>CM050169.1:28207632-28807632 GCA_027410445.1 Discoglossus pictus
ACCATTAGATAGTGGGTGAAAAGGCATATGGGAAAAAAGTGTTTTCCTATTTAAAATTGATGCTGAATTCATGGAGTTATGATCAATAGAAGTCAGGTTATTTTTGTGTGTTGCTGCTGCCTGAATGAGTAATTAGCTCTGTAGTGTAAGAAGTATGGGGACTGGGTTTATTTGTAAGAAATAGGGGTACTGGATTTATTTCTAATCAAAAATGGAATTCAGGGTTATCATGGATAATTAGAGAGGCAGTATTTATCCAGGGAGAAGTCCGGTCGCCGATGTCTGGGATCAGGAGGGAATTGATTTTTTTTTTTTTTTTTTTATATATTCAACTAATTAATTAATAGTTAATCCGTATATTGCAGATCAGGGGAGATCTTAAAAGGTTGAACTTAATGGACTGAAAGTCTTTTTTCAACCTTAAATACTATGGGCCTCATTCTATTAGCGGCCGTTAATCGGCCGTAAGGCTGCGATTCCTTGCGAGGGTTCAGTTAACTCGCGATTCTATTATACGGCCCCGCAAGGATCTCCTCTTACGGCCGGCCGCATATCTTGAAACCGGCCGTAAGCTGTGAAATATAAAAACTCAAAAATAAATTCAAGCCTGCACTGTACAGCTCTGTAAATGCTAGGGATCATATTGGGGGACATGAGGATTAAAAGTAACCCACTCTCAAGCTTGCACATCTGCCCAAACCCGAGTTCGAATTACCGTAACTGTTTATTTTCCGGCTGCGGCGTGGGCGTGTCTGAGGTGCTCCAAGCACTCTGGACTTTTTACATGGATATTTTACGGATAGTAAAAATAAAATATTTTACGGATTTGAGTATAGGATAATTATGTGCTATTTATTCTAACACCTAAAATCCCTTTATAGTCTTCTCAAAGTGCAGGATGGCTTTATTTGGGCTATTTTATGTGCTTAATTGGTGCTAGCGGGACCTCTTTCCTGCAAGTAAGCTGCGGCTCGGTTTTAGCCTTGCAGAGAGGTTTCCCGGAGCAATTGAATTGCAAATAGGAATTTCTTACGGCCGAAACTCTTGCGGCCGTTTTTAGATCAAAGGCTTTCCTCGGCCGCAAGAGATAGCAAGGCACCGGCCGCAAGCCTGCCGGAGCCCCCGGCCGTAAGGGAATAGAATAGCCAAATAGCTTGAGGCCGGTCCTTGCGGCCCCGCAACGGCTGCGGCCGCTAATAGAATGAGGCCCCTATGTAACTATGTAAAAAAAATATATTAATTAGAATTAGGTACTGAGGCTTTGAATCAGGCATTGGCTAAGTGATGTGTAATAATATTCTCACAGCAAATGTAGCAACAAATCCAGATCAGAAAGCACAGTGGAAAGGCGGGCAGGCAGTGGTGGTGAAGTTCCTAGATTCAAATCCCCAAAAAGACTAATTTTTTATTTTATTTTTGCTGTTTTTTAGGACTCAAACATATGACTTGCCAAAGAAAATTAATCTTTAGAACACTTAGCACTAGACAGCCACTCACTGCAAGCAGATACAGTGTGCATCTAGAACGCCATGTGTAACAGTTATATTATATTTATTCTATAGTCTATTTATATAGATTCTTGTGGGACGGCAACAATGGCTAAACTAAAATGACAATGCTAAGTCAATTCTTTGTAAAATTAGCCTGTCAGTGACCTCTCTCCAGTAGCATGTTGCATAATGTTGCCACTGATTGTTTGCTATGAGGCAGGGCAATCCTAGTCCTTGGGTACACTTTAAACATATCCAAACCATTAGTCCTAGTTATAGATTAATTATTGAGTTATTTATCTTAAAATATATTCCTATTCAATGCTGTGAAAAACTAAATTTGGCATGTCTCCTTGAGTATTTTTCGATGTAGGCTTTCAGACCAAATATATTTTTAAGTGGCTTGAATGTAAAAGTTGTTTATGCTTATGTTTCATACTGATATGTTCTACATTACTGGAGTGTTGTGGTGGCTTTGCTTTCACAATAAGTAATGGTTATTAGGGACAAACCTGGGCCTCTTATTTTTTTTACTCCAAGTCTAACCCTTTTTGCTTTCTGATTGCTTTTAAGGCATTGAGTATCTGAAAGGTTTTCGAGTCATTCTGGAGGAGCTCAAATCCGAGGGGCGACTGTGTCAGCAGATGGTGCTGAGGGACCCAAAGCAGCTAAACTTCAATTTTAGAAAAGTTGTAAGTATCTAAAGTCATCATTACACATTAAAAAATAAGTTGAAAAGTTAGTAAATCTGCACGTTTAAAAAAAAAGTACAGGTGGATCAGTCAGTGGAAATATGATTCCAGCCCTTGAGGACTGGAGCTGGACCAACTTGGGGTACAATATACTTTCAGATTACTATTTTTTTCAGGTGGGAAAAAACAAAAACTTTTTGTAATGTTCAGAATTGTTTTTTTGTACATATATCAAAATTAAAACCACGATTCAGTATAAACTCCCCTTAAAGCTGTAGATTGGGAAAAACATCATATGTTATATGCTAATCTACAATGGTCCTTTTTAAGAGAAGTATTTGTGGCGTACAAACTCGATTAAAACCTAATATTCTTCTTCTTCAGGTGATGGAGACACAGCCGTTTGTAAACCTGAAATTCGAAACCGATTATTTTGTGAAAATTGTCCCGTTCCCTTCCATCAAAAATGAAAGTAACTACCATCCGTTTTTCTTCAGAACACGAAGTGAGTAAATTTTGTACCAATTATTAATTATTTATTTTAGAGAAGAATTTGGGATGATTTCTGCAGTCTTGTTTCTATCTGGATAACCTATATAATACAGATATTTATGAGTAGACATTATTGGGTTAAAGCTAATTAATAACAGTTCTTTTTTTAAATTGTGAACATTACTATTGTTAAAAATGCACTGCAATGGCCAAACAATAGAATTTAATTTGTTTATTTATTGAGTAATGGATTAGTTGCTAAGTCTGAATCAGTATAGCTTTAACATTTTTATATAAAGTTTCATTTTTGCAGCTTTCCAACTCTAAAATGTGCCCAGGGGAGGATGGGCCCAGGAGGTTGTCCTGACAGGAGAGGTTATTTGTTGTTTTAGTTGTAATCTTCCATTTACTTTCAGTAGTACAGTAAAATCCCTGTTATCCGGCACCTACGGGGACTCCGGGTAACTGTAGTTGCCGGTTAATCGGCAGTCCCGATTTTAAGGGTCTAAACGACCCTTAAACCCCTTAAAATCCCTCAAAATGCCCTTATAAGGGCATTAGCACCTAAACCAGGCCATTTAGGGCCCCAAAAAATAATTTGAAAGAAAGTTAGAATTTTTTTTGCAGTCTCCAACTGCCGGATAGTGCCGGTTATGTCGGTTTAGCGTGGGTTTTTCGAAAATGGGGAATTGGTGCCGGTTGCTTGAGAGTCCCGGTTAGTTGAGTGCCGGATAATCAGGAGTTTACTGTACTTATACAATGATAGGGGGTACAGAATTGGACATTATTGCAGTAAACTAGTAGTCCGTAAATTATTTTGTCTGGCTAAAGATTTTAATTGCTACTTTTTGCACATGTTAATAAATAGTAAACTAAAAAATGAGGTTTAACATGAATATCATTTAAACTGGCCCTTTAAGGCATGAGACGTTGGCAGAATCCCAATACTTAATCTCATCCTTCCACATAAAAAAATAAAATACTGGCTTGTCTTCTCTCTTGATCTTTTCATCTCAGGAGCATATAGAGCTGCAACACAAATAAATAAAGCTAATGGAATATCGTCTTTGTCAGTGAAATTACCTGATGACAATAAACTTATTATAACGTGTAAAACACTCTTAGTACAGTAAAACCCCTGTTATTCAGCACTATGGGGACTCCCAATTGCCAGATAACTGTAGTTTCCGGTAATCGAGAGTCCCCGGATTTAAGTGTCTAAACGACCCTTAACCACCTCAAAATGCCTTTAAAAAGGCATTAGCACCTAAACTGGGCTATTTAGGACCAGAAAAAATAATTAGAAAAAAGTTAGCATTTTTTTTTTTTTGCAGCCTCGAACTCCGGATAGTGCCGGTTATGCCGGTTTAGCTAAAGTTTATTTAAAATGGGAAATTGATGCGTGTGCCGGTTGCTTGAGAATTCCGGTTAGTAGGGTGCCGGATAACCGGGATTCTACTGTATATTCAATAGTTTCTATCCTGACTTCTTTCCTTTGTCTATTTGCAGCCTGTGAATCGTTGCTCCAGCCAGATAACCTAACCTGCAAACCATGTAAGTAGTCTATGTTGGGCATGCTTCAGTTTAAAGTGCACATAAACATAATTGCAACTAGTTAATATTACAAATTATCAAACATTTTGAGTGGAAGTGTTGGGTATCAGAGCTTGAAAGTTTGTTACTGTGGACATATATCATTAGCATATTTATATTAAGACTTCTTTATCTAATTCCATTTATCAGTTCTTACAATCGGAGTTCAAAACCAGAAAAAATATGGCTCAGTTGGTTAAATCATGGTAGTAAAATGCCTCTCATGTATAAAAAGGACAACATTATAAACTAATGAGCTTTGCATTAGCTCTAATAACATTTCTGGCAACTGTAGCTGCCATGTTGGCTTTGAACATATGCATGCTTCTTCTCTGCATGCCATGTCTCCTCCCAGCTCAGGAAGTAAATCAGTAGAAATAAAAATGGTATATTATACAATTGCAGATAAAATTAATGAAATAGACTGTAATATTATTTTTTACATTCTAAGATCATGTTGTCTATTCAAGTACAGTTCTTGGTCCTATCCTGTTATGCTAGCGCAGCACAAGGCAGCAGCAGTAGCGGTGAGCATCCGCTAGATGGCGCTGATGATATTCCGCGTCCATATCATAGAGTCAAGAGTTAGCTAAACTGTTAGGGTTAGGGTTAGGCTAACATTATAAGCTTAGAACTTCTCTCGCATATCGGCAACGCTGCAAAATATCGGCAGCGCAATCTAGTGGTTGGAGGCAGCACTGCAGCGGCAGACCTGTCCCAACAACATAATAGGATAGATCCCAGCTCTTCAAAGGAGGATATTTAAATTTTTATGAACACACACAGTCTTTAAGAAGCATTCTCTTCTTCCTTATCAGATAACTTTTGCTTAAAATGCCTAACTTTCAATTATCTAACACTGCGACTCACAATATTAATAACAACCAATTGCAATTATATTTATTAACAGGTGTGCTTTGTATCTGCAATTACAGGGACCTTTTTTATGTCCCTTTTACGTTTAACTGTGCGTTCTCGCTTGAAATAACCTCTTATTCGTTCTTCTTGTACTTATACAGACTGGAGACCAAAGAATGTCAGTGTCACCCAGCAAGGCGTCAACATGCAAGTGTCTTTTGACCATGCTCCGCACAGCTTCGGTCTTGGTGCCTATTACGTGAATTATAAAATGAAGCATGAAGGTTCATTTAGACAAAAAATCTGCAGAACGGTAAGGGCACATCATTTAGGAACATAGATTTTGATGGCAAATGAGATTTAATAGGCAAATACAATCTGCTGGTTCTATCTACCTAAAAAAAACTTGGCTTAATTAATAAATATACATATTTATTTACATTTGTATGGCTATTTTAATCAAAGTGCTTTCAACTATTAGATGTGGTATGATAACATTCCAGGTTTGTTGTACATTGAAAGAAGGGATAACTACAATACAGATTTAAAATATATAGATGGAAGAGGAGAAGGAGGCCCTGCCCTGAGCAACAGTCTAGGGTGATATGTTTTAAGAATTTGGGTTTATGCGAGAAGATTGATTTGATAATGTGAGGGTTAGCTGAATCGTGGTTGACTTGATGAGATGGGAATGTGATATTGGTGAGTCCATGGAATGGCTTGAGTGGCAGTTCGGAAATATTTGTTCAGTTTAAAATATTCGGAAATGCTCGTCACATTGGAAATCGCAATAGGGAAAATCAAGTGCAATGATCATTCTAAATTGTGAGATTTACATTTGATTCTCACTTTAATAAGGGTCATTAAGAATTTTTTTTTCTCAAATATCTTGAGTTCACCCCTTGGATGCCTTTAAAAGAGCCAACAAATCCTTGTGAGAACATAAACATCTACAGGGCATTGTAATCCCATATTTACAGCATTTTGTGTTGATTCTTTTTTTTTTTTCTGGCTTTAAGGCTTGCCACATATTTTTTACGAGTTGAACACCTTTCTGTATTCGATCTGCTCCCTCCTAGAGATGGAAATACACAGAAACAAAAGTGGTAGCTTCCACTATATCATAATGGCCTCTTTGAAAATAGACCTATATTTATGAAGTACACACAACCATTTCCACCTAGAAGAACCTTTTTCAATGAACTGCTTAATTGTGAAAGTTTTGAAATATATATTAAACAGACCCTGAGCATGTTGGCTCAACTTAAACTGTGTTCTGGGCTACCTTCCGAGGCTCAGACGGCATTAGTTGTCATCACTAGGCTGTGTCTGTTGGATCCTGACGCTATTTGCACAGTTAATGCTCTAAGGCATTGCTAGGAAGTTTTCCAATTTGCGTCAGCACCACATGAGAAGTTCCGCTTCTCTATCTGGAGTCAGGGCAGGGCCTGTGTGGGAGTAGCCCTATATACTGACATTGGCGTAGAGTGCTCATTCCTCCAAGCGAGAGGCTGTGTGCAGCAAGTGAGAACTGTTTTATTGCTATTATTTCATTTAACGAAGCCCCGGTGCTCTGCACTTCCTTCTCATTTGCTGTTTAAAATCTTATCCAAAAGCTGAGAGTGGTTGGGCTGAAGCCCACATCAAGTAGGAAAAGGTTTCGTTAGCTCATTCTAATACAATTTCTGCCTGACTGCCTCCACCCCCTGTAGGGACTTAGAACACCGAAATCTAAACTCCAAAAATGCTTTTTGTGCCATTTGTCTGTCAGATGAAAATGGTCACTTCAGGTCATGGTAAAAAAATTAAGGCATTTTTGTATTTGTTGCATCTGAAAATGGGCTTTGAATGTTCAACTGTGTACGGGAGTTTGTCCATGTCGGCCAATGTGCATTAATATAGTGTGTGCCAATGAGACCTAGAGTGGGGCGTATTATCCGCTCACACATAGGCATTTCCTGTTGGTTTCCAATAAGCTTAAACAAGTTTTACTAAATATTTTGTTGGAAAAAGAAAATTATAATGTTTAAAACCTGCTCTTTTAAATGCATGATAGAAAACAAAGTGCACCCTATGTAACCTGATATGTAGCACGTTGCTTGTTGCATTTCTGGCAATGGACTCTAGGACCCTTCCTTATAAGATTTGACAAATCCAGGAGCAAACTAATCACAGCCCCAAAACTTTTGCTAACTCTATTTGGTAATTCTACACATTTATATTGATCAGTTAAACCTTACTCGTCGTATTTCTACTGAACTTTTAAATAACTTTACAAAGTGCAAAATGTTTTTTTAGGAATTTTAACATAAATAAATACAACATTTTTATTATAATTATTGCATTCAATTTTGCTTTATTATCAGCATTTTGCCTAATGTCCTAACTGGATTAGAAAACTGATAGGAACATGGGATTTAGATAAGATCTGTCATTTGTTTATTTATTTATTTATTTATTTATTTTTTGAAAGACTGACACTTTACACAACCACTTAATGATACAGCTCAGTAGAATAGTAAACCCCAGTAGCAGGACCTTTCAACCCAATCTACAGGCAGACAAGTAGGGCAAGATGGAATCCCCCATGACAAAGGCAGAGTTGGCTAAATATGAGATTTTCTTTAAAATGCTTTTATGCTCCTGCTTACACAGCTGCTATTGTTGTCACTGTTTTACATAATTATAATCCTGTATATTTTGCCAAAATACACCTAGACCACACCTTGGTAATATCGCCATGATATATTGTATCACAATGCAAATAATTTGAGAGTAAGCTTTAACTCATCAATATATTTTTAAACATACATATACTTGTACCTAACCACTGAATAGCGCTACAAAATATGTTGGCACGTTACAAATAAAGGATAATAATAATAATGCGTGTGTGTTTATAAAGTCAACAGCAAAGCAATCTGTAAATACAACTTTTTCAATAACTTTTGTAACTTAAGCATTCTTTTCATCTGGTTAATTAACCATTTAATTAGTTAATAAACTAATTGGAAAATCAAGCAAAAAACGAAGAAAAAAGACACTGATATCACTAATAACATCAGGTGTGTGCACAGTCACACAAAGGACACTGAAGGGGATTAGGGAGGATAAATAACAACTGCTGATAATCTGACCCTTTCCATGTTACCTGGTTAAAGTGGCTTCCAGGCAAACAATGTGAATTACACGACAGGAGGGAAGTGGAGACAGACCAGGCAGTTAACATTGTCATTTTATTTACAGATGGCCCTTGTTGTTGACTTTAGTTCACTACTCTTTAGTTTAAGACGTGTGTTTATAGATACTCGGAGCCAATTTTTGGGCGCTTACACTGTCCCTTTAATTCAGTCAGAACCCCATCCAAGCTTCTATTCTAGTCTGAATTATCAGCCCTGAGAATGAATATAAAAAATGGAATTCCTTGAAACTAATGAAAACAGATTGTTATGCCTAGTGAGCCTAGATTGTAACCTAATTAGAAACCTAAAAAATGATCTATAAGTTTGTTTATTTTGTTTATTTGTTTTTGTAAGGTCCTAAACACAGACTACACAAACTGTCTACTCCAGAATGTGTCTCCAGGCGATTATGTGATTGAGGTAAAGTAATTGTTTATTTTTTCTTTACTTCTTTTTTTAGTTTTTGTTTACTTATATTGATACATAAAATACACAAACTAAAGTCTTAAAGCGACATGGACAACCTCAATTTTTTATCATACAGTTAAGGATACCTTATAAATGCAGCATTGTTAAAAAAGCAAACACATTTAATTCCTTTGCATTGCAATTGTCAGGACCTCGCTCTGATAACTCAGTTTAGGGCATGTCTGCACCAGCTGAGCTTAATGGCAAGATCATTTACTCCCTCTAGGGCAGGGGTGTCCAAACTCTGTCCTTCTGGGCCGCACACAGGCCTGGATTGACTCACCTGTGCACAGTAAGAAATTCCTCCAAATCAAGGCCTTGTTTGCGACCCTCCAGGACCGAGTTTGGACACCCCCCTGCTCTAGGGCAACTCCAGTCCTTAACATGTAATAAAGCAGGATATGTTCACTTCAATTTCTAATTTTCAGCACCTCACACTGTAGTCTTTTTCCTCGTCAATCTGATTTTCATAATGAAATCTTGTAGTATGAAATTCCATTTGTCTTTTTTTTTTATCTGAGCTTTTACTCTGTCCAAGCACAGTATCGACTATTGTAGGACCCAATTGTGCCATTAGCACAGCGTGATACAGTTCCATGCCTAGGTTGAATGGGTGTTTTATCAACAGCTGTGTAATTGTCTTGTCTCTTAACACACATTTTAAAGGGTAATAGTCACCTTATATTTGAAAAGAGTAGTATTTTTTTTTATCATACTCTGCCCTTAGAGAGTTCAGCTGCACCTCACTGACTTGCCCTCACAGAGGTTCGAAACGCGTCTGGTGGGTTTGCTGTGTTTGCTGTTTCTCATGTTCAGGGTAGAATTGCTTGGTATTTTCGGGGCTGGGTCACTCTTTTAAGTGGGACCAGACTGATATACTACAGGATATTTCTCCTTGTGAGCTAAAAGAGATTGCTCTCAGAGTGGCTTATCATATCCATAGAACTAGCCTCCTAAGGTTAGTTCATTCTCTGATGAGCATCTCTCACTTTGTTGGTTTGCTTAAAAGAAGAAATTATTTTTTTTATCACGCCAAATCTTTTTTTTCTATAATTACAGTGAATGTAAAAGTTTTTTATATTGATGCTTAGTTCACAAATTCTAATATATTTTTCTCTCTGTTACAGCTAATTGATGATACAAACACAACACGGAAATCTGTGCACTATTTATTAAAACCAGGCAAGTACCCTTCCCATAGCAATCCAGTTGATATGTTCCACATGGGCTTCAGTTACTTTCAAAGCACATTTTTAACATGACATGAGATGAAGGTATTTATTTAAATTTTATAGCCTGGTTAATTCTTACTATATAATGGCAGGCAATTTCTCCCTTCTTCCCAAAAAACAGAGGGAATTTATTAATATAGAGAAATAGAAGCCAAATGTAGACCGGAATTTTACATGACAGTTTTAGATACAACTTTTGGTGAAAAGTACAACTAAAACCATATTTTTTTAAATGTATTTATTATACTTTTGTCAGTTAAAGGGATACATGACTGTAAGCTTTTACAAGAGCATGGCCATCACCACTTGTCGTATCAGTGACCTCATGGATCTTAACACACCATGCTGATCCACTTGGTTTTCATGGCAGAGATACTGGAGTGGGTTGCCAGTACCTTCTCCAGTAGGCCACAGCATACAGATCCTGGTATTCCTAGGTGGTCTCCCAAGTACTGACCAGGCTCAATTCTGCTCGGCTTCAGGGTGGTGTGACCTCTTGGTTCCCTGACTGGAATAGAACACAGGTAGCAGCAGTGAAAGCACTGAATCCTAACCACAGGACCACCAGGGAACCCATTTAGTTATAGTAGCCACTAATAAATTATAATCATTGTGTATGTATTAGGTGAATTAGTTAAAAAATATCATAATATTGATTCAAATACTAAAATATGTCTCAACCGTTCCTACATACATGGTTTCTAGGATCACTGTAGTTTTATATTTAAAGTATATGTGAGATCATATGAAGTCTTTAGAATTTAAATAAAATAATGTATTAAATCTTATATACAGTTATGCTGCAGTCAAACCAAATACCATTTCGATTTTTACTGATCAGCTTCCTCAGATGGTTGGAGATTTTGAATGCAGAAGTTTATATATCTGCACAGTGATATAATGATATCTAATGCTGCCAGTGCTTTCAACAAGACACACCCAGAGAAAATTGCAGACAAAGTTCCCAGATGAAAGAAAATGGAAACATGCAGTAGAGAATAATTGGATATAAAAGTTTAAAAAATTAACAAATTGATGTATTTTTATTTTTGCATTTTAAAATTAAGTTTAGTTATTAAAAAGATGTTGGTACCAGGATAGTAAAATGCTGTTCTTTGGCGCTATTGGTAGTTGAATTTTGGATATCTTTAATATCTCTGATAATTCAATAACCATTTTCCATCTTTTTCTGCAGTTCATTGCCGTGGCCGGACGTTTAACGCCGCGAATCGCCAATCACTGTTCCATTTGGATATCATCCGGCTTTTCTACTCTTTTTACAGTCATGTGCCGGAAGAAGCCAGCAAGGTGCGTCCGGAGAAATGGAACCTTGGCAGTTCCCCCCAAAAAAACCTATTTAACATTGTTAGAGCTACTGTAAATCCAGTGGCCAAAATTAAATTATTTTGTTTCCCTTATTGTGTATTTGTTTAGCAGTGTTTTGAAATGGCTATGTGTCTTTCTAAATGATTAATGAAGAGTGAAGTACCGTGAATGTCCAGTAATGTAAATGGAATAATAATGAGTATTACCAAACATCATGATAGCTGAGAACACCCAGCATGCACTTACTCCACATGCTAATGAGGGCTGTAATGGATTTACACTAACCCCAGTTGGTGGTGATACACTGTACAGCTGCCAGAGGTTGAGATCCCGTTTTTTTTGCATTTTTGGAAACTGATTCTCTATAAAATCTTATTTATTTTTTCCTTTTCAGAAAATATTTATTCTCACCTGGATGAGGAGAGCTCCGAGTCTTCAACATATGCGGGAAATCTCAATGTGGAAAAACCCAGACCACGTCCCAAAGTGTTTATTTGCTATTCCAGTAAAGATTGCCAAAAGCACATTAACGTGATACAGTGCTTCGCCTACTTCCTGCAAGACTTCTGTGGATGTGAAGTAAGTCCGATCCGTTGGCCATTAGTGCGCCATGTTATGCTAGGATACCTTCCAGTAGGCCAACCTATTGTATTTCCATTTTAAAATAGCATGGTTTAAAGACCTCAAAAAAAACTTTTGGGATATTTGTTGGTTAATGATCTAAGATAAGAGACCAGGATCATGTAGGAGGGTCTTGAAAAGTAATTCCTGCCTAAAAATTGCAACATTCAGGATCACTTATCTAACACTTATTTAGATTTGTTTAAATAAGTCAGTTGCAAATATTATGTATTTATTTATAAAATGCCAACATATTCTGTAGCACTACATATAGGGGTAACCGTGAATACTTATAACATCCATGACAGACATGCACATACTGGGACAGAAGGTCTTGAGGGACCTGCTCTTGTAGGAGCCTCCAGTTGTTGATTTCTTTATTTATAGGTAAAGTTTTAGTTTTTAGCATAATTGGGACTTTGCTATAAATATTTAAAGCAACACAAATATAACTTAAGTGAAGTCTTTGATTTTCCTGTTTGCCAACAACTTGCATGAAACATGACAGCTGGTGTTAAAGCCGAGGTTATGTCAAAAAATTAGACATTTTACAAGTTCTTCACATGGAAGAAGTGTCCTTCCAATGCCATTTAATTGTTTTTTCCCCATTGACTCAGATACCTATTCTCAGTGTCGGCTTGTATTATTTTGTATTAGTGTTCTGCAGCTCACATAACCTGGCTCCTATAACATACAATAATATCATACTAATAATGTATTATAAAACTAGAGCGCCATAACTGCGACTCTTAGCTGTTTCACCATTATGATGGCTACTAGCTACAGGAATGGAGAGGAAATAGTTACTGAACACTGGTTCTCAGCACCCGTCCTTAAGGGCCACTTCTCATTTTAAGCTCAGATAAGTCTCTTTTTGGCTCTGTCAGGCCGGGATATCCTCCAGGTCTGGCACATCATTGGCCCCTGGGAAAATTGAGCGGAGAGCCTTTGTTATGGAATATATTTGAAAATATAGAACCTGATCTCTTCCTTAGAAAGATGGAAAGCTTTTTGTTTTTTTGTTCAAGTGCTTTCCAGGACAACCAAATGGCAAAAAGATTAAAGCTGATTGCACTGATGGATGAACAGCGAGGAAACTTGTATGAGCCAAGTCTGTCACCTAGTGGCAGTCTGTAGATACTGCACTTTGTTTTACGTGCGCCTGTGTGTTAAATTTCGCATGCCTCCATAAAATTAAGCTTATATGTTCTTCCTGTATAATATTTTATTATTTTTTAAACGTTACGTTTTAAATACCATGGTAGCTGGGTTGTTATGTGATTCTGATCTAGCTGCTATAAAAAACTTAAATGTAACTTATTTACTAGTAAATAGACACTGATTCGTTCTGCTCATAAAGAAATACAAGGATGGTCGATTGGCTCTTTAAGATAGCTCCAGTTCAGGTTTGAATTTGTGCTAAAGATCTTTTAAATGTCTATTGTGCACATGTTTTAAACATTGTATGCATTTTTGTGAACAAAATCTGAAAGATTTGAACTTAGGATATGAGCACTAACCATCGATTCAATGCAATTGTGTCCCATGTTCTTGGTATATTTAAAGCAGTGACCGTCAGACACTTACCATCTAGCGCCAGACAGTATTCTGGATGTGGGGGAGAATGTCCATCTTCGACAATGCACATGCCATTATACCTAACACTAGCAAATATTATCTACTTCTACTCATTATCTATACTTCTTTACCAATTTAGCATATTATTTGAGGCAAAATGAAGGATTAAAAGCACTGTGAGGCCCAATTAAGGACTCGGGTGCTGCATATGAGATGTAATAGGTTACCCATCACTGGTCAGTTCTCTAGTTTTTTTCATGAGGACCTTCAAATAGTCTCATGGACCTGCACTGTTCCTAGTAACAGCTGTTGAGAACCACTACTCGAAACTGTAGCCCACAATTGTTTAATGCATAAACCCAATTTGTAGTGTGTAAAACATGCTCCTTTAACTCATAAGCAAATATTTGAATTTTCATCACTTTGTTTTATTTCATTGTTGTTAAAAGTAAAATGATGCCTTATATTGTACCAGCATTCTTTATTGTTGTACAATGTATACAAAAGTTGTGCTGTGGAATTAATTTGTACACACCACTACAAAGATAGATGTGGGTTAATGGAGGACATTCCCAAATATACTATTTTAACAGAGTAGTCGTGAATTTGATTAATTAAGATCTAAGTTATTAGTCACAGTATTGAAAACACTTCTCATTAAATGAAGAGAGTAAATTAGTTGACTTTTACATGTAGAATTTAAGCAAACTGTTGTTCATTGAAGTCCGTGGACAAGTTGAGGTTCTACCGATAGTACAGTGAATGATTGCAGTAATTTCCTTTTCATTAGTTAATGTTCACACTGTTCAGCTGCTAAACCGTTCTGGTGCACTGACCCAACACAATGTCCGGTTAAACATTTATTAGAAAGCAAAGGGTTGAAATTGTGGTCATTAATTGTTACCTTGGTTCATATCCGAGTCGTATGACCACTGCAGTGATGTATGTAAGTAAAAATCAACAATAGTAGCAGCCGTGCAAGCCGTGAGCATAAAGGCATCATTAGAAAAAAATAAATATTATTATTATTCCTATTGGTTCTCTAGAGTACTGCTGGAGCCAGAACAGGGATGGTTTATCCGGGTGTAAGTTGCACTTCCGTTTAATCCTGTTAAAGGTATATGTAGGTGAGCTGGGTTATGAATGCATCTGAATGCATTGAAAAAATTCCAAAGTAAACCGTTAAACCGTTAGCCTGAAGTTTGCTGAATTTCTTACTTTTGCAAACAGTTTTCTCTAAATGTTGCCACCCCCTGAAATTCCCAGGAATAATTAACATAACTTATACAATGTTTCTTTTTGGCCTGGGGATTGTGCAGACATGCTCAGTTAGCACCTATAGTCTGCCCTACTATGGGAAGTCACTTTCCTTTCCTTTAGCCAATCAGCATGCGCATGTGCTGCATATTGGATAGCTCATTAAAAATTAGATATCCAATATGCAAATCTCAGTTGCTGGGGGTGTCTACATCACCCCCAGCACATTTTTTTCTTTTCTGCAAAAAATGTTTGCATTTTTTCATGCAAACATTGTTTGCTAGGCGTGTTATGATGCATTCTACAGGATGCATTCATAACCCACCTCACTTTCATATACCTTTAAGTGTCCCAATAATGTGAAATTGGATTGTATCATTTGTATCTGCACTTTTACAGTAAAAAAAATAATTGAGCGTTGAACATGAAAGATCATTCTTCTCTAATTTCTGTAGATTAATGTGTAATGTATATAGGTGCATTTGGAGCTTTTTTTACATTACAGTAAGGCCTCTGTGCATGGGTGTAGGAACTGGTGGGGGACGGGGGACAAACCCCCGTCCCCCCAGATTTTTCAATGTATTTGTTTATGTGTGTTTATCTGCAGAGAAGCAGTTGCATGGTATTTTTATACTATATATGGTATCCCCAGATTGTCTTTGGCTCCTACGCCCATGCCTCTGCTTACAATGTTAATTGATTCTGAATATGTCCATATAGGTTTAAATGCATTAAAAGTTGAATAATGCTTTAATGTAATGTATTTATTGACATGTAAAATAACAGAACTGAAAGCAAATTTACTGTATTTATATCACTATTTAATTATTTGCACCTCCGATTGTGCATGTGTTGATTTTGTCTGTTTTATATATATATATATATAATATATATATATATATATATATATATATATATAATATATATATATATATATTAATATTATGTATATATATATAATTACATACATACAGTACAGTACATACATACATACATACATACATACATACATACATACATACATACATACATATATACTTGTCTAGTATTATATACCTGAAATTAAATGTGTAAGTTGCTGTATATCACTGACTTTGGTTGGAGTTTGTTGGTTATAGTAGGTGATATCTTTAGTGGGGCAGCTAAAAAATGTTTTCATGAATTGGTTACAGACCTTTTTGAAACCTCATAAGTGTCTTCAGGTGTCACTGTAACCCATCTATGAAGATTATTGTTGTGGTTAGTCCTCTAAAAGCTACTACACATCTACTACAATCAATTTGACATTCACCAGGACAATATGACAAGTTATGATTTTTACTACAAAGTGCATTGCAGTCTCGCTTTCACAAAGTTATTAAAGTGGCGTCTTATTCACAATTGTTTTTGCAGGTTTCTCTGGACTTGTGGGAAAACCTGAAGATTTGTAAAGATGGACAAAAGGAGTGGCTGAAACACAAAATCAAAGAAACCCAATATATTATTATTGTGTGTTCAAAAGGAATGAAGTACTTTGTGGATAAGAAGAAGCGGAAACACAAAGGAGCAAACAACGAGGCAGGAAAAGGGGAGCTTTTTGTAAGTGCCATGTCAATGATAGCCGAGAAACTGTGCAAAGCAGAGGAGAATTCTGAGGAGCTTTCCAGGTTCATCACGGTCTACTTCGATTACTCCTGTGAGAATGACATTCTTGGTATTCTTGATTCTACGAAGAAGTACAAACTTATGGATCATCTTCCACAGCTTTACTATCATTTATATTCAAAGGAAGTGAATTTACAGGACCCTGATCAGTATCCAACAAATATCAGCAAGAGGAACTATTTCCGGAGCAAGGCCGGACGTGCCTTATATGTTGCTATTTGTAATATGCACCAGTATATTGACCAGGAGCCTGACTGGTTTGAGAAACAATACATTCCTTCTCATTCCCCAACTCTTCATTACCAAGAGCCAGTCATGGAAAAGTTTGACTCTGGTTTGGTTTTAAATGATGTAAAACAGCTTAGCGAAACTGAGTTTTCCATTAAGGTAGATGTTGTGGTTTCAGCAAACTGTCAACCAGCTGTACCGAGCAACAGTGCAAGTGAGGAGACGGAAGCACAAGATCCGCTTGTTGCCACAAACTGCCCCTTACCACCAGTGTTGCAGTCGGTCAAGGCAGTTAATCAGGCTGATATGCCACGGGATTCTGGGATCTATGACTCCTCTGTACCTTCATCTGAGTTATCTTTACCTTTAATGGATGGATTATCCACAGACCAAGTAGAAACCTCTTCTATCGCAGAAAGTGTCTCTTCATCATCAGGACTAGGTATGACACACATTATATACGGAATTAGTAAATGTTTAACTATATAAAAAAGTGTTATTGATTTCCATAAACATTTGGTTATAGAGACATAAAAAAAGCATTGAAAAGTGCAAATCTGCACAAAATTATGGTTTACGAATTTAATTCCAGATGCACTTCCACCATCCATGTACAGTCCATGGATGAGTTATTTATCCAAAACAGCCGCATTTGATCTAAACTTTGTACTACTATATACTAGATTTATTGATTCTTTATTTTATAACACAGTGGCAGCTGGCACTTTAATAAATTGCTTTTTTTTATTCGTATTATCATTTATGCTGGTTTTATGTGCCTGTAGCACTTTGCCATTAAAATATCACAAGTGCTTTTGTCTCTATTTGAAATAGACAATACACCCTTAATGCAAGAAATATACAGACTAGACTACATTAATTATGTGTCTGACTTCACAAAGACAGGGGGATAGAGTTATTTATTGTGATATTTTGTGTAATTGCTTATTGTTGATGCTTAATGGGATGACCATAGGAAAAAATTAAAATATAAAGATAAGCAGAAAATATTTGTCAGAATATTACCAAAGACTGACCACAAGAACAGAGCAAGTCAGCACATATTACGTTATACGAGTGGAAGGAAGAGCCACATTCAATTCCAAGCCCGCAACTCGATCACAGACGGCCAAATGTCTGCGGGTGTGTTGCGGGCTGCCGTTCGTCTCCGATTACGATGCTATTCAATTGCTCAAGCCCGCAAGTTACTGTCCCAAAGCTGAAAACGTAAACCATGCACTGGTTCTTAGCAGTTCAGGGCAGGAACATGATCAATTAAGCAAGCCTGTAACCTCCCATTTAGAATCGGCCAATAGAAAATCAGACTGTCATTATTACGGCAGTAAAACATGGAGGTTACATGTCAATCAATTAGGTTTGGGGGTCCGATATGCGATCAGGCTTGCAAACCCGCAAAATAAAGAATTCTGAAAATGGATGCCAATACTGTTCTAGTCCATATGATTGGCCTGATAATTATTAACTCATTGATACCCGAGATCGATTTTAGCTCCAAAATGAAACATAAAAATAAATGTAATTTCCTGTGGATTTGCAAGCTTGAGACTGTTATGCAATTAATTCTAATGTCTATCATCGCTTTCCCCGTTATTTACAGTGCAGTAGTGATTTTTTTTATTTGCATTTACAGTGCTACAAATAGGTGTTTAACCCCCTTGCGGGTCCTCTCTAGCACTCATAGGATTTTCTCCTTCTTTTGCCATTTACGGGTGTGAAAACATTTGCGGGCTTGGTGAAATTGATCAATTGAATAGCGATTTGCGATTTTAGCCATCTTAACTTTTGCGAAAGTGAGAGATCAAATCTATCTATCTATATCAAATTGCCTTCTTTAAGGGCATTGTGGCCACCCTATAGAATCCCCAGTATTATAAAAAAATGTATGAACTTACTCTTTTCTACATATATCACCATGGATTAACTTGAATACACTGTTGATCTCTTGGACCTTCTTGAGTCATGTCCCTCAACCTCAGTCCTTTATTGAAACCCATTATCTTGGTATTATAATCATATCGCAAGTTGCTTTAGACCGAAGTACTAAGTACTTTTAGATTGCAAGCTCTTGGATAAGGCCCTCCAGAAATATTGTATTGACTATATATGGAAGTACATTACACACACATTATAATAATAATTGTAATATCTCTGCAATGATAGAAAATCATACTGCTGCTGGTAGAACATTTATTAAAAACAAAAATATATGACATGAAGAAAATTATGTTGGCATTTTCGATGCACTTAGATACTCTACAGAAATTAAGAATTTTTCTTGTAGGTTTAAATATATTTTAAAAATCAGATATTAATTATTTTCATTTCTGCAGGTGAAGAAGAGCCGGCTATCCCCAAATCTGTTGTTTATGGAGTCTGTAAAGCAGAATTGCATTGCCTTCATCCTGACGAACTACCAGCGATAGCACCTTTGTAGTGAACATTATTGGGTTATTATGCATCGCCACTTTAAAAGAAAAAGATTTTGTGACCAGCCACTGCAAACCCTGGACCTACTTGAAAAGGGGACAAAAGTACAACATTCTGCCCCATTAGGCCTGGGACATTTTTGGCCAGTGAAGTGGACTTATTTTTCGACCCATGCTTGTGCCAAGCAATATTAGGACTCAAAGACTGATTTTATTCTGATTACCACTAAGTGCTAAATGGAATTGATCCTACTCACTGGATGTTTGTGCAAATCCAATTTTCTAAGAGTTTTAATATTTCCAAATTGTATTTGCAATGTCGTGCCGCACACTCTGAAACCGACTGAAGATCATCCTATGTTTAAATAGACCACTAGTATTTTACATATGTACATCTCTGAATTACATGTCACATTTTCACATGTGAATAGATAATATATATTGTCAGAGAGTGACCACATGTACAGGGCTACACACAATACATGGGTATATATATATATATATATATATATATATATATATATATATATATATATATATATAAAATCACTATTAATAGACTTTGCAATTAACTTGTTTTGCCAAATTTTCATTAATTTATAAACAGGAGACATAATATGTTTCAGCTACACCGTCTTACACAATTATTTTTCCGTAATTTGTCCCAGTCAGCAATTATTATATATTTCAAGACACGTATGTCGATGGTCAGTCCAGTCCGATTTTATCGTAATGATAGAAATTGTAACGTTTCCAAACACAGATACACATGTATTAAATGTTCCAACTTTTAGGAAATGGACTCTTATTTTTTAAGTAAATGTCCAGCAAAATCTTAATTTAGAAGTTTATAAACAGTCAAATAAGGTCTAATTCATACTTTGCATCTAAGAGTATAAAAAATAGCCATGATTAGGTTAATATGGGGTTAGCATATTTCCTCAATCACATGCTTTAAATATTTTTTTCATTACAGTATTTGTTTGTTTTATACATTTTTTTTTACATGTTGGTTCATTTGGTATGTCCTTGACATATCCTTGCTCCTATTGGTTGATTGAAGATTTTTTTTGGTTTATTCATGTATAAACTTGCAGTATGAAATAGCAGTTTTCCATTGGTATACAAAAACGAATATAAAAGTATTTGTAACCCAACACATTCGCCTGGCTAAGGAAACACTAATATAGTTGTCGTACTACTGCAAGTTTGTGAATTGTACATGCGTGCAGCGGATTGTGAGGCATGCAATGGGCGCTGGAGGGAGGGAGAGAGGAGGGAGGGAGAGAGGAGAGGGAGGGAGAGAGGAGGGAGGGAGAGAGGAGGAAGGGAGAGAGAGGGGGAGAGAGAGAGGAGGGAGGAGGGAGGGAGGGAGGAGGGAGGGAGAGAGGAGGAAGAGAGAGAGAGAGAGGAGGGGAAGGAGAGAGGGATGGGGGAGGGAGAGAAAGTGTGAGAAGGAGGGAGAGAGAGAAGGCGATGGAGAGGCGATGGAGGGAGAGAGAGAAAGGCGATGGAGGGAGAGAGAGAGAAGGCGATGGAGGGAGAGAGAGAGAAGGCGATGGAGGGAGAGAGAGAGAGAAGGCGATGGAGGGAGAGAGAGAGAAGGCGATGGAGGGAGAGGGAGGAGAGGAGGGAAGGAGAGAGGGATGGGGGGAGGGAGAGAAAGTGTGAGAAGAGGGGAGAGAGAGAAGGCGATGGAGGGGCGAATGGAGGAGAGAGATAGAAGGCGATGGAGAGAGAGAGAGAAGGCGATGGAGGGAGAGAGAGAGAAGGCGATGGAGGGAGAGAGAGAGAAGGGAGGAGGAGGAGGGGGAGAGAGAGAAGGGAGGAGGGGGAGAGAGAGAAGGGAGGAGGGGGAGAGAGAGGAGGAGGAGGAGGAGGGGGAGAGAGAGAAGGCGATGGAGAGGCGATGGAGGGAGAGAGAGAGAAGGCGATGGAGGGAGAGAGAGAGAAGGCGATGGAGGAGGAGAGAGAGAGAAGGCGATGGAGGGGAGAGAGAGAGAAGGGGAGGAGGAGGAGGGGGAGAGAGAGAAGGGAGGAGGAGGAGGGGGAGAGAGAGAGGGGAGGGGGAGAGAGAAAAGGAGGAGGAGGAGGGGGGAGAAGAGAGAAAGGAGGAGGAGGAGGGGGAGAGAGAGAAAGGAGGAGGCAGGAGGGGGAGAGAGAAAGGAGGAGGAGGGGGAGAGAGAAAGGAGGAGGGGGAGAGCGAGAAAAGAAGGGAGGAATAAATAGGAGGAGAGAGAGAGGACGCACAAACAGACAGAAGACACAATTTTTAAGACAATATTATGCCATAATTTTTGACGGGCAAGTGACTAGTTATAATATACTATGTTACTTTACAAAGGGTACAATTCTTCCTCTTAGATAAAAGCCAATATTATCCTTTTTAACCATGCAACATTCAATTGATAAAATACACAGAAAACATTCCATTTAATTAGTATATGTTTTAAAAAAACAGAGATGCTGCCCATAACTGCTTATTGTTCGGAGTCACTTCAGCATCCATACGTCAGAAGTTGTTTACCAACAATCAATGGCAGCGAACAGAAAGTAGCTCTCTGTTGCCCTCTGCTGTTTGGATTTAGTAATGAAAATATATTTTTGAAATATAATTTTGACATTGGTAGATGGTACTTTACTGGCAAGCCCTGTAATCCCTTTAACCCATTGAGCATCAATGTTTTAAAATCGGAATTATTCTTTGTAATGTTTCAGTGTCTACATTTTGCCCCCAACCTGACCCCTCCCCATCCCCTGGGAGATGCAGTTTGGAGATGCAGTTTATTATTATACTTTATTTATAGAGCATCAGCTTAGCCCAAAGTGTTGCACAGATCTTAGTGGTTATTATAAATATATCAGAAGCAAACTGAGAAAAGTTGGTGAGGGCTTGAATCTAATTATTCATTTATAATGTTTCTATAATAAACCAGAAGAATATGGTAGCAGTTTAAGATTCCATTGACGGACCCTTCTCTATGGCTTTAATACATTGTTCCAATTAGTTTGTAATTACAATTAATGTTAACATTCCCAAATATGCAGCCAAAGTTATGCTCCCTGCTCCAGCATGTTAAAGGCACACTTAATTAACTTAATTAACTTTAAAGATTTCCCTGAAAACCAGGACCATTGTGGCATATATTTTTATTTATGTCTTTTGACTAAACCAAACGGGCAAAATGTATTTAGAAAGTAAATACAAATATTTTCTTTTACTGGGCTGGTTTATGAAGCTTCTGTCATAGGATGGTGTGTCCTTGAGATTTCCAATAGTCCCAATGAACGCTCTTGTAGTTTTATGTGCCACATTTATATTGTGTAAATAGACTTTTCAAAGTCTCCTCCCACATCAGGAAGCAGATCAGTGGAAACTAAAATAGCAGCTTTCACTGTATCCATAACTGAAATGTTATAAATTAAAGACCCTGTTATTTATTTACTGTTAATAGTCTAAAACATTTTTGCCTATTTTTACGTGCATTTCTTAAAAAGTTTAAATTATAGGTCCTTTAAAAAACATTACAATTATCTATATATTCACTTAGCTTTGTATTTTGAAACCAAATAATTATTGAGCATGTTGCCCGGAAATGTAGTGGTAAAACATTGGATTAGGGTAAATCTTTCTTGAGATATACACTCTTCTTGAGATATTATTCAGGAAAGTAAAGTTTAGCTCAGAGACCCAATACATAGTTTGATAAGGTTAGAGTAATAGGATCTGACTTCATGATAATACAGGGGTAGACCACCAAAGAAACCCCTAAGTACATGTATTGATCCCACTCATATGTGGATGTCTCTTTATTGGTCCAGTAGGTGTGATTCTTGCAGTGGCTGCTCCTTGTAAATATTGTACATCACAATGAGATTGGTATTAGTTGTTTACATTATATGTATATAGTATCTAGATTGTAATTAAATACTAGGAGAGATAATATTTCTTTCTTTATTGTGGAAGGGACCCAGAATCCCCTACAGCAAAATGGATTAGAAGAGTGGATTAACATACACTTAACAAATGTGAGAAACCACACACATCTAATAGCTTTAAGGAACGTTATTTCATCATTCCTGTTTATTGGGGGGGGGGGGGGGGGGGTGTAAATTCTGTAGCTGCAAACACTTATTTGAAAAGTCTTAGTTTTTTTTACATGTACATTTATTTTATAAATTAGATTGTATCTGATATTTCATTATTGAAACAATGTACTGTTTTATGGTACTTTTTATTGTACATTAAATAAAACCTCTTTCTTAATTTTGTCAGTTTTTGCTTTTTCCTTTTAAATATTCGGTTGGGTTTTCACACTTATGTTTTGGAGATCTCCTCCGTGGGAGCTTCTGTTTCAGCGGATGCCTTGGAATAAACTGGTGATACAGTTTAATATCTGGTGACATTGTGCAGTAAAATCCCTAGATTTTAGCAAACTACTTAAAAAATCCAGGATGTTGGAGGCCAATAGCCATTGTCGGATTACCCATTAGGTCAACTAGGCAGCTGTCTAGGGGCACTTTCCTTTGAAGGGTGACCATTTTTTAGCCTAAAAACCCTAAAATTAATCTCTGACTTAAAAACAAAATACTGCAGTTCACAGACTGGCCCAACATCAAATGCATTTAATAAACAAGTAATAGCTTGGTGTGTGTGTATGAGTAGCTTTGCTGTAATATCGTTTTTATGGGACATAGAGCGCGATACCGAACAGAAAAGGGAAAGATGCCAGGAACCTAACAATTGCTCTAACTAATCGAAGGTGGCATTTATTGTTTAGCACTAGTAACAATATGTAAAACTTCTCTAAGAAAATTGTTTGAGTTTTCAGGCTATTGTCCAGAGGAAGTTACCAGTAGGACCAGAGGCAGAAGAATGGTCAAACAATGCAAGTCAGAGACAGGCAGGGGTCATAGATATATTTTAATGCAGTCTGAGGTTGAGGCAGGATGATACTAGATTAGAATCCTAAAAACAAGGTGAAGATCACAATAATCTGTAGTTAGTACGCCAACTATCAATATAAACCAGAACAAAACCCTTATCCTTCAGTCCTAGCCTCATAAATGGTCATAGTGTGATGAACAAATAATGTATGTATGTGGGAAAAAAAACATAATTCACTATGGAAATGTCAGCTAAAGCTATTTTTAATAAGAATTATTTTTGCTTCACGTAGATTTATAAAAATTATGACATTTTCTAGACTTTTACGCAGTATGTTTATGAGTTTTCTTATCTTTTGTGGAATCCAAGTTATTCTAGAAACATTTTCAAAACCGTTCATGGACCACTAATTATCCACAGCACACCATTTGGGAACCAATGATCTGGGTTAATAAAGAAAAATTCAAAGACTTATGTGACAGTTTATGGATATTTTACTTTGATTCACTGCCACTATAGAGTTTAGTTTTTCTCCTAATGATTTTCTTTTAATATATGTGCCAGAAGACCTTTGTGTCCATCTGATTGATGTTTCCAACCAATATAAAGCACAGAGAGGGCATGCTAGTACCACGGAGACTTCATGCTAGACTTACAATCTTTAATAGGGAAAATAATCAGTACACAGGAATTTGGGCGTGTAGTGGTATGGGGCAAGTACAGTAAAACCCCCATCATCCAGCACCCACGGGGACTCCCTATTGCCGGATAAATGTAGTTTCCGGTTAGTCGGGAGTCCCTGAATTTAAGTGTCTAAACGACCCTTAAACACCCCAAAATCCCTCAAAATGCCTTTAATAGGGCATAAGCACCTAAACTGGGCCATTTTTTATTTTTTTGCAGTCTCGAACTCCAGATAGTGCTGGTTTAGCGAGAGTTTTTTGAAAATGGGGACTTGATCCCAGTGCCGGTTGCTTGAGAGTCCCAGTTAGTTGGGTGGCGGATAATCGGGATTCTACTGCATGTTAAATTAAGATGTGTTGAGAAATTCTGGTTCCCTTTACCCTCTCTTCTTCTATGGTGAATACAATCTCCTGTAAATCACTCTTGACTCTCCAAGTTACATAGTATAAATAGTTATGACCTTCTCTTATAGTCATGTATGTTTTAATATATTATGGGACATGGTTTCAGTGATGGCCACTCATGAACTATGTATGAGCCCTATTATATTGCCTATACTGTACGGTTATACCATCAAAAGAAGGGAAGTAAATATCCGTAGCTATTTTATTCACCCATCGCAGCATCATTTCGAGAGAGCTACCCCTGATGACTATGGCACACCAGAGACACAAAATGCGGTAATCCAGAAAAAAAAAAACACTCAGCCCAGCTGGGTTTAGTGCAGTAAGATTAGAACTGTATACATGCTACACCTACATAGAATTGGAATGTGGACTATTGTTATATAAAGGTTACAGGAATCCCATCTAAAAACGTGCAGGTCTCATTATACTTGTCTGAGATGTAACTGGCTGTGGCCAAGTCGTTCTCTGTTTTGCATACAGCTTCTGAGAAAGTACCAGGGCAAAGGTTTCTTATCTGTTTCTCTATTCTTACACTGTATTTTTCTATCTGCCAAATGATTTGTTTGCTGTCTCCACTCAAACTTGTAATGTCTTTCAGTCCAGTTTGCTATTAAAGGCCATCAAGAAAATGACAAACCCACTCTCCTTATGGGAGGGATGATCTGGAGATGGCAAAGTTCCAGGAACCCAACAATTACCCTGACTTAACTAAATTAATTTTGAAAAATGTCTAGCTAACAGATGTATAGAGGTTCCTGTACTTATCCATATGTGTTACATTCTAATGTCAAGTGGAAAACATTTTTGGATTTATTATTGCTATAAAAACAAATATGAGCATTTAGAGGCTTGTAATTTATGGTCCATTAAGGACCTGCAAGAAGTGCAGTGTATTTTCTCCCTATATAGATATTTATGCATGGTAGGTGCCCATTGGGATGAAAAATAAACAATTTTCTACCCCTCTCCTTGCCCCTAATAAGTTATGAGCTTCACTTTACCCAAAGTTGCTGATGGTGCCTTGTAGCACCATAACTCTGCCTCTGCTGTAGTGTTTAGTGTTGTTTGTACTGTTGTTTGCATTTTTAACTCTCTGATAAAGGAAAAACAAAGCTCTGCCATACATTTAAAATATAATATTATATATGTTATATTTCACATTAAAGGTGGAAAAAATGTTCTGAAATTATTTCTCTTTGTCTCATTTTTTTACAGCACAGAAACCTGACATTTTAACGGGGGTGTGTAGACTTTTTTATATCCACTGTAGTTGTTCAATAAAGTTTTTTCTTTTTTTGTTTATTTCCAATACTATGTGTTATGCACCAATTAAAATACATTATGTATATAATCCACACATATATATATACAGTATATAATATATATATATATATATATATATATATATATATATATATATTTGTATATATACTAGCGAATTGACCCCCCCCCCCCCCCTTGCTGTGAGTAACCTTTTTATGTGTTTGTTGTTTGTATTTATTGTGTTTCTAATGTTTTTGGGGTCGCGCGGGTTGCGTGCTTGTTTTTTTATCTCGTAGGTGTTTTTCGGCAAATACGTAGGTGTTTGGTGGTGTTTTGCGTCTTTAGTCTGCTGTAGCCTCGTTTTCGATTTTTTCGGCGGCCATTTTTTCTCTCGCTTAGAGAATTTTTTAGTGTCTAAACTCTTTTAATTTGAGTTAAATTGAGGTGTAACTTTAGTTTTCGAGGTCCTGGATGCTCCCTCTTCCTGTAAGTAAGCTTTTTATGTATTTGTTGTGTGTATTTGTTGTATTTTTCATGTTTTCATGTGCGCGTGCTACGGCCGATTTTTGCGAGGTCGTAATGGGTCGTAACGTGTTTCGTATTTTCCTTGCGTAACGGCGTAAATTTTGCGCAAGGGTCGCAGTTGCTGGCAAGAAAATATTTATATATATATATATATATATATATATATATATATATATATACATATAATTTTTTTTAGATATACTTATATTTAAATATATATATTTAATTTTGAAAAATTAAGAAAATATAAATAGATATGCAAATCTATATATATATAAATATGTATGTACCGTATATACTCGAGAATAAGCCGACCCGAGTATAAGCCGAGGCACCTATTTTACCACAAAATACTGGGTAAAATGAGTGACTCGAGTATAAGCCGAGGGTGGGAAATGTGCTGCCCCCTGTGTTCCTTTTGTGCCTTCTGTGTCCCCCATTCTCTCACATGTCTCTTCTTCCCTCTCCCTTCCCTGTGTCTCTTCCCCCCCCTCTCCCTTCCCTGTGTCTCTTCCCCCCTCTCCCTTCCCTGTGTCTCTCCCCCCCCTCCTCATTCTCAACCTCCCTCCTCAACCCCACTCCTCATCCTCAACCTCCCTCCTCATCATCCCTCCTCATCCTCAACCTCCCTCCTCAACCCCCTCATCCTCAACCCCCTCCTCCTCAACCCCCCATCCTCAACCTCAACCCCCCTCCTCATCCTCAACCCCCTCCTCAACCTCCCTCCTCAACCTCAACCCCCCTCCTCATCCTCAACCCCTCCTCATCCTCAACCCCCTCCTCAACCTCCCTCCTCATCCTTAACCTCCCTCCTCATCCTCAACCCCCTCCTCAACCTTCCTCCTCAAACTCGACCCCCCATCCTCAACCTCCCTCCTCAACCTCAACCCCCCCATCCTCAACCCCCTACTCAACCTCAACCCCCCCCATCCTCAACCCCCTACTCAACCTCAACCCCCCATCCTCAACTCCCCATCCTCAACCCCCCTCCTCATCCTCCCTCCTCATCCTCAACCTCCCTCCTCAACCTCCCTCCTCATCCTCAACCCCCTCCTCAACCTTCCTCCTCAACCTCAACCCCCCATCCTCAACCTCCCTCCTCAACCTCAATCCCCCCATCCTCAACCCCCTACTAAAACTCAACCCCCCAATCCGCAACCCCCCTCCTCAACCCCCCTCCTCATCCTCCCTCCTCATCCTCAACCCCCCCATCCTCAACCCCCTTCTCAACCTCCCTCCTCAACCTCAACCCCCCCATCCTCAACCTCCCTCCTCAACCTCAACCCTCCCATCCTCAACCCCCTCCTAAACCTCCCTCCTAAACCTCCCTCCTCAACCTCCCTCCTCATCCCCTTATTCTAACCCCCCCACCTCATTCTAAACCCCCCTTTATACTACCCCTCTAAATACCCCCCGCCCTCCCCTCACTTACCTGCTGCACTTCTTCCGGGTCTTGATGTGGCGCGCATGTGACGTCACATGCGTGCCACATCATTAGCATATACCGGGTGCTGGCACCAGGTATATGCTAATGGCATGGCGCGCGTGTGGTGTCACGGCATTAGCATATACTGAGTGCCGGCACCCGGTATATGCTCATGACGTGGCGCGCATGTGACGTCACATGCGCGCCACATCAAGACCCGGAAAGAGCAGGTAAGTGAGGGGAGAGGGGGGGTTAGTATGAGGTGGAGGGAGGGAAAGAGACACGGGGGGGTTAGAGAGACAAGGGGGGGGTTAGAGAGACACAAGGGGGGTTTAGAGAGACACGGGGGGGTAGAGAGAACCGGGGGGTAGAGAGACACAATGGGGGGTAGAGAGACACAAGGGGGGGTTAGAGAGACACAAGGGGGGGTTAGAGAGACACAAGGGGGGGGGGGGGTTAGAGAGACACAGGGGGGTTGAGAGACATGGGGGGTAGAGAGACATGGGGGGGTAGAGAGACACAAGGGGGGGTTAGAGAGACACAAGGGAGGGTAGAGAGTGACTCGAGTATAAGCTGAGGTGAGACTTTTAGCCTTAAAAAAAGGGCTGAAAAACTCGGCTTATACTTGAGTATATACGGTATATAAGTTGAATTTACTTAAAAAATAAAAATATATATATATATATGCGGTACATATATATATATACAGTATATATATATATATATATATATATATATCTGGAGGGTTCCCAAAAATAGTTTTTGTACCGGGGCAGGAGAGGAGACATACTGAGTCTGGCGGATGAAAAACTTAAATAATTCTGAAACTGGTTAAAAACGAGGCTAAGCAAAGCCAAGCCACTAACACACCAATAACGCCAGGCATGAAAATAAAACAAACGTCAGTCAGCACGCACCACACAAACAGTGAGCAAACACACAGAAGAGAAACACACAGGGAAGGCACGGGGGGAGATGATGGAAAGAGACACATGGTATTCCCAAGCACAAAACTTGCAGGTTAATGAACCTGCAATAAGCGTCCATACAGTAGGCGGGAGGAAAGGTTCGCAATGAGCACCTTTGGCCTTTGGCGCTTATTACGTGGCTCGCGATGAGCGCCGAAAGTGCTCAGAGAAGCAAAAGCCTCACATTGTGTGGCAAACAGCATTGCCTGGCTTACAATTTTATTTCCGTCATTTTTTGACAGGCAATTCGCTAATATATATATATATATATATATATATATATATATAACAAACTCAGTCGGGTTAAGGACCTACCTGCTAACACAATACTCTTAACTATGGATGTTGAATCTCTTTACAGCAACATCCTGCACAAAGATCGAACTGAGGCATGCCTCAAATTCCTCTCATGACACACTCCGAATCGCAAATATAACCCTGATACCATTGCCAAAATACTAGAATATATCCTGACCGACAATTACTTCACCTTCAAATAACATGTTTACCTGCAAATAATGGGGACCGCAATGGGGACTAAAATGGCACCACAATATGCCAATTTATTTATGGCTGACCTTGAACAGAGATTCCTGTCCACATATATCCACAAACCTTACAGATACTACCGTTATATAGATGACCTGTTCATCATATGGACAGAGGGAGAAAAAAACCTCAGAGACTTCTACACAGCCTTTAATACCTTCCACCCATCTATTACATTTAAAATAGATTACTCTGCAGAACAGGTGAACTTTCTGGACACCACCATATCCATCACCAATGGACATAAATGCAATGTATATAATTGTATTTAAACATTTGGAAGACACAGTAAGTGCTGGGAGGAGGATTCAGGGGCTCTGGGTAAATATCACAGCTAAGGAGGAAACTTTTCACCACAGGGGATCAGGTTTGGGGCTCAGCTCCGGGAGTGCAGTTTGTAGACGGTCCCTAGACTCCCTGCACATCTAGGCTGCTCTGGAGGTCCACATGAAACGGTGAGAGAAGAAGGCACTGCAGGCATCGGTGTCTGGAGGCTTCCAAGGTAAGGACCAGAGGACACTGCCAGAGTGAGAGGGGGCACTCCATAGAATCACATATATGGGGAGAGCACAGAACCAGCTGTGGTTGTAGGGAGATGGGGAGAGTGACACTGACAGCTGTGAGAGCCTCGCTGATATCGACACGCGCTATTCTGGGTGCACTTTGGTGTGTGCGCCCATGCGTCGCCGCCCATACCTCGGCGCGTATGCATGTCGCGCCTTAAAGTCTGTGTGCCCCTACAGACAGATGCAGTTATGTCCACAGCTCTAGCTTTCTACCCCCTACATATTAAAAAAGAGATTATCTATAGTCAAGCCATCAGATACCACCGCATATGTTCTAACAATGAGGACCGTGATAAACATTTAAAAACACTGTTTGACTCCTTCAGGAGAAAGGGTTACAAACCTTATGTCATAACACAGAAAGTAACCTCTGCCATTAAAACACCCCAACACCTGCTGCAATACAAAACTAAAGAAATGACCTCACGTACACCTCTGGTAACCACATACCATCTGGTTCTAGAAGGAATACGCAAAATATTTAAGGATCTACAACCACAGCTAACAGAGGATGCAGAATTAAAACATATATTCCCCAAATCCCCCATTCTTGCATTTAGGCCGCCACCAAATCTCAGACAAACATTGGTGAACAGTAGATTGGCCAATGAAGAGCTTAACAAAGAAAATGGCACAAATTCTTGCACTAAAAATCAGTGTAAATTGTGTCAACACATCTGTAAAGAAGACAAATCCACGCGCAACAACAAGACCTATAACATCAGAGGGTCATATTCTTGTAATCATCCAATGTAGTCTACATGATACAATGTACTGTATGTGAGAGAGACTGCTACGTTGGAGAAACCAGCCAGAGACTACATATGAGGATGAATCTACACAGACATTCCATCAATAAGCACAATGAGGACAATTACTGTACCCCAGTCGGTCATCATTTCACCCAGAATAACCACTCCATGAAAAATCTCAAAATCAAAATACTCAAAGGTTTTTTTTTAAATACACTAAGGAAAGAAAGACATTTAAAATTAAAATGATTATGCTCTTTAACAGTAATAACTCAGGCCTTAATGTAGACATGGCATTTTTATCTCATTACCAAAATTTCTTGTAACCTCTAACATTCATGATTGAAAATATATATGTGTGTTTATTTTTTTTTTTTATTCGTTGTTCTCTGCCTTCTTCCTGAGTTTTGTTACTGCTCTATGGTTCCTTAGATGTGAAGCTATTTACAACCCCAATTGACTTACTTTGGTAGGCACCCCCACACACTTGCACGGCTGGCTGAAGAGAACATTATTTGTGAATCCTGGATTTTTTTGCTGTATTTGTGTATCTATAATCAGTGTTGACTTTGACTCAAAAAAGAGAAGAAAGCTCTTGAAAGCTTGTCATGAAACCTATGAATATGCTTGTCCAATAAACAAGGTATCACTATATACTGCAATACTCTGATTATTCATCTGGATTACTGGACATTCATGGCCATCTCACTCTTCATATATATATATATATATATATATATATATATACAACATAACAAAGTCAGAGGTGCTCATCAGAGAACGAATTAACCTTAATAGGTTAGTTCTATAGCCATGATAAGCTACTCTGAGAGCAACCTCTTTTAGCACACTTGTGCCCTTCACAGGGAGAAATATCCTGTAGTATATCAGTCTGGTCCCACTCAAAAGAGTGACCTAGCCCCGAAATACCAGGCAATTCTACCCTGAACAGGAGAAACAGCAAACCCCAGACGCGTTTCGGCCTTTATGGGCCTCGTCAGTGAGGTGCAGCTGAACTCCCTAAGGCACAGTGAGCAAGGGGTCCACGTCTGGAGTCCCCTATTACCTTTAGGGAGACTAAACCCTAAAGGTAATTTCTCCCTGTGAAGGGCACAAGTGAGCTAAAAGAGGTTGCTCTCAGAGTAGCTTATCATGGCTATAGAACTAACCTATTAAGGTTAGTTCGTTCTCTGATGAGAACCTCTGACTTTGTTATGTTGTATATGCAAATTACCTTTAGGGTTTAGTCTCCCTAAAGGTAATAGGGCACTCCAGACGTGGACCCCTTGCTCACTGTGCCTTAGGGAGTTCAGCTGCACCTCACTGACGTGGCCCATAAAGGCCGAAACGCGTCTGGTGTTTGCTGTTTCTCCTGCATATAAACATTTATTAAAAAAAAAACACCTGAAGACAAATTTATGAGTTCAAGGCATTTGCAAGTATCTAATAGAATAAGGCCAATGTTTCCAGGATGGGTGAATAGAATAGTTAGGGAGATTTACTTTGCTCAAAAAAATGCTTAAAAATTGTTATATTAGAAAGCCCAATGTGTTGAATATTCGGAGAACAATCTGAAATGATTGAGTACAAATTACAATCTAATCATTAACATAAATCAAAAGGATTATAATGATTACATAAAAATGTGTACACCGGGTTTGTATGTTGCTTTATGTCATTAAAAAATATTTAAAACCTTATATGAACAAAATTAAATCAGCTGTAGATTACCGAGGCTGGCTACCATAAACTTCTCAACCAGTCAATGGTCTATACCCATAATGATTATAACAATAAAAATTGCCAAGCATATCATGTCTGTATATTACTTTGTTCCTAAGTAACTAAAGTAAAACGGAGCCTTTATTAGCTGTTACAGATTTCACAGGGTATGATGTTTTATCAAAGTAACTGTATCTACAACAAACCGAATGGAGCAATATAATAGTGCTCAATTATCAGTACCTTTATAAATTGTCACAAGCCTGCTAGGACATAGATCACCATTTACAAAGTATCAATAAATTATATAAAAAAACAACATAGCTGTAATCTGTTTCTTTAAATAGTTCAATTAATAACCACTGATTTATATTCCACCACCTTATAGGAGTTTCCATAAATCTCTGAAAGTATCCCTCAATACCACATGAACTATAGTAGCAATGACTGACATTCAAATAGTATTATCCCATAGATCCTGCTGATAACATGCATAGCAGCCTAGGATTAGTGTTATCCCATTTAATTCTAATATGTATTTTTTTTTTTTTTTACTATGTTAGCATACAGGTAAATTTCACTGTTTAAAATAAGAAATACAACCAGGTGAATTCATAGCGTCTCTCTATTCACAAAAATGAACTAACACTGGGCTGCAAATTTGAAGCCCGCCGCGGCATCGGCAAAAGCTGCGGGCTTGAAATTCGGCTTCATTACAGAGCTATTAAATTCCACCATGCCGCAAGTTACGGGCTTGAGTCGCAAACCTGTAAACCATTCTTGCACATATTGGATGCCCGGCCGTGAACATGATCAATTAGTCAATTAGTCAAATCGTAGTTACGGATCTAGACAGATTGTCATCATTAGGTCACAGAAAAATGGAGGTTAGATTTGAAAGCCTACGATTATGTTACGATTGGACCCGCATTCCAGAAATAATGCAATATTAATAAGTCAGTACGTATCATATTGTAGTTCACGCACTTTCCATTATATGCATTAACACATTGATTGCCAAGATCGATATAACACGGAAACTAAAGTATTTTATATTGCAGATTTGCGAGCCTGAGAATGTTGCTCTATTCATTTTAATACCTAATATCCCTTTCCCTTTCATTGAAAATACAGTAGTGTGTGTATATTTGCATTTACAGTGCTACAGATAGGACTTTAACCCCCATGTGGGTCCTCTCTTGTACCCGTTGGCTTTTTGGATCCATTTGCGGGTTAACGGTTTGAACACCAGTAAATTTGTTGCAATTTAATAGCGATTTTCGAATGTAACAGTTTCGGGCTTGAGAGATCAAAGGATTTGCCGCTGCAGAGTTCAGATTTCGACATCCTATAGTTTTTTTTTTGCACTTAACCCGCAAGTCATTAGTGGGTTGCTTTACGGGGCCAATTTATTAGCTGTGTCTGTCTTTAGATGTGCCCTAACACGTGTTTTTATGCATCTTGCAGCTTTTTCAAAGGGAAGGGACTGGGACAGCCGCTGCTGTGTCCAAATTTAAGGGAACAGTTACTATGGTAACACATATACCATCAATAGCCAATTGGAGACTAGAAGCATCAAACAACAGCCAATCGGAGACCAGAATCGCATGCCAAACTAAAAACATAAACCTGGAAACTATTTGTTGTAAATAAACATAATGAGATAAGATGTAATTATACATGTGTAGACATATAATTATAACACAAGTACATAATTGATTGATTTGATAATTATATAATATTTATAATTAAAGTGACAATGAGCCTCATTTAATTCAGAGGCTGCAACTTGGATGTAGCCTGCAGCGTGCTAGACTTGAGCTGTTATTCAATTGATCAAGCCCGCAAGTTACGTCCCGAAAGCCAAAACCATCAACCATGCAATCGTAAGTAGCATTTCAGGGAGGGAACATGATCAATTGAGCAAGGCCGTAACTCTAAAGTTAGAAACAGCCGAAATAAAAATGGAGCCCGTCATCATTATGTCAGTAAAACATGGAGGTGACTTGTCAATCAACTAGAGATTTGGGGTCCGATATCCGATCGGTCCCGCAAACCCGCAATGTACAAATCAATAAAAATTAATGAAGCTCATGTTATAGTCCATGTGGGTGGCCTGATATGTATTAACTCATTGATTCCTGAGATTGATCCAACCCCAAATTGAAACAGAAAAATAAATGATTTTTGATTGCTGATTTGCGGGCTTGAGTCTGTTGTGCAATTAATTCTAATGTCTTTCATCACTTTCCCAGTATTTTGAAGTACAGTATTTGTTATTTGCATTTAAAGTGCTCCAGACATGTCTTTAAGCCCTTTGCGAGTCCTTCTTGCAACCCGTAACTTGTGGACAGACTTTTGCCATTTGCGGCCCTGGCGGGGTGGTTTGCGAGGGGGAATCGGAGCAATTGAATAGCGATTCGTGATTTTACCAATAGGTGTGAATGAATAAATAAATAAACTTTTTATATCACTTTAGAGACAGAGATAGCATGAATAAGTTGAGATGATTCTATTCAAAATAAGAACAATGTGTTGTCAAGAGAATGTGTTACAAAAGAGCAAAAAACTTTTTTGTGCCAAGCCGTATTAGGTGCATATTTTATATCTATGTAAACAGAATAACCTTGTGCCAATGCATATAAATTAAAGTTAAGTGCATGTATTATATATATGTAAATTAAGTGACATTTTGCCAATCAGCATGAATTGAAATCAGAAGAGTTTCACAAGATAAGCTTTAAAACAGATTAAAAGTGGAACTGGTTATTAGTCAGGACAAAAAAAAACAATGTCTTAAAAATATACAGTGATTGTGATGTGCCACAAATTATCACACCAATAATATATACATGATAATGATGATGCAAAATTACTAATTCAAGTAATATAAAAGCAAATATTAGGCTTATTTGTAATATGGTGATATTTGACTTATTTGGATTTAACATGGTAAATAATAGCATCAGCCCCACATTACTTTATTCCACCACAGTATGACTCAAATACTCCAGCTTACACCCTAACCAGATTTTGTTAGGCTAATATCCAATATAATTTAGATGTTATAAATGTGGGTTAATGTTCATATTAATACTTAAAATGCAAGCTTATTTTCTGCTCATAATAGAACAGTTAAATATATGTAGCCTTATTAAATTGCGATTCAGACAGTTCTAAATTGCTCTATATAAGCACAGAACATATTTTTTAGTTAGTGAACTTCTATCCAAAAGCAAAGTCTTCACTAACTAAAAACTTCTGTAAAAAAATATGCTCTTTGCTTATATAGAGCCCGTAGAATTGGCAGAACCGCAATTTAATAAGGCTGATGGTTTGCACAAAGATGGTAGAATTGTAGCCCTTTTCATCTTAAAAGGTTACTTTTTGCCCCTCTATGGTGCTCATGAATTGGCAATAAGATCACACTTATTTCTATACATGTATACATATTTACATATACCATCACCATATGTAATTTTATTTCAAATTCATGTTGCTATTTACATAGAAAGGAATAATTGACTGACCCAAAAGGAAGATTTTGTAATGCAAACATGTACTTTTGCATAACAGTAACAGAGGTAGAATATAATTTATAATGCAAACATATCCTTTGCATAACTATAACAGAATATATAGAAAATATTTGAAACTTTTACCTACTCACAGATTGGAAAAAACTCCAAATAACCATGTTTCTTAAAAGAGAGAAGTAAGCCAAATGTTTTTTTTGCGTCGTTCAGTTGTTTCCAAATCTCTGTGACCTCATGAACTGTAACACACCAGAACATTTTTATGTCCATGGTCATGCTGATCCACTTGGTATTCATGGCAGAGATACTGGAGTGGGTTGCCAGTTCCTTCACCAGTGGTCCACAGCATACAGCCCATCCCATTACTTACCAGGTCCAGCCCTGGCTTCTGGGGGGTGTGACCTCTTGGTTTCCTGACTTGGAATCGAACGCAGGTCGACAGAGGTGGAAGCACTGAGTCCTAACCACTGGACCACCAGAGGCTCAGAGATCTCTAAAATGTACTAGCACATAGATACCTATTAAAGATCACTTATTTTTGTATCTGTCAAGCAAATCAAAGGTATGCATAATATGAGAACTCTTCATTTGCACCTTTAAATGTTAGATCCACTGGAATTAAACTTTTAGGAGTTTGTTTTCCAAAACCCTTTCCTAGGACCTAGCTTTACCCTATGAATGATAAGTATGTGTTTTTCTGATGATGACACCTCATGTGTCTGGCAATAAGAGTATCATATTCCTTTTCAAAGGAATATATATGTTCCCCAATTTGTGTTCGTAATTGTCTATTCGTTTTTCCAACATAGAGATTTCCACAGACACAAATTGCAACTGCTGTAGTGCTGCAGTTAAAAAAAGCCTTGTATTGGACACTGCTCTCCCGGGGTGCACCAAATTTTGGACCTTTCCTGCACATAAGGAGCGGCCTCTCAACAGAAAAGGTCCCAATTTTTTTATGTAATAAAGTACTCTGGTGCATGCTTCCCTTTCTTCTCAAAAGGATCCTAGTTCAGTCTTCCCCAAGGGAATCCCATTCCTTGGCCCCGCACAAGATGGACATGACAACCCTGGGTTTTAATGTTTCCAGGCCAGGGCTTTATGTGTAATATCCATGGTTCCCCCTGTTTAGGCCCTCTAGGGTCTGGGGACTCTCATTTCCATATGTCGTTTTGTAATTCAGATATTGTGATTCAATTATTGTTTGCAAGGGCTATTTTAAACATAATAGTCAGGGCCCCTCCAACCCAATGTACACCCATTTTCCATTACCCATAACCAGCCTTTACATTAACTGCACTTATAGTGGTGAAATATCTTAATTGGTTTCACTTATTTCATTAGTATATTTAGGGGTGGGCAAAAATATCTAACACTTTGGAGGCAGTCAAACTGTTTTCTGATGCTCTCTTCCTTCCTCACATGATAGCAGACATCTCAGTACATTATCTAAATGTCTGCCAGAATGTGGTCCACTTTCAGGACGGGCCCTCTACAAAGTACCCCCCCTCTCCACCCCGTCAATGGCCCTGCTCAGAAGCAGGCAGTTGCAAAGTTAACTACAAGCCACTCTCTCACAATCACCCTTCACCAAAGTATAATGGATTCCCCCAGAGACCCGTATGTGCAACGTGAGACCCGCACAGGCTGCAGGCTGCAGGCAGAGTTATATAGCTATTAAATTAGAACAGGCTGAGAGTTACAGGCTTAAGACGGCAAACCCATAAACCATTTTTGGTACGTTGAATGCGCGGCCGTGAACATGATCAATTAGTCAAACCTGTAGTTACGGGTTTAGATGGAGCCAATGCAAACAGAGTCGTCATCATTGCGTCACAGAAAAATGGAGGTTGGATTTCAAAGTCTTACGGGGTTCAATTACGGGTTACGATCGGACCCACATTCCAGATATGATGCAATATTAATAAAGCCGTAAATATGATATTCTATTACATGCAAGTTCCATTATATGCATTACCATATTGCTTGCCGGGATCGATATAACACGGAAATGTAACATGAAATAAAGTATTTTTTTCTGCATATTTGCGGGTTTGTGAATGTTGTGCTATTAATTCTAAGACCTAACATCACTTTTAATAAAAGTACAGTAGGGTGTTTATATTTGCATTTACAGTGCTACGGATAGGGCTTTACCCCTCTAGCAGGTCCTCTCTGGTTACCCTTGGCTTCTTGGCTCCATTCGCGGGTTACGGGCTTGAACGCGAGTGAATTTGGTGCAATTTAATAGCATGATTGGAAACGTAACAGTTACAGGCTTGACACATCAGAGGATTTGCGAGCGCGAAGTTTCACATTACACATCCCGTAGCCTTTTCATGGCCCTACCCCGTAAGTCGTCGTCGGGTTGCTTTAAGGATCTAATTTAATAGCAAAAAGTCTTGCAGGCAACGTTACGGGCTATGGTTTTAAATATTGAGCTAATTTAATAGGGCTGTAAGTCTTACTAATTTAAACCTAGCTTTATGACAGTCTCTCTGCCTACAAAAAGTGGTAATTTTATAAAAAAAATAGAAGTAAATACTTCATCAGAAAACAAAATCGCATTTCTTAAAATACATTTTCAGTCAGTGATACCCAGTATTAATGGCTTGTTAAACTAGAGCAGTAACGTGTAAATATATGGGGTAGTATGGAACTAGCTACTATCTGATATTTATTAATGACCCATAGATGGTGCCCTTTATGTTTTTTCAAAGGCAGGAAGCCAACACTCTCGGCAGCAAGCAGCTATGACATTTAGTTAATAGTGATTATAGGCAATTATATTCTATATAACCTACCTATATTGCTGTAGATGTCATGTACTCCCTTGCTCCAGTCCCCGTCTAATATATGTAGAGAAATTAATAATGAATCTACCCTTAGAATGAATACATAGATCAATGTATTTTTCTGTTTTTTTTAGCTGGAGTTTCACATTTGCATACTTATATTATATTATATGACATTTTGTTAAAGTGACATGTAGAGGATACACAAATTGTATAATTTTAGGAGTTTATTAATTTGCATATTATTAAAACAATCAAACATTTCCCACATTATACTTAAATTGAAATTAGTATTTTTTATCTGCCAGTCAGCCATTCTGTTCCACCAACTAAGAACTGCCTGGTATATCTTTCTAGTTGGAGGATCAATGCCAACAATTGCTGATTACATTAGTCCGGCCTAAGAGGACTGCCAGGATTTCTGTGTCTCTCTGTCTCAGAGTTACTCAGTTTCATTCAATGGATCATTCCACCTTGGCTAAAGCAGAGAGATATTGAAATCCTGGACTATGGGCGGCCCTTGTAGGACTGTGTTGCCCACCACTGGTTTACCTACTTGGGCTCTAAATCTATTGTCTTCAGAGTAAATTATATGCAGACAATAAACTCTACATGCACTGACCCTCTGGAGCATGCCCATTTTTTTTTTGTTGAAGTACTTCTTATAACCTATAGTTACAATTATACCATTTGTAATACCATTTTACAATTGCAATTATACCAATGTAAACTCCATTAGTTCACTTTGAAATTACTTTGTGTGATAATAGCACTAGTGCGGTTGTAAAACTAGTTATGGCCCTTTATAATAAATTGTATTTATCATAAACCAATCCTGATTAGCAAAATTACATACATTTATGAAGTATTAATATGTTTTTAATTTGTATCTGCTTTCCTCTAGGAGATTATGTTAATTGTGAGACTAATTTTCAATTTGGGAGTTCAATCCCTATAGTATACAATTATATTATCTGGTTCTCATCCAGACTATCAGAATACTCCCTCTCGCTGAGGATCAGAAATTATATAAAACTTAACCTTTAATGGTGCTTCTAAAACTTCTAAAAAGAAGGTAAAACTCTATAATACTAAAAACAATATGAGAATGACCCAGTTAGTCCCCCATTTAGGCAATTTACCATAAAACTCTGCAAGGGACAATCTGTGAAACTCCATATTGCAGTCTCTAATTCAGGAGATAAAATCACATGACTGCATGTACCATTTCATCCTTTAGCATATATGGTCTATAGTGTTTAATGGAGAAGCACATGCTGAACAGTCCATAGGTCTATAAATAAAGAGTTTTATGTTTGATCATTATGGCTGTATTCATGTTTTATTTTAAGTTTCCAACATGGAACAAATAATGGGGAGATATTTATGTTAATTTGGGAAGGGTTTGGCACTTTAACACTAGGTACAAAAGGAGTGTCAGCAAAATGAACAAAGTACATGACCTCTCTGTACAAGCCGAGATCTTCGATGGGAGTAGCATATAACTGAAGATTATAGGCAATAGTGATTTAATTGCTCATTATTACGTAATTTCGTTACACCTTGATTGTTTAAAAATCTTAAAGTAACAGGGATATTCCTGGTAATCACCTATTATGAAGCTATGTAGTACAATTTAAAATATATGACTTGGCTCGACATGCTCTAATTTAAAGAAATATGGAAAGTTCCATGTTTTTAATTTTAAAATATACTACCTAAGTGTTTGCATATCGAAACATCATTGTATTGACAAGTGCTTAAAAGCTCTGTATTTACTCTCTAAAACATAATAGAAAAGAAATGTCCACCCCAGCGTCTCAAGTACATATAGCATTATTCAATTAGCTACTTGCAAATGCCTTGAACTCATACATTTGGCTTTGGGTGTTTTTTTAATTTTTATAAATGTTTATATACATTCTATTGACTTAAAAATTCATTAGTGCCAATAAGTAATATTTGCTGAATATGTAGCAATATTAACAGTGATTTTAAGAGTGTATAAATTTACGAATTGGGCAATTGAATCGTGCCCATAGTGTTTCTATTGGTACTGAATTGGTAGCCAATCACAGAGTGTTTCTCAACAGAATGATGAGAGAGAATCTGTGATTGGTTAGTACATCTAGAACTACAGAGACACACTGTGCATGAGTTATCAAGGGCAGGCACATTTAGGTAGTTTATTTTAATATTGAAAACTTCCTTTAAGTTAGGTTTCAAGTGGCTTCTAGTCTTACTTTGTTTATGTCGGATTTCAAGTGTCTATTAGGTTATAATTAACCACAAATCATTAGTCATGTTAATGAGCTAGGTGTTCTTATGTCTCTCTTTCTTTCTTTTCTGGTATAATAAAAGATCTGTATGTGGAGCTGACATTAGCCTAAACAATAATATTTACAAAAATATAATAAAGTTTTACTTTAACAATTCTTTTTTATTATTATAGATTGTATAATCTCATCAGATAGCGCCCGTAAAGAGTTTTGAACACTCCCACTTTTCATCCAAAGGGATATTGACCTGTGAGACTCTGTACAAATAAAGTATTAGATACCTGGGAGGGACTCTGGATGTAGATAAATTCTATTTTCAGATCTAATTATTAAATCGTTGAAGCAGAAATAAAAGGATCACTGCAATGCCCTAACAACAGGAGCTGGATATTACATTAGGCATTGATTATTAATTAAGTTCCAAATAAATTATTTATAATAACTCTATTCACCCTAATACTATATTTGTTGTTGTTGTTCAGCCCTTCAGTCACGTCCGACTCTCGGTGACCATATGGACGCAGAAAGCCAGGCACATCTGTCAGTGTTTCTGGTTGTGCGTATCCATATTGTTTTCCTGGCAAAGATACTGGAGTGGGTGACCAGTTCCTTCTCCCCCTGGCCCCGATTTGTCTAACCTCTCTGCTATGACCTGCCCATCTTGGGTGACCCTACATGGTATAGCTCACAGCTCCATTGAAGTACACAAGCCCCTTCATCAAGACAGGGGAGTGATCCAGAAGGGGAATACCATATTTACTCACACATAACTCACGCATTAACTCCACATAGTCACTGAATCCTTTAACCAATCCAATTAGTTAAGAAATCAAGACATCTCTTACTGACTAGAATTACCAATCTCATTCAGAAGTATCGCTGTATCTTAACTTCAAATTTCTTTTCATTTGACTTACTAAAACAATAGTTAACTAGTCTATATATATATATATAAATTTGTGTATTTGTGTATTTATAATACCTGTATTTGAATGTGATCACAATTCTGTTTAAGCATCATTATATGTCTTTCTTTGTGTTTTTGTCTTGTTCTTTATTCATATTATACTGTTAAAAGTATAAATAATAACAACATGCAATATTAAACTTGTTTTCAAGCATCAACATGAAACAAGCAAGAGAAGTCCACAGTAAAGAATAATTATATATCAAATTAAATAAAATAATTGGTTATGTAGTTTATTTATTGCTTTCTAAAAACCTATTCCTGTTACATTGTTTAGATTGTCAAAATATAGCATTGTAATTATGGAATTACATTCCACTTTAACTAAACATTACTGGGATCTATCCTGTTAAGGTGTCTGCTGGTGTCTGCACAGGTCTACCGCTAGATGGCGCTGCTGATATTTTGCAGCGCTGCCGATATGTGAGAGAAGTTCTAAGTTTGTAATGTTAGCCTAGCCCTTGAACTAACCCTAACCCTCAATCTAACCCTAACCCTTACTGTTTACCTAAGCCTTGACTCTATGATATGGCAGCACCATCTAACGGATGCTCACCGCCACTGCATGCTGCCTGTATTGAGCTACTATAAAAGGATAGGTCCCATTACGGATATTGTTTTATAAAAGCAGGTACATTTTACCAGTAACAAATTTAGAAAGCACAGAAACACCATTGGGTGAATAAAAACGATGGTATGTTATATTAGTCACTCTTTTCTTGTGCAATGTCATATGTTCTGTATGTCCTTTATGTTTATTTATGTAATAGAAAATAAATGTTGATTATTTGCAGTATGTAATTCATTAACCCTTGAAACAAGTTTGCAAGCAATTAATGCGAAGGTAGCATGAGTGTAGGAGCCAAAGATAATATAAAGGGGATACTGCATATAGTATAAAAATACCACACAACTGCTTCTCTACATATAAACACATACATTGAAAAATCTGGGGGGGATTTGTCCCCCTCGTCCCCCCAGTTCCTACACCAATGGAAGGTACTCTCAATGCGTTCACATGATCACCCTGTCCAAAATGTTTTCCGTGTGGCAACAAGTACTTAAGAAATAACCTGGGGACAGGGTGGGATCCAATTAAGACTGCTGTTGCTCAGCAATTTAGTTTAAGGAAATGAATACATTAAATGACAGAGCTTGGCACGTGGTAGCAAAACATGCTAATCTAGTAAGTATAACATGTACTGAAACATATTACTGGCTTGACGTGGGTGTTTAAGTATTAGTAACAATACTACTCATTATCCTTTACTGACACCTGATTTAAATGGATTATTCCAGCAATATTAAACAGATTTTTATATAAAAAGGTTGGGAAATAGTGCATGCTAAAAAATAAAAGTTAATATTGTGAATTGTCTTTCAAAAGATGAGTGCTCATATTTTCCTTATTAGATAACCTGCAGTATCCTTCAAGAGATTTTCCAATAACAACCATTGGGATCCTCTGTAGTTCCAAACTTTCTATTTTGGAATTAAAATAACATGTTTTATATAGTGATTAACCCTAATAAAATCATACTGATGAAACACATTGGAAGCTCCTCTGTAATTGTCACGCTATTTGTATTTGTTGCTTTTTATTGATGTAAATTGTAATAACTTTTTTATTGAACACACATATTTATTGAAAAGACAAGCTTTTGAGAGTGACACCTCTCTATTTCAAGTTAGAAGCAATACCGAATAAGGTGAGATGTGGAAAACAGAGCAGAGATTCAAAGTGACAGATATCATGAATAATGTTCTGTTCAGTCAAGTGTGCACTAGTTTTTAGAAGTGAAAACCAGTGTAATTTAAGTTAGGGACGTAAATATCTCCACATATTAAAGAGTGGAAAAAATAACAAGAAAAAAAAAAACATTAGTAGGAATGTGGCAGGGTCACAAGAAGTGTTGGTAACATGATAGAAATCCCAAGTCCATATCATGGCAATGTATCCTTAGTATTGGAGAATGTCATCCTCTTCATTTCAAACAGATATACTCACAATATAAAAGTTCAATAAAGTAATCTAGATGAATAATCAAGCCAGTAATATGTTTCAGTACATGTTATACTTACTATATTAGCATACTAAATGGAATAAAGTCAGAGGAAGGGATGGTTACCAATGTAGTGTCACACAGATCTGTACTGAGTTCCAGGGACGGAGATATCAGTGGTACAAGTGGTGCATTGCACCAGGGCCCATGTGTCACGAGGGGCCCGGCATAATGCAGCCCTTGCACTTCTTGTGCAGGAGGCGGTGGTCACACACCCTCTCTCCTCACTGTCCCTGCACACCCTGCACAGCGAGGGACGGCCAGGTGATACGTACGGATGCAGCGGGGAGCAAGGTAGTGCTGGGGAGGTGAGGCAAGGCAGGCCTTTGGGGGAAGGGGGGAGCCCAGATAGTCTGGCCCAAGAAATCAAGGCAGGGGATGTGTGTGAAGAAGGAGGGTGGTGAAATGGAGGACCAGGGCTGGAACACAGACCTGCCCCTTAGCTCTCCCTACTTCTGCGCAAGTTCAACAACTGTCTTATAAAACATATATTTTATTAAAAAAACTGAGGAATATTTTGCAGTTTTATGAGAACCCATATAATCATCAAATTGTCCTGGAGTTTCCCTGACTCTGAAAGGACCAAACATTGTGACAAATGTCAAAACACTTTGGGCCAAATTCAATTCCAAGCCCTCAACTCAATCACAGATGGCCGAGTGTCTGCGGTCTAACGTTCACCTCCGATTGCGATGCTATTCAATTGCTCAAGCCCGCAAGTTACTGTTCCAAAGCCGAAACTGTAAACCATTCACTGGCTCGTAGCAGTTCAGGGCTGGAACATGATCAATTAAGCAAGCCCGTAACTTCCGATTTCGAATCAGCCAATAGAAAATTATTATGGCAGTAAAACATGCAGGTTACATGTCAATGAATTAGGTTCGGGGGTCCGATATGCGATCAGACTCCCAAACCCGCAAAATAAAAATTATGAAAATCAATGCCAATACTGTTCTAGTCCATATGGGTGGCCAGATATGTATTAACTCATTGATACCCGAGATCGATTTAGCCCCAAAATGAACCATACATTTAATTTCCTGCAGATTTGCGACCTGGAGACTGTTGTGCAGTTAATTCTAATGTCTGTAGTTGCTTTCCCTGTTATTTAAAGTGTTGTAGTTTTTTTTTTATTTGCTTTTACAGAGGTACAAATAGGTGTTTAACCCCTTGCAGGACCACTTTAGCTCTCATAGGATTTTATCCTTCTTTTGCCATTTACGGGTATGAAAACATTTGCGGGATTGGGGAAATTGAGCAAATGCATACAGATATGCGGTTTAACCATCTCAATATTTTCAAGGCCGTAACTCGTAACCTGTTTGGAGCCAATTGAATAGCAAATTAACTTGCGACCTCACTTACAGGCTATCAGATCGCCTGTAACCTCAATTGAATATTGCCCCATGTCTGCTATAGCAAAAACATTTCAGCTTTTTCCTCTGATTTCTTCAAACATGCTAATCCTATAGGGGAAAAAAGCTTACATTTATATTTACAGTCAAGAGTAAGCATTTGAAGAGAGTTTGCAATTTATGTTTCATTCAGGACCTAAGCTTATTCCATAGTGCTCAGTATATGGGCTTTGCAGGGAATAGTCAAATAAATTAAACAGTTTCAAGGCTTTAAAAACTAACTGTAGCATTTAAAGGAATTCTAAAACAATGCAAAGAACTTCAAATTAAAATATTTCTACAGCTTCTCCATTTGACCTTCACTGTACTACATGATGGTGCTGAGAAATATCCATTATTTAATTTGTTGTTGTTGTTCATATAAACGCAGCACGCCAGGCACATTGTGTCTGGTTGTGCTCATCCATATGGTTTTCTTGGCAAAAATACTGGAGTGAGTTGCCAGTTCCTTCTCCAGTGGACAACAATGTTGGCTGGCCTCTCTGCTATAACTGCCCATCTTTGGTGACCCTACATGGGACAGCTCACAGCTTCAGTGAGGTACATAAGCCCCTTCACCATGACAAGGTAGTGATCCAAAAGGGGTCCATGATTTCATAGTCCCTTTAAATAAAATTAAACTAAAATACTCAGTTTATGCAAGCTGAATTACATGATAAAGAATAAAATTAGATAGTGTAGCTCATTTGTTTTCATAATGTTGATATTTTCCATTTCTTCCCTCTGTTATTCTCAATTACTGGGACTGAGGGCTGACTGCAAGACCACTTACCCACATTGTCCTTATATTTCCTTGTCTCCGGATTATATTTTGCAAGGTACTTGCCTTTGAATCTTGCCAACAGAAATTACATGTACTCTGTGTTTCTTTAAAAGATTATTTTTTGTTCATGTTGCGGCTTGAAATTCAATGACACTTACAATTAAAGGAAATTATTGTTTTTCCGTGCTAAGATAGGTTCTGTTGTAACCTTCCCAATTTAGTATTTGCCAGGAGCATTGTATAGACAAAAAATATTAAATGCACATAAAATTTCAGAACCCACCAGTGGTGCTCATCACCACTAGATAAAGTGTTTCCTTTTGGATTTGGTGGAGTTAAAGGCGTTTTAGTGAGAGGTTGCAGAGTATTGAAACCCCTCCTTTAAGATGCTGTTGTGTTTTTTCTAGAAGCCGGGTGCCATGCTTTTATGAAGCCATGCTCTCAGCCTGTCCCAGATCCATGCGTAAGAGGCTTGGAAGGGTCTTTGAATTTCCACGTCCTGAAGGCTTAACGATCCTTTTGGTAATGTCCTCCCAAAGGCTCTATTTCAAAGTTACTAGTAAGCCAATTATTAATAAGGATATATCAGTTCATTTATGCAAATGGGAGTCTTTGGACTCTTCCAACTGCACAAGTGGAACCTCATCTATGTCATTTTAAGTTCTTAAATACATTTTGTCGGATGCCAGGTTTTCTCTGAAAGCAAAGTCTTTATAAACCTAACTGTTATAATCAGGACAGAAATAGCTTGGCACTGGATGGCATCTGAGCCCTTTCAGAGTGGGGGCATGCACACAGCTGTTAGCAGGATATGTGCAGGAATACACAAGATAGTTGTGTACATCTCGTGAAATGTGCTGACTTTCCCTTCGAAATCTCCACAAAGGAAAACAAGTCTACAAGAAAACAAACAACTTTACAATTTACTTTTCTAATATTACCTATGCCTTTGTATTTTTTTGAACTTCATTTCTATGGTTTTACTCTTTTCAAACAGGGTATAAACGTATGTTAATGTTGTCACAAATCCTATTAGCCTAGGATGAATAGGCTTTATATCAACAGCTCTGTGATTGTCCTGACTTTGTTTTAAATTTGTACTAAATGATGATGAAAGCAGATGGGAGTTGTTCTAATAGTTTACCCAGGGATTTTATGATGAGTTGCCATAAGATATACAATCCGAGACAAGCTTTATACTTGGGGTGGATGGTAGCATGACTTTTGGGCAAAGGAGACGTGCACGCCATCATGTGTGCCCTGAAAAACAAAAAATGCCCGTGCACACACACCAGCACTCACCCTCTCCTCACCCACTACTCACCCTCCTTCTCCAGTTCTCCAACCCTCTCCCCCAGTACCCACCATCTAACCCCAGGTCTCTCTCCCCCAGTACCCACCCTCTAACCCCAGTTTTCTCTCCCCCAGTATTCACCGGCCAAGTTGGGGTGGGTGCGCGCATTTGTTGGCGCACACATGACATTGCCCAAAAGTCGGTGTGCTATCTCTAGAATCAATACTTCTATTGTTATTCAGTCGTGTCCGACTTTCTGTGACCTTATGGACCACAGCACACAATGTGCCAGGATGTGCTTATCCATAAGGTTATCTTGGCAAATATACTGGAGTGGATTGCCAGTTCCTTTTGCAGTGGACCGCAATTTGTCTGATCTCTCTACTGACCTGCCTATCTTATGCTCACTAAATTCAGTTACCAATTAGTTCTCATTAGTTTTATTCTATAACTCTTTCAGTTTCTGCAATAAACATTAATATATATATATATATCACCTATACTAGTTGTGAGCATGCGGGTTGTTGCTAACGCTGCAGACTCCTTGCCAGCAACTGCGGACCTCGCAACATTTACAGACTTACGACAAACAAATAAGAGATGTAGGACTACGACCTCGCAAAGATACGACTTTAACGGCCGACCCGCGCGAACCTGAAAACATTAGTAACACAATAAATACACACCAAAAAAACATTAAAAGCATACCCACACCAAAGGGGAGCACCCAGGGCCTCTGCAAGTGAAGTTACACCTCCATTTAAGTCCAAATTCCAGAGTTTAGAGACACGAAAATCCGCTAAGCAAAAGAAAAATTGGCCGACGAAAAAAAACGAAAACGAGGCTACAGGACCCTAAACACGCAAAACACCACCAAGCACAGACGCATTTTCACAAAACCCATACGAGCTACAAGATACACCATTAGCAAGGACGCTACATCATACGCAGCGGCGTACCACACACATTCGCCGCCATTTTACAACACTAACTTACACAATGCGGAAGTACACATCTAACCTAACGGCTTCCCCTAGCGCACGCTGCCTATTTACACTACACACTGCACACATTGCTAACACTTACACCTCAGCTCTACAACAGTGCAAACCTACATTATATTCTGCAGCAACGTCAAAACAGATTGTCAGCTCTTCAGCATAATGCTTCCTGCACATATTACTTCCAAATATGTAAAGTATATTCCTTTATTAATGTATTATTTATTTGATTACCATACACCAAACAGCATTAGCTCACTTACAATTTCATTGCCCTCATTTTTTGACGGGCAATATTCTAGTCAATATATGTTCTACTGCACTCTTTAAAACTTTTTTTATGCACAAAATCTAATTTAACTTATCATCACATTAAATATTTTGCAATTTTTACATAACAACCTGTTTTTCCACTTTCTTATATCTACTCTGTGTTATGCGTATATAGAAATATCCTACTGTTAGCATTACTTTATTCACTGATAACATCCTGGGATGTCTATATGTATAATTTGCTACTACTAGACCAGGTTTGTATGATGAATTTTGTGTATATTGCTCTTATTGTTGATAAAACCCATTCATACGGTAAATGGTTCTAATATAGTGATGATTGGATTATGATTAAAAGCATAACAACCCAACATACCAATTTAGTGAGTCTATTGACACTTTTGATTCCTGGATTAGCGGACAGTGTAAATGGACTGTAGCCAAGAGAGTCAGCTCTACTATGTGGACGATTATGTTTGTTTTTCAGTTCTATTTCAAGTGGTATACTTGTCTATAATTAATAAATCAGACAAAAAACAAACTATATAATTGGTCAAGCCAGTCCAAATGTCAAGATGTTGGTTTGTTTTTCCCTTAGTGGGAAATGCAGTTTGCTTCAGATGGATGTTCCTCAGATGGTGGGTATTATTCTCTAGTTGGTGTGTTTGCCTTTGTTTAGTGAATCATTTATCTGTGATAAGAGTGGCTCTAATAGTATTTTAGAGAATAGAAAGTGAGGAACTACTCATGTCAGGTAAGTTGCAGTTGAGTGGACTGTAGAGATGAAATTGTGTATGGGCTGGTTTGCTTTCATTCATCCAGATCAAATTTCCATCAGCATCATTAATTTTTTGAATGGCCAACTGTGGGCCGTATTATAACCCCTGAAAAAGCAATTTTGAGTGCCGTAGAGGCACAAAAAATTCTACCTAGCTATGTTAATTACCCACCCCTAAAACATTGCAAGTAGACTGCTACGGGTCACTGCTACGAGTGAACTTCATGACAAAGCTGAAAATCAATGCAAAAATCTCCATTTATTTTTTTGCACTGACAATAACTTTTGAGTTATTCCATTGGAGTTTGCCACCTAAACCCTATGCTAATAAAAATATTCCCCTCGCGCAAACTAGAGCACTCCCTTAACTCCAAAAACCTAAAGAACTCCTTACGGATACCAAAGACCACTTGTAAAGGCTTTAAAAGCCTTTGCTGGGTGTCGCAGCAGTAGTTAAAGAGAAAGGACACTGTCTCTGCCCAACTACCCCTTCCCCAAAACCCCAACTCCTACTTTCTCCTACCATTACCCCCATGCTGCAGGGGGTCCTGCCATCTAAAATCAACCTCTATAAGTCAGGGAGTCCCAATCGAGTTAATGCTTTGGGTTCTGCAGGGGGGTGTTAATATTAGGTGCTGACGGTGATACTTGTAGTACCCTCGTGGTGGGAGATAATCCCTGCAGCAGGGGTTAATTTGGTGACCCTTTAAGGACCCGAGCTGTGGGTGGGAGTTAATGTTACGTGCCTTTGAGTCCCAATAGTAGGTGGCAGCATGGAACCCCCTGGCACGGGTTAACTTTATTTTCCATGGGGCATCTGTATAGATCCCCATTGTTATGTAGATGGGTCGACAGGGATGTCAACGGCGGTGACATTAGGGTTTTATATTGGCTCCTAGAGCCGTTTCTCATCTGTAAAGCTTAGTTTGGGTACTGCCCACACTGAAAACTCTTACTGACAAAGGGTCTATGGATGTGGGCTTAGTGCCCTAATGTAGGGGAGCAAATTATCTACATAGGCCCTCATTCAATTGTGATTTGGCCAATTGAATAGGGCTCTAAATAAGCACATAACATATTTTTTTAAAGATATTTTTAGTTAGTAAACATCTATCCAAAAGTAAGGTTTTCCCTAACTAAAAGTTTCTTTTAAAAAAGTATGCTATGTGCTTATTTAGAGCCATGTTCAATTGGCCAAATTGCAATTGAATGAGGGCCATAGTGTTGTAGTTTAGGGAAAAAAGTTCAGGCAGCCGATTTAGGGAAGTGTCCTAACTTAGAGCACCTGATTTACATGGGCTCTTGGTTTGTAACCCATATGGTGGAGCATGTAGCTTTGCCGCTTGTGTCAGTTGTTGGGCCTCCCTGGCACCTCCCTACATGTCCCAACCCACTAAGGCTCCACCAGGACCCCCTGTGCCTCCTTGACCACACCTCCCAGCCTGAAATTTGTGTGTGTCTGTAAGAGCATTTCTACTGAAGCGCCAGCAGGTGGATGTGTCGAGCAGTTCAGCATACTGGTAATGTGTATCAGGGAGAAAGGTAAGAAAGGAAGGGCTACAAAGTGGCAGCAAAGCACAGGGGATGGGTTCTGTGAGAGAAGAACAAAGGATAAAGGGGTGGGTGCTATGGGAGGTGGGTGCTCAGAGCGGTTGGGTGCTGTGCAGGGATGGTTCCTGAGAGAGGATGACTGCTGACAAGAACTGGCTGCTATGTAGGGATGGATGTTAAGACGGGTGGATGCTGTGTGGGGGTGGTGTTTATATATGTATATATATATATATATATATATATATATATATATATATACATATATATATATACAATATATATATATATGTGTACATATATATCCATAGACGACGTTGCAGGAAAGTGGAGCAGGCATGCCCTGGAGCTGTGCTGCAGGCAGAGGATCTTCATAATGGCACTGATTGACTTGGGTCCGGCGGGGCAAAGTGCAAAACATTTTTACATCGCCTTAAGGGGGGGCCCACATTTTTTTTTGCACAGAAATAGATATATATTATAGCTGGTCTGATGATTTGAAGGTTTTATCCCACTCTCTTGGAGGGCCACTGGGGCATGTGGCAAATATAAGCAGCCAAAGCATTGCATTGTGCTTCTGGGAGCCAGAGACAAAAATACTGAAACACATCAGTAGAGCTAAATGTGTTTCTAAAAAATTGGTGCAGTATTAGCCTGGATAGTAAATATTGAAGGTGAATATTGACATATATAAGTGGAGATAATAAACTCCTCAATATGGCTGTTCAGTAAGAAGTCCTGCTCAACAACTCTACAAAACATTTTTAAATGCAATTTTCTTAAGGATTTTTTCAGATCTGAAGTCCTTCTCCATCCCACAGACTTTAAAGTGTTTCTCAGTCTGTCTATATGATGGCATAGGGCCATCAAATCATTGGTGGTCATTGGTGGTCAACAAGCTGCATTTTTCACTAATACAGTGAGGAGAAGTAAAATGCAATTTTACAACTATAAGAACATTTTTTACATTTTTAAAAACAAAGTATTTGCAAAGTTTTTTTTTTTTTTTTTTACAGGTTACAGCATAATGTTCATAGTATTGAAGCACTACAGAAGTTATTTTCAAGGAGATACTTGTAAATATTTAGGGGAATTTTCGTTCTGGCAAATAATATATTAAACATTAAAAAAAAGTTTCCTTTTTATTTTCCCTATTTAAAAATAAATTAACTAAACTATTTTTTTCACTCTAAACCCATTAGTATGAGGATAAATTGTAACTTAACTAAATATATTTTTAATTCTACTGACTGCATTGGGGAAATGGGTTGGTTCATTAGTAATGGGATGAAGCAAACACAATATAATGTATAAAATAGACAATTCAATTATAATACGGACAATGCATAGAACAGGTTTATCAAGTTGAGATTAATCTATAACAACAAACCAGACTGCCCTGTAATTGACATATTGGAGTTTAGCAGCTGTTTTCTTACATAAGTTACTATTGGTTTAATGAATCAGCAGGGCATATTTGAAAAATACTTTTGGCCTTTTTTAAGGTGACCCTATACAGATACACCTTCGGTTCAGATAATGCCTCTATTTAGTTCTGAATAGCAGAGAAGTCTCAGTAGTTTATTCCTCCACCTCAGACTCCAGGGGCCTCATTCAATTGCGATTTGGCCAATTGAATAGGGCTCTATATAAGCACAGAACATAATTATTTACATAAGTTTTTAGTTAAAAAATTCTGTAATAAAATATGCTCTGTGCTTATATAGTGCCCTATTCAATTGACCAAATTGCAATTGAATGAGGCCCCAGGTAAACTAGTAATCCAAGATTAATGTACACATGAGTCTCTAAACGGCTTTTTATGCTTTTTACTTATAAAGTAACACGTTGTTACGAACTCCATAAACGTGATATTTTTTCCCAAGCCACCGTGATCATTTCAATCATTAAAGGTTAGTTTTAGCAATTGACCACTGCACATTTACAAGATATATACTTTTTTCAGTCAAAATATGTTTATTGGACTCACATGCAAGGAGGAAAGCCAGTAACCCGCAAATGGAGCAAAGAAGCCAATGAGTGCTAGAGGACCCGCTAGGGGCGTAAAGTCCAACCCGTAGCACTTTAAATGCACATATACACGCACTACTGTACTTTTTTTTCAAGTCATATCAAAAATATTCAAATCAGTTATTGTCATATAATAATTTATAAAACGTATAAGGAATGAATAAAAGAAATTACAACGTTAAGTTGTTCATTTCAGATAGTCGTCATTTCCCTTTCTTTTCCTTTTTCCATCTTTCGTTTTTTTATATAGTTAGTATAGTGTGTATTTCTAAGCATATTTCTTAAAGTGTATAATATTTATCCCACAATGTCCACATCTTACTACTTCCTTGTATTATATTATTAAAGTCAATAACGTTTTTTTTCCATTTCTCTCAATAAAGAATTTTATTTCTGACCATTTTGGTACATGTTTTGATTTCCAGTTCCTGACTATTGTCATTGTTATCACCATCAAAATATGAAGAATCAGTTTATTTGTTGTGTTTAGAATCTCTTCAAGTAAAACATGTAAAATAATTACTTCTGGGGTTCTGTTCAGTTTCATTTTAGTAATTTCGAAGATGTTAGTTATACAGTTTTTCCAGACATCTACAATTGTTGGACATTCCCACCAAATAACTATTGTACTTTTATCAACATGGATGTTAGGTTTTAGAATTAATAGCACACCATTCCCAAGCTCGCAAATCGGCAATATAAAATACTTTATTTCATGCGTAATTTCCGTGTTTTAACGATCCCGGCAATCAATGTGGTAATACATATAATGGAACTCACATGGACTAGAATATCATAATTACGGCTTTATCAATATTGCATCATATATGGAATGTGGGTCCGATTGTAACTAGTAATTGAAACTCATAAGACTTTGAAATCCAACCTCCATTTTTCAGTGGCGTAATTCTGACGATCTCTGTTGCCATTGGCTCCATCGAAATCCGTAACTAAGGGTTTGACTGATTGATTACATTCATGGCTGCGCATCCAACCTTCAACAAATGGTTTACGGGTTTGTGTCTCAAGCCCATAACTCGCAGCATGTTCTAATTTAAAAGCTCTGTAACTCGGCCAAATTTCAACACTGCAGCCGTTGTGGGTCCCACATTGCACATACGGGCTTGGGGCCTCATTCTATTATGGGCCGTAAACCGGCCGTTAGGCTGCGATTCCTTGCAGGGGTCCCGTTACCTCGCAATTCAATTAAACGGCCCGCAAGGATCTCCTCTTACGGCCGGCCGTAAATCTTGCTACCGGCCGTAAGCTCTGAAAACGTAAAACTCAAAAATAAATTCAAGCCTGCACTGTACAGCTCTGTAAATGCTAGGGATCATATTGGGGGACATGAGGATTAAAAGTAACCCACTCTCAAGCTTGCACATCAGCCCAAACCCGAGTTCAAATTAACTGTTTATTTTCCGGCTGCGGCGTGGGCGGGTCTGAGGTGCTCCAAGCACTCTGGACTTTTTACATGGATATTTGACGTATATTAAAAAATATATATTTTACGGATTTGAGTATAGAGGAATTTTGTGCTATTTTTGCTTACACCGAAAATCACTTTATAGTCTTCTCAAAGTGCAGGATGGCTTTATTTGGGCTATATTTTGTGCTTAATTGGTGCTAGCGGGACCTCTTTCCTGCAAGTAAGCTGCGGCTCGGTTTTAGCCTTGCAGAGAGGGTTCCCGGAGCAATTGAATTGCAAATAGGATTTTCTTACGACCGATTTCCTTGCTGCCGTTTTAGATCAAAGGCTTTCCTCCGGCGCGAGCGGCCGCAAGAGATAGCAAGGCACCGTCCGCAAGCCTGCCGGAATCCCCGGCCGGAGGGGAATAGAATAGCAGAATAGCTTGCGGCCGGTCCTTGCGGCCCCGCAACGGCTGCGGCCGCTAATAGAATGAGGCCCTTGGAATTTACTGTGGCTCAAGTGTGTTGATTTGTTTCTGCAGTTGTAAATATGATCTAGGATGGTGGTATTTTGGGATCTTTACAACTTCATTACACATAAACCAGACTGTTGCACAGATTGACATACTGAGGTGTAAACAGAGGTCAATTTGTATTTTGGAAGAATAATTTATTACACTTTATGTTGCCAAGTCCATGAAATTATTTAGACCCCCCCCCCCCAAAAAAAAATTAAATGCATACAATTATTACGTAAAGTGCAAAATTATGTTTTTAGAATAAAACTGAATGATTAATTATATCATTTTAAGAAGACTAAAATCCAAATGTTAAGCAAGGAAAGCATATGATTTATTGATTAGGAAATAAACTAAATGAAATATCCTGCAAACAATTAAAAAGAAGATGGGGAAATTATTTGATCATTAATATGGACGATTTAGAATGGGATAAAAGTCTAGTTTTTCAAAGTTGTAGTTGTAAAAATTACACTTTATTAGAAACTATTAAAGTGACTCATAGAATATTCAAAAATCAGTCAAATCAAGTTTAGAGGATGTGGAAAGAATAGTCATATTTACATATTTTGTGGAATTGTCCAATAGTTATACAGCAGAAAATAGAAGTAATTAATTAAATATATAGTAGAAAAATAATAGTTATACTACAATTTTTTAAATAGAATGTTCCCTAGAGAATTAAAATATAAAAAAAACTATATTAAATATAAAAATTAACTATTTATTGTTGAAAAATTACATATTCAGCGAGATCGAAAAATTAGACCTCTCCTGGCGCAATATAGAGAAATAGATGAAGTGACCTTCTTGGAAAGACCAACAATCTTACAGAAAACAGGTTATTATATTATGGCAAGAAACGGGTCTCTTGGAGAAATAGAGTTATACATAAGCCGTGGAAATATTAAGAGGATATTAGTACAGTGGAACCTCTAAATGTGTCATTATTCCATTCTGGATACTGAATCGGATTAATTTAGATCACATTTTTCTATATTAATTAGCTAAAATTGGAATAATTTATTCCCAGCCCAAAATATGAGGCGGATGCAAAAGGGGAAATGGTTATGAGACTTTCCAAAAGGAAACCTGACAGGAATATAAAGCAGAGAAGGGAAACAAGAGATGTATAATGCACAAAAAGGTCAGTATTGTGGTGAATACTCAGCATTAGAGGGTATATACAGCAATATATACACAGTAAGTACTACTGGGAGGGAATCTGCAATGTATGAAATGATTTCCAGAGCTCTGTCAGTGTGAGGGAGGGATGAGGCGGGGCCTACTGTACAGTCTGGAGCCACAGGCACAGATACACTGGGAGCCTGCTCCAGCACACACTGAGTCTGGGCACTGGGCGTGGAGTGGTCCTGAGTGGGGCACCTGAGGACGGACTTACAGGAGACACCTTCACATGCAAGGAGGAAACCAGAATAATGCAGCTGAAAGGTGGGAGGGGAACCGTGAGGGGGCTTGTGGTGCTATGTGTCTGTCATACACACCTCACAATAACTTACAGCAGTGTGTAACACTCCACCTCACAATAACTTACTGCAGTGTATTACACACCTCACAATAACTTACTATATACAATACACACACCTCACAATAACTTACTGCAGTGTATTATACACACCTCACAATAACTTACAGCAGTGTGTAACACTCCACCTCACAATAACTTACTGCAGTGTATTACACACCTCACAATAACTTACTATATACAATACACACACCTCACAATAACTTACTGCAGTGTATTATACACACCTCACAATAACTTACAGCAGTGTGTAACACTCCCCCTCACAATAACTTACTGCAGTGTATCACACACCTCACAATAACTTACTATATACAATACACACACCTCACAATAACTTACTGCAGTGTATTATACACACCTCACAATAACTTACTGCAGTGTATCACACGCCTCACAATAACTTACTGCAGTGTATCACACATCTCACAAAACCTTACAGCAGTGTATCACACACATACACACCTCACAATAACTTACTGCAGTGTATCACTCACATACACACATCACAATAACTTACTGCAGTGTATCACACATCTCACAATAACTTACTGCAGTGTATCACACATCTCACAATAACTTACTGCAGTGTATCACACACATACACACCTCACAATGACTTACTGCAGTGTATCACACATCTCACAATAACTTACTGCAGTGTATCACTCACCTCACAATAAGTTACATTTAAGTATAACACACCTGACAATAACTTACTGCCGTGTATCACACACCTAGAAATAACTTACAGCAGTGTATCACACACCTCACAATAAGTTACAGCAAGGTATACCACACCTGCCAATAAGTTACAGCAAGGTATAACACACCTCACAAAAACTTACTGCAGTGTATTACACACACACACACCTGACAATAACTTACTGCAGTGTATCACACACCTAGAAATAACTTACTGCAGTGAATTATACAATCCTTACAATAACTTACAGCAGGGTATTACACACATCACAATAACCTACAGTAAGATATCACAACCACACCTCACAATAACTTACTGTAGTGTATTACAAATCTCACAATAACTTGCTACAGTGTATCACACACCTCACAAAAACATACTGCAGTGTATTACACACACACCTCACAATAACTTACTGCAGTGTATCACACACCTCACAATAACTTACTATATACAATATACACACAGACACTTCACAATAACTTATTTTGTACAATACACACACTTCACACAACTACACAAGTCACTTAAACTTCTGAGTCACATTGCTGGAAATATGTCTGATGTTTCGCAGTTGTGTCAATAGTGCAGTATATTGTATATGGGGCATATAAAACCCATTCATTAGTTTTTTTGTTACAAAATTGTGATCAGATTCAATAATTACATGTATAGGGCAATAAACAAAATCCTTTCATTACATATATTGCTACATGACATGCATGGTCATATATATATATATATATATATATATATATATATATATATACAAATATTCTCATTACAAAACGGTTATACGTGTAATTATGATATACTTATATGTAGCAATAGAAAAGAGGGACCTTGTCTCAAGAGATTGTTATGACATTCGCATAAATTGGAAATGATTTTCTGTGTTTAACAAGCAGTCAATACTCTACATTTTATGTAAACAAACAAATGCAGTAGGAATTGCTTGTTCATTAAATACAGTAAAAAAAACAGTTCCTGTGGACTTGGCAATGAGTAAAGCTTAATAATTACTTTACACTTGAAAACCCACACACCTCCTTGTCACAACCCCCTGCCAGTACTGAGTGGCTCATTGCTTTCTAACGGTTAAATCATTTACACAAGAACTTGACCTTGTTTCTGTCTATTTTTCAACTTTGTGTCTTTAGAAGTTTTTGCATTTATTTTGTAGAAATGTTGGATAGAGATTCTTCCTATGAGGCCAGGATCACTACAGTGGGGAGCAAAGGGATATCAGTAGTCACAGTATACAGTGATACCTTTTTATTTAGAGTGGCAAGCTTTCAACCTTTACAGCTCTCTCAGAAGCAATATATACAATTTTCCAACAGACTAATAAATACATACATACGACATGCACTTATATAAACCCCCAAAAATTAAGAAGCAATTTAGAACAGCCAATGGGTTAATATTAAGTCTAAGACAGCTGGTTGTAACAAGTCATGTAGAGAAGCATGGCATCTGTTCCCTATCTCTCCAAGGTATAGACAGACTAATTGTGCAGTGTTTGTATCACACTAGAACCAAGGCACCATTTGTAGCACTGCTTTTTGCAAATGTCACAGCTGAAAGAAAAATTCAGAAAGAAGCCATTTACCAACAAGCCAATCTGAAATGTTGACTTTTGTGTAAATGTTTGATGTGTGAGTGACAATATAGTGACTGGCGTAGACTCATTACACTACACATTCTCTGCAACAGGCCTTATAGTATGATGAATAACTTTTTCAGAGGGTATAATTAGAAAAACTGGAACAAGGGAAGAAATTAAATAGAGATACATAAGCACTATAGAGGAATAAAAAAATCAATAAGTTCTGTTCCACTGGTAAATTAATAAACGGAGCCCAGATTGCACATTTGATGTACTGTCACTGTCAGTGAATTTGTGTAGCATTTTTTAAATTAGGATTTGACATCCTGGACCATGAGGTTTCCATGCTTAGGAGGTAACATGAGACCACACAAAAAAACACTATTCATTTATTACATCATCAGACGAGATCTTAACAGCTAATATATACTCAGGCCAGATCCTTTTGGCTAGTATTTATGTTAACTATTAAATTGTATGCTTTTTTTGAAAGCTATATATTCTTTATAGTTTTGTATTCTAATGTTTTCATTAGAGTGACTTTGTCTTAGAGTGTTACACAAATATTTTTATTCTGAATTTCTTAGTTACTAAGCCACAGTGATTTACCAGCCTTTGGTCCTTTCCCTCTTCACCTGCGCAAAATTTGACAGCAGCAGTTCCGCCGCCAACCGATAGATGGCGCTGTCGATTTTTAGATACTGCGGTACATTGATATAAGGCGTGCCGACAGAAGAGGTCTTGAGCTATGAGAGGTGCACCCGAGGCCCTCGAGGGCCAAGTGCCCACGCCAAACATAGCTATGGCCTCGCTGTAGATTCAACCTCGTCGAGTTGCGCCACGTCGGAGGGGGGAATAGTTCTTGGCCTTCCCTCAAACCTGATGGTTCCATCCTGCGGATAGTTTGTGGAACTGCAGCTGTCATGTGCTGGCGAACACATGCGCAGGCACAAAGGGATAGATCCCAGCCTTTTATTAGTGGGGAAAATACGTTAATTCTGACCTGTTTGAGCTCAAAGAGGTCATCTCAAACATTTATTTTATTTAATAACATTTACTTGTAACGTCATTGTCTAAGCCATTTTATACTTGTCTAAGCCATTTTATACGGTTGTCAAGTTTAACATTGTTGCGTAGTGTAGGGGAAAGTTACACAGCATACAAAGAAGTTTGGTTTATTGCTAAAATGGTGCAATAGGCGAGAAGCAAGTTCAAGGCCATGGTCCCAACAAGTCAAGCTGAGAGATTTGGAGAAGAGAGGTGAAGCCGTCTAAGTTGCATCAGGGTTGGGCAGAAAAGGAAAATAGATCTTCAGGGACATTCTGAATATTTAGTTAGATGATTTTCTTGTGTGATGTGGGATTATTTCAGAGATGGGGTTTAAGAATGGAAGAGTGATTGGGCACATGGTGGGAATGGGATGGTGAGTGTTGAAAGACATGGTTAGCGAGGCAAAATATGTGGAAGTTTGTAGGCAAGTGTTAAGAATTTGAATAGGTAACGGCCAGGAAACCATTCGGGTTAGGGTAAGAGAGTAGACATGTGGGCTGTGCAAGGAATATTGGAAATGACGTGGGCAGGGGAATTTTGGATGTCTTGGAATGGGGTGAATGTATGAGCAGAAAGGCCAGTGAAGGGTAAGTTTTAGTAATCCAGATTAATAAAGATAAGGGAGTATCTCAGGAATTTTATTGCAGAAATAGATACGCATATTTTGCAAACGTTCTACAGATGGAATCAACAAGTGCAGATGACAGTGTGATCCATGATAGAGAGTTGTTGAGTGCGACACAAATAATTTTTGAACTAACTCTAAAAATGACAGAAAAGAGAGAGAGCCCAATATTACATTTGTAAAACCAAGCATTTTTAAAGAGTAAAGCCATGAAGCTTAACATCATATTAATTTTTTTAATTCACAATGATGTTAGTAAAACATTGAAGTTAGATGTAATCTGCAATTGGAGGCTACAAATTAAATAGTGCCAATAATATTTGCAGATCGGGCTCGCAATCAAGCACTCTATAAAATGCATTAGATCAGCCGTTTTAGTCCATGTGGGCAATGTAATAGGGAACATTGTTCAGAGATTAATCTGGCAAAATCAAGTTGAAAAGGTGAAAAAAATATTCTGATGCCTTTTTCACTGTTTTATAATTGTTGCTATTACAGCACTCAAACTGTTTATCTTCAGTCATCAGAACTCTAGCTGCACCCCAGAGTTAGTTGAGTTTATAGAGACAAGATATCACATCCTGAAGGGGCCATAATTACTGCTTATATGATCTCTTAATTGCAATAAAACATTTAACTTTTTCTTTTTTTCCATTTTGGGGTTGGAATATCTATAGAACTAATAGGAAAGCAGTGCATTTTTTGGTTGCAACAAAGAGTGTATTGCCATTTGACTGTCCTTATAATTTTCAGTGCTTACAGAACCTGTGAGTTTAGGAAGGTCAATACAGCTATTAAGGATGATTAACTGGGTTACAAAAAACAGTGAAATATGCATCAATATAAAAAAAATCTTTAATTCCACTTGATTTGATTTTCAATGCTCTGTTTTATGTTTTGTAATGCAGTATTGATAAATGCAACTTACCTTAATCAAAGCAAGTTATTTAAAATTAGCTATTTATATTAAAACTAGTCGTTTACCCATCTTAAATGATGGTATAATATTGCATGTGTCTTTTCCTTCCCCTCCCTCCCCTGTGTCTCTTCCCCCCTTCTCCCTGTGTCTTTTTCCCCCCTATCCCTCCCCTGTGTCTCTTGCCCCCTCTCCCTCCCCTCTCCCTTCTCTTTGTCTCTTCCCCCCATCTCCCTACCCTGTATTTCTTCCCCCTCTCCCTTCCCTGTGTCTCTTTCCACCCTCTCCCTCCCCTGTGTCTCTGTTCCCCCTCTCCCTCCCCTGTGTCTCTTTCCCCCTTCTCCCTCCCCTGTGTCTCTTTCCCCCTTGCCCCTATGTCTCTTTCCTCCCTCCCCTGTGTCTCTTTCCCCCTTGTTCCTTTCCCCTATGTCTCTTTCCTCCCTCCCCTGTGTCTCTTTCCCCCTTTTTTCACCTCTGTCTCTTTCCCCCTTTCCCCCTCTCTGTCCCTTCCCCCCCTCTGCTCCTTGCGCCGCGCGGTGTGCATGCACGGCTGGTGCCATGCATTGCGCATGCGCGGCTGGCGCCACGTGGTGCACACTGCGGCATGTACGGAAATCCATACTAATAGTTTCTGAAGAGTGCATGCACTACCACTGGAGCGTTACATGCCTTTTTAAAACTATATTAGTGATAGGAATGCCACAAATGAATAAAGAGCATAATTGAAAGTATTTGAAGTAAAAGAAAACATGAGCCAACATTAATGGATAGGCCAATTGCCCAGAAGACTTTGCAGCTCAGGTGGAACTGTAGAATATTTAATATGGTAAACATCCGTGTCTACAGTATTTTAATAAAAGGTCCACCTGTTGTTAGATGACTTCAAGGTTTTGAGCATGTAGAACCACATAGCGTCATTATACTTTATATCCTGCTAATCTGTTATTTTGATTTAAGTGCCAAAGGGCAAGACATGTTTCTGCAGAAGGATTACCAGTGACATATTTCCGTTTAAACAACATACTGTAATACAATGGTATTTTGCTGACTGTGGAAGATCAAAACAAGCCCTTCTGAATATGTATTTTTTAGTTTTAAAACATATCACCCAATTGTGTCTTTTACTGCAGTATAATCACCTTGAGGCAATGCAAAAGCAAGAATGTAATTGTATCATATGTTATTTTAGTTCCCAGGCAGTTGTGTTGTGTTTTGACATGCACACTGCAAATCTCAAGCACATTTGTTGCTTCATTAAACTCAATCTGGGGGTAGGACATACCACTAATAAAAACACTATTTTTTCTAATTCTCTTGATGTTATTCTGACCGGAAAATGTTGTACTTGATGAATTTTAATTTGTGGATTTAATAGTTTAACTACTTAATAACGCCTGATTGGACATGTATCCTGCTCAGGTCAAAAGAATAATTGTGCACAATCCTAGATGTACATGGCATTTTGTTATTCTGCAAGAATGCTCCCAAAATCCAACTTTCTCCTAAAAAAAATACAGGCTGTATGAAATGTGCCATTGATTTTATTTCTTTTCATTTCCAAAATCTGGATACTTCCCATGTCTGCTTGCAGATGTTTTAGATGCGCAAAGTAAATGGTGTGTGATTTTACACTTTACACATGTTTCTTTAGGACGAAACTGTGCTGATGTTTTAAAACAAAGAAAAATCCAATAGTTCTGTTTTAATAATTGATGGACCACTGAAGAGGCATATTTAAAAAAAAAATCCTTACTTCATTGTAGGCAAACAATTTTTTATTTTTGGAACATATTTTTTCTTAAACGTTTAAATCTTAAGAACAGAATAAAGCAATCACAAAATGAAAACATTACATAGACAATGAACATATAGCTTAAAACAATATAAAAAAGTTATTCAAAGAGTACATTTGTATAATTTAAGGTATAAAACTAAAGTTAGCAAGACATTGTGATGAATTAAAGCTGTCACAATGTTGTAAAACTTAACAGTAAGATTAAATGAAAGTGCAACTTGCAATAGAATAACCAAGCTCCTCAGGCTCATGGACAACAAAAATGCTATGGAAGCCACCAGACACAATCAGAATCTGCTAAAATGAATGTTTTTTTTCTCTAAAAATGCTTTTATGCTAATATTGTTAGTTTTTTGCATATTTTATAAACATGAAGATTTGCCAATCTACGGTGGCCCTTTTGGAGATGAGAGAGGGTAATTTTTTTAAATTGTGTCTTTATTTACATTTGTACATTTTTTGTATTACTTTTTGTAGCTGTGCTGTATTTATGTGGTAACTAGTATAAAGTGTTGGAAAGCTCGGTCCTATCCTATTATGCTAGCGCAGAACAGGGCAGCAGCAGTGGCGGTGAAAATCCGCTAAATGGCGCTGCTGATTTTTCGGTGCCATATCATAGAGTCAAGGTGTAGGCAAACTGTTAGGGAGAGGGTTAGGGTTGGGGTTAGGGTTAGGCTAACATTATAAGCTTAGAACTTCTCTCACAACATGTCGGCAGCGCCATCTATCGGTTGGCAGCCGCACTGCAGCGGCGGGCCTGTCCAGACAACATAACAGGATAGCTCTTGGAGATGTCAGATCTTAGTACATATTCCTTTATATTATAGCAAAGAATTAGAGAGGTTCTACAAGTGTTCATCTGTCTCCTTGACTTGCCTGTAGTTCTTGTGAATGATTTAGTACAGGAAATTAAAAGTGGAATACAAACGGACATTTTTCAAATGTCTCAGCTTTTGTGTCAGAGTTTAATTTTCTTTTGAGCTGAGGAAGTAGTAGTACACTCTGCCACCAATTCTTAGCAGCTTTTTTTTTTTTTTTTATTGTGGGAGGAGCGCTAGCCTAAAGAATCAAGAAATCCATCTATTTTCAGTGCTTATTTTGTTTAAAAAAATCTACTTTTTTTATTAACAAGATTAACAAGAACAGAAAATGTGTTCTTTACTACTTAAAGGGATATTGAAATATTTGTTTCTTTAGTACATCTGAAAGAGAGTATTTGTTTATGCCCACTGTGACATTTTTTCAGTTGATGCTGTTAAAACAGAATAATCAGATTCAAATGTTTAAGTGATCTGTGGGCTTGCCCCGATCAGCTAATGGGCTGTAATATAAATGTATGAGCCATACTTGTCAGCCAATGAAAACTGCATACTTATGGTTAAAGGCTGCACCATTACAGTGCCCATTTTAACCGAGAGAAAGGATATATACCGGTATGTCACAATGTACTTTCAAAATAGAACAAAATATTGTCATTTTCTAAAGCTCTTTAATAATTCAGAGACAAAATGTTTAAATTCCACAATAAACATACTTTGCTAACACTGAAATTGCTAATAATTATTTGTTTTCTCTTCTGAGGTTGCATCCCACTCAAAAATGTGTTATGTCAGTAAATAATTATCTTACTTGAGTATCTATGTTGCGCACGTTGCATAAATTATGGTATGTGTTTTTGCCGTGAAAAAATGTTTGTTTGCAGTTTTTTGGAACAACATAATCCCATCTCTGAAGAAATGTTAATTGAAGTGCTTGTCATGGAGGTTGAGACTAGATAAATGATGATAGCAGTGTCTCGTTACATTTCAAGATACTTGGAACAAGACAATCAGCCGTATTGATGTGGGATTGAGTCTGGCATGTCCCTGTGGTTAGTATTGGCAGTGTTACCTACAGTTTACAGAAGCTGCTCTGATACAGGAGGTTTATCCATATACACTGGAGCATGGACAATAGTTGTATTATATGAATTGCTGGGGTGTAGCAGTCATTACTGTTTGGCAGTTATGTTCAATAGCCGGTCATAGGGTTGATGCTGGACCTTATCTGCGGGTACTCATGGTCAAAGACGGATCAGGCGAGTTTAAAACTTTAAACATATGACTGGTGTTAATCACAGTTATAAATACACTAGTCGTTTACCCGTCATAAATGACTGTATAATATTTAATGTGTCTCTTCCCCCCCCCTCTCTCCCCTGTGTCTCTTCCCCCCTTCTCCCTCCCCTGTGTCTCTTCCACCCCCTCCTCTTTGTCTCTTCCCCAATCTCCCTCACCAGTGTCTCTCCCCTATCTCCCTCCCCTTTGTCTCTCCCCCTCCCCTGTGTCTCTTCCCCCCTCTCCCTCCTCTGTGTCACGTTCCCCCTCCCCTGTGTCTCTTTCTCCCCTCTCCCTCCCCTGTATCCCTTCCCCCCTCTCCTGTGTCTCTTTCCCCCTTTTCCCTCTCCTGTGTCTCTTTCCCCCTTTTCCCCTCTGTCTCTTCCCCCCCTCTCCTGTCCTTTTCCCCTTTCCCCTCTGTCTCTTTCCCCCTCTTCTATCCTCTGTGTCCCTTTTCCCCTGTGTCTCTTTCCCCCTTTCCCGTTTCTCTTTCCCCCTCCCCAGTGACTCTTTCCCCCTTTCCCCCTCTGTCTCTTTCCCCCATTCCCCGGCTACTCTATGACATAATGCATATTATGCATGAAATATAATATTAGATAAAGAAACTATGAGATGATTCTCAATGTGCATGTTGACTTGTACAGTATATGAAAGGAAATTCAAAGGCTCTGGATACTGCTCTGCACCATCGTGTACAGCACTAATTATTATTATTATTATTGTTTATTTGTAATGCGCTAATGCTATACATGCGTTGTGATCAAGGCAAAACAATATTAACACATTACAAAAAGCAACCTATAAATAGAGTGAACCAACTAGGATACCAGGAAGAGATTCTCAACAAAAAGGGAAAGCAAGGAGAGCAGGCCTGTGACCTCATTGGGTACTCCTTATATAAGGGCTCTCATAGAGATGCTAATAAACTAGATCTATATGATAGAAAGGTAAGAACAAGAGAACCTCAATACCTATTGGGTATAAAAAGTTTCCATGTTTCTTTAGTATTATTTTTATTAAATGAATATAATGTATTTTCAGTGCAAAACAAAAACATACAAAAATAAATCACCTGTACTGTCTCAAACAGTTCTTGTTTTCTCGTTTAAGTTCTGGCAAAACAGTGGCTCTTTAAAACTAAAATAAATAGATCTGGCATTGTGACCCTTAGCTTTGTTCCTACAAGTTCTACACTCTCATTTCACAATCCAATAGAGTAATTACCATTTTATTTTGCAATTCCTGTAGACTAATTATTCTGTGATTCTTTACTGAATATTGCTATGGGACATAAGACTAGACAAGTTAAGGGCCAGATGTACTAAAGGGTAAATTGTTGGAAAAACCACTTTTGTTTCTATTTATCTGCTTTGGCAACTGGGAGGTCACCTTGCATGCAGAGAGCTGCTTCTATTCTATTGAAATATGAGAATCTCAAGTGTGAGTGTTTTCAGTAGGATTAATGGAAGTCTCCAAGGCCTCTCTAGTGAGCTGATTATTGTGCATTTGGCCCACTTTTTAGGAGACAGTAATTTCAGTCTCAGTCTTTTTGACTGAAATTAGATAACGCTGTATTATATATGTAATTACACTCTTTTGACAGAATAGCTTTTGCTTCTTTCCATATTATTACATTTAGAGAAACCTCACCAACATTTCAAGGGATGTGCATGAAAATCTCCCAAGAAAAGTGTGGGTTTTTGGTCATTTGAGAACTATGGAATCAGTACTGTGGTGAATGGAATATGAGGACACAAGAAACACTAGATTCAAAACGGTTCTTTATTACAACTTACTACCAAATGTTTTCAGTGCTGAAAGAGGAAAAAAATAGTTACAGGGAAACTGAACTCTAAACCATTGTGTCATCTATTTAGACAACCACTGGATGATAAAAAATAGGTTTGGAAGCCCTCACTAAGAGCAATTTGACAGGAAAATGTCAAACAGCTAGTTGTTAATTAGACAAAAATACATTTTGATAACTCTGCTGGTTCGTGGACTCACCCATGATACTTCACGTATTGAGAGGTGAGTTTCTGCAGGAGCAGGGCTTGCATTTATACTTACAAGCTGTCTGATTCTGTACATGTACAGGAATAGGGTTAGGTGTCAAATACTAAATTCTCCTATGATTTGACACATTCCCTAAGACTTCCCCACCCTTCCCTACACTGATACATAAGATATATACACTTGCTTAGGCTCCAAGCTCTCAGCGAGATGGGAATTTCTATACACAGAGTCTTCAAAAGCTAAAATTTACTCTAAACATGCTTTTATGCTTGTTGATTATATAGCTACTAAGCATGCTAAACATCTGTTTGTAGCGTTTAGGTAATCATTTTTACACATACTTACTTCAGGCTTATGAAAATGAAAGATCAGTGTTTTGTAAACTAGATGAAACAATTCGTTTTATTCATTAAAAAAAGTTTTCTAATTGTTACCTGTCACAACCTGCTTCTTCAGTAGTTCAAGCCTACCCCAGCAGGACCATGTAGTTATTACTACCTCTGGTAAAGAAGATGGCCTCAGGATATCAGGAACACCATATAATCACTTAGAATTAGGATTAATGCACAGAATGACACTTACACCATGTCTATGTAAGTACAGATATCACTCTATACCTCTATTAATTGGCACATTTTATGCAATTTTCTGGTACACAGGCTGGCCAGTCAGTAAGCACCATCCCTAAATAATAGGCTGCCCATTGCTTATTTGGAAAACCCTGTACCTCAGATCAAATCCGATCTTTATTCTCATCCTGTTGATTATATTTAGGTGGGATGAGTGAGTTATCCCAGATAACAACATTGTAACATAATCGGCTGCCCGTTGTTACTGGGAACCCCTGTACCTCTGATGAAATCAGATCTTTGATCTCATCCTGTTGATTATATTTAGGTTGGATGAGTGCGTTATCTACAGATAACAACATTGTAACATAATAGGCTGGTGCAAATGCCTGCAGACTAGCTAATATGTTTCTTTACAACAATTCCTATAACATGAAATATAATACATAAACCAACATACATACAGTCAGGCCCGGGGCATGATATTACCGATTTTCACTTTGGACTAGCAATAAAAAATACCGTATATACTCGAGTATAAGCCGACCCGAGTATAAGCCGAGGCACCCATTTTACCACAAAATACTGGGCAAAATGAGTGACTAGAGTATAAGCCGAGGGTGGGAAATGTTCTGCCCCCTGTGTCCCTCTTGTGCCCTCTGTGTCCCCCTCTCTCTCCGTGTCTCTTCTCCCCTCTCCCTTCCCTGTGTCTCTTCTCTCCTCTCCCTTCCCTGTGTCTCTTCCAAACTCCTCCTTCCCTGTGTCTCTTCCCCCCTCCCTTATCACCCTCCTCAACCCCACTCCTCAACCTCCCTCCTCATCCTCAACCTCCCTCCTCAACCTCCCTCCTCATCCTCCCTCCTCATCCTCAACCTCCCTCCTCATCCTCAACCCCCTCCTCATCCTCAACCCCCTCCTCAACCTCCCTCCTCTTCCTCAACCCCCTCCTCAACCTCCCTGCTCAACCCCCCCATCCTCAATTCTCCTCCTCAACCCCCCATCCGCATCCTCTCTCCTCAACCCCCCATCCTCTAACCCCCATCCTCAATCCCCCTCCTCAACCCCCCCATCCTCAATCCCCCTCCTCAACCACCCATCCTCATCCTCTCTCCTCAACCCCCATCCTCAACCCCCCTCCTCAACCTCAACCCCCCTCCTCAACCCCTCCTCCTCATCCTCAACCTCCCTCCTCAACCTCCCTCCTCAACCCCTTCCTCAACCTCCCTCCTCAACTCCCCCATCTTCAACCCCCTCCTCAACCCCCATCCTCATCCTCAACCCCCTCCTCAGCCTCAACCCTCCTCAACCTCAACCCTCCTCAACCTCAAACCCCCTCAACCTCAACCCCCCCTCAACCCCAACCCCCCTCCTCAACCTCCCTCCTCAACCCCCCATCCTAAACCCCCCCATCCTCATCCTCTCTCCCCTCAACCCCCCATCCTCAACCCCCTCCTCCTCATCCTCAACCTCCCTCCTCATGCTCAACCCCGCCTCAACCTCCCTCCTCATCCTCAACCCCCTCCTCAACCTTCCTCCTCAACTCCCTCATCCTCAACCCCCTCCTCAACCCCCCATCCTCAACCCCCTCCTCAACCTTCCTCCTCAACTCACCCATCCTCAACCCCCTCCTCAACCCCCCCATCCTCATCCTCAACCTCCCATACTCAACCTCCCTCCTCAACCTCAACCCCCCAAAACCCCCCTCCTCAACCTCAACCCCTCTCAACCCCAACCCATCCCCTCAACCTCAACCCCCCTCAACCTCCCCCCTCAACCCCAACCCCCCTCCTCAACCCCCCTCCTCCCCCTAAGTCCCCCAAAAATACCTCCCCCTCTCCCCTCACTTACCTGCTTGTGCTCCGGCCTCCGCATATACCGGGTGCCGGCACACGGGGGGGTTAGAGACACACAGGGGGGGGGGGGGGTTAGAGACACACGGGGGGAGAGTTACTCGAGTATAAGCAAAAGTAATACACGGATGAAATATACGGATGAAAAAGCTGGACCATACAGACGTCTGAGCACCGTAGAATTGACGCCTTTTAATTGTGTTGTTGGAGAAAGCTGCTTAGAGTCTCTTGGACTGCAAGAAGATCCAATAAATCAATTCTACAGGAAATCAAGACAATCTGTTCATTGGAAGATCATGAGGCTGAAACTCAAATATTTTGGTCATATCATAAGAAGACAAGATTCCCTAGAGTAGACTCTGATGCTGGGAAAGATGGAAGGCACGAGAAGAAAGGGGCTTCAGAGATGGATACATTAGGTAATTGAAGAAATGAACATGAGTTTGAGGGAGCTAAGATAGACTGTGGCTGACAGATTTACCTGACATGCTGTAGTCCTTAAGGTCACAGAGAGTCGGACTTATTTGAATGACTGAACAACAACAACAAAAAGAATAGTTATACCTTGATATGAAAAAAACCTCTATAAAATATGTAAATTTAAACAATTAATTTATATTTTTTAACCATGCTCCCAGGTGGTATGATCTCCTTGTCTCCACACCCCCTGAATGATGTATTGTCTCTAGACTGAGATTTGCCGAACGGAGAATCCAAGCAGTAATACTGTACATACAGTGTGATAATGGTAGGTGACTAGAAGGTGTATTTGTGTACATTGCTAGCAGCTCATGTTACAATACTGCCTGCTACTAATGTGTGTTTTATAGAGTACTGTAGTCTGAAAAATGTTCAGTTTGGTGGCTTTCACTCCAGAGACAATACATCTTTCAGTGGAGCTAATACAGTCTGGGAGCATGATTAAAAAAAAAAAAATCTTTAAAAGCACAGTGAAAGTTTCAAAAAGTTTTTTTCTTATCAGGCCTCACCTATAAGAACAATAAAGGGGTCCTTTAAGATTACTGAAATTATAACTGATCATATCTCTGCAGCGGGTTATACATTTAATCACATATATAGTTGTGGTACTGCGAGTTTGTGTGTAATGCTCGCAAAATTACAGCCTTGAAAATGGCCACAGTTGCAGAGAGATTAAAAGCAAGTACCCAGAAGAAAGCCAAAATCGTAAATCATGCTTAGTTACAATGCCTGAGGCTTTAAATCGGCTGGCTTCAAAATTGCAACAGTTACAGAAAGATTACATTGTATCAAGCTCGAAGTACATGGCAAGAAGCCAAAATCGTAAATAATGTTTTTATATGTAGCATTTCAGAGCCTGATCATGGTCAAGTAAGCAAGACCCGCAACTTGTTGCTTAGACAGAGCCAAACCACTAATGTGAGGAGAAAGATGGAGAGAGTGAGAAGGAGAGAGAGAGAAGAGGAGAGGGAGAGAGAAGAGGGAAGGCGAGAGAAGGAAGGAGGGGGGGGGAGAGAGGAGGAAGGAGGGGGTGAGAGTAAGAAGGAGAAGGAGGGGAGGAGATAGAATGGAGGAAGGGAGAGAGAAAAGGAAGGAGGGATAAGAGAGAGAAGGAGGAAGAGAGAGAGAGGGAGAGATTGAGAAGGAGAGAGAGAGAGGGCGCATAGAGAGAGAGAGTGAGCACAGATAGAGAGAGACAGGTTACACATAATGAGAGCGCACAAAGAGACAGAACATACAATATTATACCATAATTTTTGATGGGCAATTGACTAATTAGTGTATACTGGGAGATATCTATGTACTAGCGAATTGCCCGTCAAAAAATGACGGCAATGAAATTGTAAGGTAGCTAAATTAGTAAATGAATATAGTGTACCTATTTTGAAGCATTGTGATGAAGAGCTGGCAATCTGTGTTGATGTTGCTGCAGCATTAGTGGTGTGGAGCTGCTGTATAAGCATGCTGAATGTGTGCAGTGTAACACTGTGCGTGCGCGAGACCAAACCGTTAGCGTAGTCGTGTACTTCCGCATTGGTGTAAAATGGCGAGTAATGTGTGGTATAGGTCTGTATCGGAATATCCGTAGGTGTTTTGTGGTGTTTTGCGAGTTTAGAGTGCTGTAGCCTCGTTTTCGTTTTGTTCGGCGGCCATTTTTTCTCTCGCTTAGATTTTTTTTTAGTCTCTAAACTGTTTTATTTCGAGTAAAATCGAGGTGTAAGTTGCATTTTTGAGGTCCTGGGTGCTCCCTCTTGGTGTAGGTAAGTTTTTTATGTATGTGCTGTGTGTATGTATTGTGTTTTAAATGTTTGTATGTCGGCGTGTTGCGTCCGATGTTTGCGAGGTCGTAATGTGTGGTAACGTGTTTCGTACGTTGTTTGCGTTCCTCGTAAAATTTAGCGAGTGTCGTAATTTGTGTGTCGTGTTTTTTGAGTAGCGACGTGAATTTTGCGAGGGTTTGAGGCCCTTGCCCAGTGACCTCGCCAGCAACTGAGTCCCTCGCTTCGCGAGGGGCCTCAGTTGCTGGCATGGAGCGCCTTCGGCGCTCCATGCCAGCAACTGAGGCCCTTGCCCAGTGACCTCGCCAGCAACTGAGGCCCTCGCTTCGCGAGGGGCCTCAGTTGCTGACAAGGAGCGCCTTCGGCGCTCCATGCCAGCAACTGAGGCCCGTGCCCAGGGACCTCGCCAGCAACTGAGGCCCTCGCTTCGCGAGGGGCCTCAGTTGCTGGCATGGAGCGCCTTCGGCGCTCCATGCCAGCAACTGAGGCCCTTGCCCAGTGACCTCGCTACGCGAGGGCCGCGGCTCGCTTCGCGAGCCACGGCCCTCGCTTCGCGAGGGCCGCGGGCTCGCTACGCGAGCCCGCAAGCATGAGCAACGACTCGTACGCTCACAACTATATATGTGATCCCACTTAAAAGTTTTGCTGTTATATGTTACTCCTATACCAATTCTTTTATAACAGATTGGAATATATCAGGATGGAATATATCAGAACAATGATAAGACTTTAACATTTAAAGAACATTTGAAGTGACATATTTATAGTATGCTGTTATGAAGAACATGACTTGATAATGTGGAAAATGTGTTAGAGTTTCAAATAAATGAATACAGTTTTGAATTTAAGTATTCAGTATTGTTTAATTATTGGAGACATTTTGGTTTAGTTCCGAAATGGATAAGACACATGAGAGGCATAGGAGGAGCAAGGGAGTCAGATAAGATCTCTGTTCAGACTTGTTGAAAACTGCCCCTCTGAAAAGCCCACTTAAAATTATAACTAAGCTAGTAACTTGCCCGTCAAAAATGATGGGATTAAAATTGTAAGGCTGGCAATGCTGTTTGCCACACAATGTGAGGCTTTTGCTCCTCTGAGCACCTTCAGCGCACATCGCGTGGCTCTCCCCCTTGTGCCTCAACTTTCCTGCTTTGCACTGATTTCCTTCGTCGCTCATTGCGTGGTTTGCAATGAGCACCTTTGGCATTAATTGCGAGCCTCTCCCCATGTAGTTCAATTTTCCTGCTTTGCACTGATCACCTTCTGTGCTCACCATGAGCCACACGCTGAGTGCCTTCGGCGCTCATCGCGGGGCTCACATTTAGCACCTTTGGCGCCCATTGCAAGCCTCTCCCGCTTGCGGTGCTAATCGTGAGCCCCGCGATGAGCGCCTTTGGCACTCATCTCGTGGCTCACAATGAGCTCCTTTGACGAGCCTTTCCTCCCGCTCATTGCTGGTTTCGTTACCCTGCAAGTTTTGTGCTTGGAAATGCATGTGTCTCTTTCCACCATCTCCCCCCTGTCCCTGTGTTTCTCCTGTGTGTGTCTGCTGAAGGCCGTTTGTTTTATTTTCAAAGTCCCATGTGCCTGGCGTTTTCATTCAGTTTCAGAATTGTTTAAATTTTTCGTCCGCCATTTTTTTCCTCGCTTAACCGATTTTGGATTGACGAAAAACCCAAAATATGGCTCAAAATCGCTTGCAACCTCACTCCCAGGCTTCCTGGCTCTCCCCATGTGCTGTGTGTGTTATTATATTTGTTAAATTTTGTTTTTTGTTTTTAGCGTTTTGAGAGTTACGCGCTTGGCTCGCAGTTCCAACCCTGTTTTAACCATGAGCCTAAGTCGTGCGCCATCCAGCCGGAGTCATGCACCGTACACGGCTCGCCTCGCTTTGCGAGGCGCCGCAGATGAGCACCTTCGGCGCTCATCCAGCCTATGTCCTGCGCCTTACACGGCTCGCTTTGCAAGGCTTTGCAGATGAGCGCCTGTGGCGCTCATCCAACCCATGTCCTGCGCCTTACACGGCTCGGTTCGCTAGGTTTTGCAGATGAGCGCCTTTGGCGTTCATCCTGCCTAAGTTGTGCACCGTACACGGCTCGACTCTCTTTTGCAGGACTTCATGAGGCTTCGCAGATGAGCGCCATCGGCACTGATCCAGCCTAAGTCATGCGCCATACACGGATTGTGATTGCGACCTCGCTTTGCGAGGTCGCAACTGCGTGACCAACATCGCAAACGTTACAGGCAGTGTTCTTGGTTCCACAACTATTATAGTGATGGAAGAGAAAGTAACAGTAGGCTACAGGATCAAGCAGAGTTTTCTAAGTTTTCTCCAAAATGCTTTTATGCTCCTGGCTCATGTAGCTGCTAATGTTGTTATTGTGTTTGCATACTTCACATGCGTGTTAATTGTCTTCATAATCTTGTGATTTATTATCCACCTGAGATATAATTAGTCTAGTGAGATAAATACATTGATAGAGTACTAGGACATTTTCATGTAAATGATGATTAAAATACCTAATTTTTTATGTAATCAACTAAAATGTTTCTCAGCTTTTTTTATAACAACCAATTGTAAATATATTTATATGTGTACAGTTCTTGTCTACATTAACTGGGACCTCTGTTGTTAATTAAAACAAATGTAAAATAATAGTAAAATATTAAAAATAGTATTTATTGATTTTAAACATTCTAAGAAATGTTGCCCATTATGAAGTCAAGTTGTTCAAAGAGCTTATTATAAACATAGCACTTCAATGGTCCATTAAATATCACTGTGCTGAAAGGCTTGGGAGTTATATAAGGGTATATATATATGCCTATAAGGGTACGTCATACAACACAAACTGCGTAAAGTGTTTGACTTTGGGGGTAGAGTTGAAGGTCTTGTTAGAATGACTAAAGAAAAATAATCTGGATATTCCAGCTTTAGCTCATTTAGCCCTTGGGTTATCAGAAGGTTCTAAAATAAAATTAAATTGTTCCAAGGAACCAATACCAGGCCATCCACAAAATCTGATTGGGTGCTCACTCTCAAAAAATTAAATAGAAAAAAATTATTGGAGAGAGACAGAAGCAAATGTTCCCTAAAATAAACTTTTGACATATTGCACTTTTTAGAAAATTGTGCCAACCAAACGGCTACACTTGTCATAAAGAGGGGGACACAGTGCCCAAAAATGTGCTGAATTCAGCAATGGAGAAGTCTTGGCATACTGGAAAACCACATCTGCTATCATTTACATACAAATGCACTCAGGGTAGAAAGCTGTGTGAAATACGGAATATAATTTGTGCTCAGTAACAAATACCATATAGTGTACAACATATACATGGTAACCAGGGTTTCTGTACAAATAGAGGCTTAAAGGAACTCTCTAGTAAACAACCTTGGTTTTATTTAAATGTTTAGACTAATCACCCTCAATGTAATTATGATATAAAATAATAAGCCTCTAATAAGCCTCCAGTGTAAGATTGTCAGCTTCTCCCCTTTCTTCCTGTTTTCTCTTATGTAGTGTGCCATATTTCACAGCAGTGACCTAAGACCAAGCCTACAATGGATAGGCTTCACACTACTATTCTGTTATAATGCTCATACACACACTATGTCACTGTCTGCCTGTTAGCAGCATGAGACACTGATAGTAATACATTACACATACTGTATATAATATATATATGTATATACAGTGGTACTTCAGTACTCGTCTATCTCAGAACTCGCAAAATTCGCTATTCAATGCATCTTCATGAGGAAAAATGCCCTGGTACTCATTGCGCTTGTATAAGTCAATTTGTTTTTGTTGTCCAGTCCTTCAGTCGTGTCAGACTCTGGTGACCATATGGACCACAGCACCCAGGCACATCAGTCTGTGTTTCTGGTTGTGCGTCTCCATATGGTTTTCTTGGCAAAGGTACTGGAGTGGGTTGCTAGTTCCTTCTCCAGTGGAGTGTGATTTGTCTGACATCTCTGCTATGACCTGCCCATCTTAGTAAAGCTCACAGCTTCACTGAGGTACACAAGCTCCTTCACCCAAGGGGGTGAGTCAAATTACATTACTCCTTATGGGTACTTGTCCTTTTCTCCACTTGTCGTCCCTTCTGGATCCAATTAATGACAAGCAATATATGTGTGTGTGTGTATATATATATATATATATATATATATAAGTTATTCTCATTCTGTCTCTGCACGTTTAACTGTACTGTTGAAACTACATCTGTAATTTAATGAGTAGGAAAATCTCTGCTTGTGTGTAATTCTTTTTGCTTTTAAGGGACTTAGCAACCAGAGCAATTAATATCTACTGGGAAAACTAAAAGGGCAAAACAAGTCTGTGCTGCTATAGCAGTTTTAAATAATGCAGAACGGACCTTAACGGCTTTCATGTGTATTAAAGAAGCATGCTTGAATTAACAAAGGAAAATAGTGTTTCCATGCGAGCTGCGACAACAGCCGCGTGAGGCAGGGAATTGAAAGAGAGCATTGGAAGAGGAAGCAGCTGATCTGAATGGGGAGGTCATGGCAGAGGGAATCACAGAATAATGTCTGCATAGAGTAACACTGAGTATAGAAACCTTGGGCCATATTCTATTAGCTACTTGCAAATGCCTGGAACTCATAAATTTGGCTTTGGATGTTTTTTTTTAAATAAATGTTTATATGCATTCTATTGACTTAAGAATTCATTAGTGCCAATAAGCAATAGTTGCAGAATATGTAGCAATATTAATAGTGATTTTAAGTGTTTATACATTTACAAATTGGGCAATCGTGAATGTATTGAGATGCACCAGGCAGGTTGAACCAGATGAGTGGGTTCTGGGTGACAAGATCACTGAGCAATTATGATATAGACGTAACGGTAAAAATGTTAGTAAAGTACAGGACATTTCTCATAAGTATTACTAGGATGCAGAAAATTAATGGGGTTGCAAAAAGGAGGGTTCTCCCCTGATAACTCATCCCCATTTCCATTTCATTGTCCTTCTTTTCTCTTCTATCCATCTCTTCCATTTAACAATTTATTCTTTCATTCACTATTTGTTATATTAATTTGTGATAACTTTTATTGGTTCTCAGTGAAATCTATGAAGGATAAAATAGCTAGGAAATATAACCTGGACATTTGCCATGTTATTGTGGATGAATGCCTGCCTGAAAGTCAAACATTATTTCCATCTACTTGATGGTATTGTCTTATTTGGGTACATGGGGTACAAAGGTCTCCCATGTTAGGGATGGTGTGTTTGTACAATCTTGGATTTTATCGTACCAGAGGGTGTGTATAGACAAACCACAAGATGGATCACATTAGGATTAGGGGTGTGTTTGGGCCAGTCATTTGGGTAAATGGAAAAGGGATATAGAGAGGCACGTGGAGGATAATATAATGAAGGGAGTAGAACGTTTTGCTACACATGGTATAATTTCCATAAAACTCATATGTCATGTAGGATTTTTTAGTGTTATAAATCATTTCACAGATCCTACTCTCTGTGTTGTCTCTGGGCCTCATTCAATTGCGATTTGGCCAATTGAATAGGACTCTAAATACGCACAGAGCATATTTTTTTACAGAAGTTTTTAGTTAGTGAACTTCTATCCAAAAGCAGTAAAAAAAATGCTATGTGCTTATATAGAGCCCTATTCATTTTAGTCTAGAAACTGGATAATATTTAAAAGCAGTGCAATGTGTGCATTCAAGGGACTTTTAGGTACATGTAAAATATTTTCTGAATCAGAATTTTAATTAAAAGAGTAATCACTCATTTTTATATCTCCTCAACCAATATCTGCTATATTTCTCCAGCATTGTTGAAATTGTGCGTGGTTTTTGTTTTCATACAACTTGAATTATCATATAGATATTTATTGATTATGTATTTGAAGCTGTGCTGGATTTAATGTGATCACACATTTGATCTCTTGTGCCTTGTCCTCTGCGCAACCCGACTCGCACATTGGGTAGTTCTCAGCCCATATATTGTTGGAGCGAGCGCTCATGATCTTAAGCATTACCTTGCTGACATGTGAAATGAGTGCAGTAGTTCAATAATTGGACCACTCTATGGCACTGCCTTTTTGGGATTGGGATGTAGACTGACCTTTTCACGAACACTTTCACAGCATCATCTTGTAGAATTTTGAATAGTTCATTTGGGATTGCATCCACTCCTGTTGCCTTATTGTCAGCAAGACATCCTAGGGATCATTGCCACTCTCCAAGATGTCTGGCATCAGCTCATTGGACAAACTAATAAGGTTGTCAAAGCTGTTATAACCTTTCTTGCTTGTATAAATCTTCAGTGTATTCCTACCTCCTCTTCTTTATCCGATCTGCTTATATTAAGTCGCAACCATTTTTGTCTTTTATCACTCCCACTTTTGGCATGGAATATTTACTTGAGGTCCCCAATTTTCAATCTACAATGTCTCGTCCCTTAAATTTATTTTTTCTACCTCCACTGCATATTCACTTTGGGTTTTTATTTATTTTGTACCTGCTTGGTGTTTTCCTCTGTTTAATTTTGAGCTTTGCAACAAGAAGCCCATGATCTGAGCTGCAGTTACCTCCAGGTTTGGTTATCCTGATTGTAAAAGTGTGAAAGACATAAACATGGCATCCTACAGGCACAAGTAGTGTCTAATAAATAGAGATTTTACCTAAAATGCATTAATGCCCACTGCTTACATACTCGCTATTGTAAATTTCTTGCAAACTTCACAAACGTATGCAGGTTTTCCAAATCTCCAGTGTTCTTTTAAGATGGATACAATCCTTTTTTGTTTTCCCTGCTCTCAATCTAGTTATTATGAAAATAAACAGCTTCTAATAATTTGCTGACTTGATTTGCTTATTAGCAACCAGTCTGCAATGTTACTCAAAGCTATCATGCAGTTAGAATCCACCTTACAAACCTAGGACCACATTCAATTTGAAGCCTGCAACTCGATCACAGACAGCCAAATGTCTGTGAGTGTGTTGCGGGCTCCCGTTCGTCTCCGATTGCGATGCTATTCAATTGCTCACGCCCTTTACTTTCCCAAAGCCAAAACCGTAAACCATGCACTGGTTTGGAGCAGTTCAGGGCGGGGACATGATCAATTAAGCAAGCCCGTAACCTCCCATTTTGAATCAGCAAATAGAAAATGAGACTGTAATTACGGCAGTAAAACATGGAGGTTACATGTCAATCATGTAACCTCCATGAAAATTATTGCCAATACAGTTCTAGTCCATAGATATGATATGTATTAACTCATTGATACCCAAGATCGATTTAGCTCCCAAAATGAAACATAAAAAATAACTTTCTTGCTGATTTGCGGGTTTCAGACTGTTGTTCAATTAATTTTAATGTCTATCATCGCTTTCCCCATTATTTACAGTGCTGTAATGATTTTTTATTTGCATTTACAGTGCTACGAATAGGTGTTTAACCCCCTTGCCGGTCCTCTCTAGCCCTCGCAGGAATCTCTCCCTGCCGTTTACGCATGTGAAAACATTTGCGGGCTTGGGGAAATTGAACTATTGAATAGTGATTTGCAAGTTTAGCCTCACGAAAGTGAAAGATCAAAAGCTTCTGGAGGCTGTAAATTACGTGTAGTTTAACTATCGCCATTTTTTCAAGCTCGTAGCTCGGAAGCCGTTCCAAGGGCGCAAAATGACGTCAATTGAATAGCAAAATACCTTGCAACCTCGCTTACAGGCTCCGGATCTCCCGAAAGCTCAATTGAATGGGGCTCATATTGAGCACTCTGAGCTACAAATTAGCATAAAGAATCACAGATTAGCATAAAGGTGCCACAATGACTCATTTATAGCATTTGAAGTATTTATCGCTGCACAGCCATTGCCTGAATTATGTATCAAAATCTCACATTGTTACATGTACAGACGGGAGTTAGCAAAAGGAATTTATTATTTTTTTTTAGCATATTAAATTTAATAGATGTGTATGTCCTTTACTTAAAAGGCCGCTTTTGAAGACAAATAAAGAAAAGATGGTAAACTATCTGCAGTGTTATTATGAAGTTAGATTCACCTTACCAAGAATAATGAGCTGTTGAATCACACAATAACACAATAATGCAGCAAAAACCATGCTGAATATCTCAGTAATTATTCACTGTACAATATTTAGCCAGTTTTTAGTACAGGAAACAAAATTATCAGAGTGACACTGGATCTTTTCAGATAATTTATAACTTTCCAGCTAATGTACTCAAAATTTTCACTAACAAAAAGATGTAATTATAATTATTTATATATGTAATTTTCATGTATGTAATACTTTCAGGCATTACTTCAATGGGAGTGATACTGTTAGTACAGCAAGTGTAAAGCACTGGGGCCCACAATATGGCAAGGCCCCCTGCTACTGGCCAGTAGTCTTAAGTAATGGGGGATTCTAACTATTAAGTGAGAATGGCAGGATAATTATTTCATAAAAAGGTGATCTGATGGCTCCAGGAGTGAACTGACAATACCTTACATTTTGGGATTTTTTTTGACCTCCTACAGGCATCTAGGTTATACAGAGAAGTTGCAAGGGATTGGCCCTAAATTATTTTGCACCGGGGGCCCTCCATTCACTTCCTCCCCCAGCTGTATTACTTCTGATTGGTTTATATGTACATAGTAGCTTTTCTAATGACTCTATGAGAGATATTTTTTGATATACTTTTTGCAGATGTTGGGGAGAATAGAGAGTTGGCAGACATTCAGGTCTAACATATTCCAAAAAATGTTAGCTATTGGAGAACTCTAGTCACGAAAAAGAAACAATATGGTATTTGTACCAAAAAGAAAGTTTTATTTTATAAGACATTTGATTATTTTGGTATGAATATGTTTTGAAAATAACAATTCATTTTCCAGATGGGTGAGAGCTCAGAAAGATAAAGCTGGTCTAGAAAAAAAAAGCACATATAATGAAAGAGACAACAAATAACATGACTTTTTAAAAGCAAAGATCTAATATTGGACACAATTGTTTTAGAAAGTGTAAAAAAATATAGGGCGCCAATCAATTGCAAGCTCGCAATTGTCTCCAAACTGAACTTTTAGTTGTGGCTGTAGGAACTGGGGGGTGGGGGGGATAAATCCCCCCCAGATTTTTCAGCATGTGTGTTTATGTGTAGAGAAGCAGTTATGTGGTATTTTTATACTATATGTGGTATCCCCCGAGGTTTTCTTTGGCTCCTACACAAATGGTTGTGGGTCACATTTTTTCTAAACATTTAGATGTATTCAATTGTCTCTAACTCGCAACTGCCCTATCACAGCCTCTACACGGAACCCACGCACTCGTAAGTAGGATTTCACTGGGCATGATCATATGATCTGGCAATATTTAAGCAAGTCTGTAATTTACTTCTTAAACAGTCGCAATACTTTGACACAGCCAATAGTAAATGAAACGGTCATCATGACTTCAGTAAAACATGGAGTCAATACCTAAACTTCACTCAGAGAAGTTTAAGGTTTGTGTTGTGAATTAAATTTAGCGCTTGGACTCCCAATCCAGCAATGTAGAAATCAATAAAAATCATTAAACCGACTGCTTTAGTCCATGCGGGATCCATGATATGTATTAACTGCTTAAGTCTAGAATCCATTTAACACCAAAAAAAAAAAAAATAATAATAATAATAATTTGCATATTTGTGGGTTTGAGACTTGTGCAATTAATTCTAATGTATGTATATGTCTATACATTAATGTGTTATAAATTGCTGCTGGCGCTGTGATAAGTGTTTGAAAAAGCCCTTGCGATTCTTATTCAGAATATTTTTGACAGGAACTTGATACATTGTATCAGACTTAATTTGCAAGCTAGAGCTACGGGTCTAATAGAATATTGATTTTTAATTATTTAGCACTTACAAAATCTTGAGCCGTGCTAAAACCAATGGAGTTGGAAGGGCAGGTTTGCGAGTTTGGCTACCCCGCAGTGGTTTTGGGTTCGCTTGCAGTTGGAATGCGAGTAGCTAAATGTAGCCAATTGAAAATCTGTAACTTTTATATGCTGCTTTACAAGTTTAAGTAATTGCGATTTGGCCACTTGAATGGGGCTCACAGTCTTTAATCTTCAACTATTTATATTCAATTTTGCCTTAATGCAGCTGACATTTGGTTTTGTCTATAACATATCCTGGGAACTTGTTAGCTAGATATTCTTTATGTAAGAGTTCTGTAAACCTGTGCTGTCCAACATCTAGAGTGGGTCAGAGTAAAAAAAGTAATAATAAAAGTATATCCAAATATATAGATTAATGCATCATATATAATATATATAATATATATATGATGCATTAATCTGTATATTTAATATAAAACACTTCTGCAGATTTGTTGTACAATTAATTCTAATGTCTTTTGTCGCTTTCCCCGTATTTTAAAGTGCAGTATTGATGTTTTATTTGCTTTTACAGTGCTAAGAACAGGTGTTTAACCCCTTTGCGATTCCTCTCTAGTACTCGTAGGATTTTTGGCTACATCTGCTATTTACGTGTGTGAAAGCAATTGCGGGCTTGAGGAATTAAATAGCGATTTGCAATTTTAGCGATTGCGGGCTTGACAAATCAAAGGCTTAGATGAGTTAGACTTATGATTTTGACAACTGCAGTAGATTTTCAGTCTGTAACCCGCAGATCGATTGCTGGTAGCTAAAAGGGGCCCATTTAATAGCAGTAACCTTTGCGGGCTACGTTATGGGCTACAGTGACTACAATTTGGACAATTTAATAGGGGCCCCTGTGTACAAGATGTTTGCAATGTCTTCATGGGCAGGGTCCATGTCTGCTGAAGTCACTGACCAAACAAGTGTGAATCATGAACTCCCTGCATATGTGATAGTCCTATGTTAGTAAACTGCAAACATTCTGAACATTCTCCTTATCAAGTATGTAAAGAAAGACCACCATATTGGTCCAGCTTTCAAACTTTTATGTAGTAAAGACAAGAATAATCTTCTTTCTATTTATTGTTATTAATAATGTCAATCATTTGTGAGAGACATACAGCCCTATTAAATTCCCCCAACGTGAAAATCCGTAGCCTGTAACGGTCCGCTAGACTTACGGCTATTAAATTGGCCTCTTAAAGCTACCCGCAAATGATTTGCGGGTTACATGCGGATAAAACCCTACAGGCTGTTGAAATCTGAATTCCGTTGGCGCAAATTCTTTGATCTGTCAAGCCTGTAACTGTTGAGTTCGAAAATCGCTGTTAAATTGCTACGAATCCACTGGCGTTCAAACCTGCAAATGGAGCCAAAAAGCCTACGTGTACTAGAGAGGACCCGCAAGGGGGTTAAAGTCCTATCAGGAGCACTGTAAATGCAAATATATACACACTACTGTACTTAAAATTAAAGGTAAAGTGATGTTAGGTATTAAAATTAATAACACAACATTTTCAAGCTTGCAAATCTGCAATATAAAATACTTTGTTTAATGTGTAATTTCTGTGTTATATTGATCGCGGGAATCAGTGTGCTAATACATATAATGGCACTCGCATGTACTAGAATATAATATTTACTGATTTATTAATATTGCATTAATTCTGGAATGCGGGTCCGATCGTAACTCGTAATTCAAACCCGTAAGGGATTGAAATCTAACCTCCATTTTTCAGTGATGTAATGATGACGATCTAATTTGCCATTGGCTCCGTCTAAACCCGTAACTACGGGTTTGACTAATTGATCATGTTCACGGCCACACATGCGCAAGAATGTTTTCCGGGGTTGCGTCTCTGGCCCATTGGTCATGGCATGGTTGAATGTAATAGCTCTGTAACTGCTGCGAATTTCCAGCCTGCAGGCTTTGCGGGTGTAACAGTGCCGCTACGGGCTTCAAATTTAATATGGCCCATAGTGTATACTGAACAATGTTTGTTTTCCCACCATCTCTGGGTACCCCCTTGCTGTGGGTAAGCTTTTCATGTGTTTGTTGTGTGTATTTATTGTGTTTTTTAAGTTTTCATGTGCGCGGGTTTCGGGCGCTAAGGTCGTATTTTTACGAGCTCGTAATGTTTTTTTTCTAAGCCCCGCGGCTCATATTTATGGATGCTAAGGCCGTAAAGTTTGCGGTGTAAGTCCCGTCGTAGGGATGGGCACCTACAGTGCTCATAAGCAGCTCAAGGATAGCCTTTTGCGCTCCTTGCCAGCAACTGCGGCCCTCGCTTTGCGAGGGCCACAGCGTTAGCAACAACTTTTGCCAACCCACACTGCTGACAACTATAATGTACTAGCGAATTGCCCGTCAAAAAATGATGGCAATGGAATTGTAAGGTAGCTAATGGTGTTTTGTGTCTACTACTGAAATATATAATACAATTAATAAATTAATATACTTTACCTATTTTGAAGCATTGTGGTGAAGAGCTGGCAATCTGTTTTGATGTTGCTGCAGCATTAGTGTTGTGGAGCTGCTGTGTAAGCGAGGTGAATGTGTGCAGTGCAATAGTGTGCGTGCGCGAGCCGAAACCGTTAGCGTAGTTGTGTACTTCCGCATTAGCGTAAAATGGCGGGTAATGTGTGGTATGCGTCTTAGCGGAATATCCGTAGGTCGTGTGTGGTGTTTTGCGAGTTTCTTGTGGTGTCTTGCGTGGTTAGAGTGCTGTAGCCTTGTTTTCGTTTTGTTCGGCGGCCATTTTTTCTCTCGCTTAACGATTTTTTTAGTGTCTAAACTCTTTTATTTTTAGTTAACTGAAGGTGTAAGTTGTTTTTTTAGGTCTGGATGCTCCCTCTTGCTGTAGGTAAGTAGGTAAGCTTTTTCTGTATGTGCTGTGTGTATTTTTTGTGTTTTTAATTTTGTGATGTTCGCGAGTTGGGCCGATTTTTGCGAGGTCGTAATGTGTGGTAACGTGTCTGGTATGGTTTTTGCATTGCGAGGTAAAGTTTGCGAGGGTCGCGGTTGTTGGGTAGTGTTGTTTGCGTTGTAACGTAAAGTTTGCAAGGGTCGCAGTTGTTGGTAATGAGCGCCTTTGGCGCTCCATGCCAGCAACTGAGGCCCTCGCCCGCAGCCCTCGCTACACGAGGGCCGCGGCTTGCGAGGGCAGCGGCTCGCTACGCGAGCCCGCAAGCATTGGCAACAACTCGTACGCTCACAACTATATATGTGATATGTGATTGAAAATTGCTTACAGAGATATTGACTTCTTAAAGTCATGAAAGCTGGATCATTGCAATGACTCTTTAAGTTACTAGCCAGCCTATGAAAGTTTCTTTCCAGGAACAGAACACTCCCCTTAAACTGAAAACATTTTCCATGGCCTTTTTTTGCCAAAGTCTACATAAGAAACATTTAGACATTATGTCAACTTAGGCTAACAGTTGTAATATAAATCTGCTCTGTGTCTCTAAATCCTGCATAAGTTCAATTTACTAATACATTACATTCATTATCATACAGAAAAAAATAACACATTGTATAACTTTCCAATATCCTGAGATAAATTGTTCCAGAAATGGAGAGTTTTTGCATTTTTTTAGGCAATACATATTTCCTTTTTCTTTGTTTTTGGCATGTGCCAAAATATTACAATAATCTAAAAAAGCTAGTTTCTTAAACATAAAAGCATTTTACAGATAACATTCATTTCTAATATTGTTTCTTTATAACGTGCCAGTTTCTTTTTTTTTTGGACCACAGGCTAATGGGAAGCAGAATACAGTAATAGTAAAACATTCTGGTGAGATATTTTTCTTACATATACCGAATTCTCTCCAGTCTGCAGTCTTACATTTGTATGATACAAAAATATGTCTTGAGAGGTGTTTATCTTGGCACATTTAAAGGCCTACTGTGCTCTATTTTTTCATGTATTTTATTTTGAATAAACTTGATAATAGACAAACCCCTGGTAAAGCTAATATATAAACTCAACCGTTACATTTTAAGGCTTGGGTGCAATTATTATTTACCGGCAGTATTAGCTGCCACATTACCATTATGTGGATTGAACCTTCCAACTCTAATTTTAAAGTCTCCTTACACTTCATGTTTGACAACAAAGACCAAAATGATAAATTCCACCACTGTAACATAATTCTGGGAAAAAGTAAAAAAAAATTAGAACATCCTTTTTTCTACATTCTAAAATGTTTAACCCATATTCTATTGAAGTACTTCAAAAGAGTCCCAGCCATGCGCGCTTGCAAATATCTAGCCATGGTCATATGGTCAGTACTGCACAGAACACGCTCCAGATGTGATGCTAGTAGTAAGTCTAAGGTCTACCAAAATTCATAGAGGCAGGATCTGCATAACAAAAAGACAAACTGGACAACTGCCAGTCCCCAGTGTAGGAAAACACCCACTACAGTTGAGGCCAACCAATATGGACGGTCACGCAGACAGTCCTGGACCTTAATGGAGGTTAACTGTTATGAGCTGGTTATGAGCATTTAGCACAGTTTGAAGCTAGGAAGAAATACCCAGTACAGTGTTGAAACAGTTGTGAATACTCATGATTGTGTAAAGCTTTTTGATGGTGTTTACCATAGATTGTTAGATGTTACTTACTAGGAAGAGAGTCCCACTACAGAGGTGTAGATACTGCAGATGCAAAGCACTTTTACAAAGTTTAAAATAATTTAATAAAAGTTTTAATTTAGAACTATTGTATTTAATTTTAATGGCAGCAGTCATTTTGATTAGAAACCTGTGCTCATATTCTATTGCCAAATTCGTAAATTTATACAAACTTAAAATCACTCTTAATATTGCCAAGTATTCTATTAGCTAATAGCAATCCGATTACAAGTTACCGGCCCTCAATAACTCCAGGCCAGCCGAAGGTGCAAAACTGGCCTTATAACTCCATCGGTTTTAGCACAGCTCAATTGTTACGAGCTCTAAATAATTAAAGTTACACAAAATCGATATTCTATTAGGCCCATAGCTCTAGCTTGCAAATAAAGTCTGTCATGCAACTGAGTACTAAATAGGATTGGCAAGGCCTTTTTCAAACACTTATTAGAGCTGCAGCGGCAATTAAGCACCCAATACTGTAAGTAAAAAACAAGGGAAGGCATGGAAACACATTAGAATTAATTGCACAACAGACTAAAAATCACAAATATACAATTCAAAAATTTTATTTTTAAATGTTATTTCTGAGTAATGTTGATCCCGGGACTCAACGGGTTAATACATATCATGAAACCCACATAAACTAAAATAGATGACCTAATACATTTTATAGATTGCTTGATTGAGAGCCCAATTGGCAAATTATACTTATTGGCACTAATTAATGTGTAGCCTCCGATTGCAGATTACGTCTAACTTCCATGTTTTAGTGATATCATGATGATGGTCTCATTTACTATTGGCTGTGTCTAAGAAGTAAATTATGGGCTTGCTTAAATATTGTTAGATCATATGATCACACCCCCTGAAATCAGACTTAAAAAGGCAAGGTTTAGGTGTTTAGGCTTAAGGAGGTAAATTGCAGGCTTGAGTCAATAGGGCTCAGAGTTACTTGACATCAGAACTAAATACGGAGTAAGGTAGGATTACCCTCCCCTTATATAGTAGACCAACTAGTAGTCCAAGATGTTAGTTTGTTACATATGTCACAAGAATGTTTTCCAACTAATTGACCTGGCACGTTTGTCTATCTTTCTTTCAAAAGACCAAGCTTTAAACCTCATGAAAGATATATTTACGCATAGGTTTATAGAACTTATTGGTAACGCTGCGGTTATGCAGCTTTGCAGCACTAACCTCCCTCTCACAAATTCAGATTTTTGTGTGGCAGCTGCAGCCAATCACTTTAGAGCAATGGTGGGCAACAGGCAGCCGGGGGCTGCAAGTGGTGGGCCTCCGATACTCTCCATCCAGCCCCCCCCCCAATAGTTTTTTAGAGAGCATGCCAACCTTTAAGAATACACAGACAGTTTAACTATTAAAATCAGCAAATTATATTCAGTTGTTCTCCTAAATAATCTTTATTATCTTTATCTTTAATTCTAATTCCTTTCCTAGAGTGATTCTACAATTTTGCTTTGATTTATAGCACTGTACTGGCATTTTAATGACTTGGGGACCACATATGAAGTAAAATAGGTTTCCCATCACTGCCGTTTGCCATAAACCACCATAACTCTACTGGTGCTATGCTCCAAAACATCCTAGCTATAGCATTGTTGCATATGTAGCCTGCAGATGGATTAAATGTTACATGTTTTAACATTTCATGTGTTCCTTTTACATGCAAAATACTTTAGTAATGTCTAATAGCTCATCTTTTACAGTTATGCCAGACAAATATAAGTTCCATTTCGTTTTAATTGGCAGATTTTACGTCCATATCTTTTTTATATTATTTTAGATGGCCATACTATCACAGCTTTAGTTTTTAAACACCACTATTAATAGTGTTTCAAAGTATTTATTTTGTAGGTGTGAAGGGAGGACGACACATCCTCCCATAAAGGTGAGACTACCATTTATATGGATATAGAGACGTCAGTGTTAATCTGTTTACCGGTGCTTTGGAATGCAAACAATGTAGCACTAGCCACAAAGAGTCATATAGTATAGATCATAGTAACCCATTGCCATCGGAATTTCGGATACATTACATAAGTAATAACTATATGCTTCAGGCATGAAAGTGTTAATACAACCTGTCTGGCATAGCTTGTAATCAGGAGATGGGAAATAATGGAGAGACCTGTCTGTCCACATTTCAGAATATGAGGACTTAATGTATTGACTTGGAACACACATATAGGAAAGATGCATGTTGTATCAGTACACTGTATGATAAATAACTACCCCTCTGATCAGGGGTGTAGGAACCAGAAAAATTCTGGGGGGTACAGCTCACTTAATACACAGAACACTTAACAGCTTCTATACGCATACAGACACACAATGAGAAATCTGGGGGGGATGTGTCCCCCTCATCCCCCCTAGTTCCTACACGCCTGCCTCTGATTGTTTTATGCAACCAACTTTCAGCATTCAACTGAGATAAAAAAATCAATCTAGATGAGATAAGCATTTTTTTTTATTCCTGCCATGCTCTGCTTCTCAAATACACAACTAAACAATATATCATTTATATATATACAAAAGGAAATAACATGTACACTTTGTGTTTTCTCCATTTTGTGATAAACAATTATATTGACTAGAAAGGAGAGTTGTTCACAACCCAGTATGAGAAGTCCAAATATGGAGTTGGGCTTTACACTTATATTTTTACATGTGCTGTTGTATGGTTATTGTCTTCTTCTATATGTAATTGAAATGTTGTTTAAATATTGTCATAAAAGACAGAAGGCCTCATTCAAATGTGATTTGGCCAATTGAATAGCGCTCTTTATTAGCACATAGATTATTTTTTTTTACAGAAGTTTTTAGTTCGTGAACTTCTATCCAAAAGCAAGGTCTTCACTAACTAAAAACTTACTAAGCATTGGGGGGGGGGGGGGGCTTTGTGCGATATGCTCTATTCCCTATGAGAAAACTTGCATAGGCACCCCAACACTGCCCTGCAATAGCTTAGTAAATATCATAAAGTGTGGTTGATCTGATAGATTGTTTTATGACCACTAGATTTATCAGTTGCTGGTGAGATTGGATTGACAGTGATTATAAACCATATTAGACATATGCTAATAGATTGTGGAGATAAATATACACCAATTTGATATACATTCCATAACTACCATATGATATATTATTAGCTACCAATTAAAACAGGGATCAGCAACGGATGACTCCAGAACTAAGCGTGACTAAGTAGAGGTCAACATAGGATTCTTATGTGACCCCCAAATATAGAGGCCTAGGTAGGTACAATGACTAGGTGAGAAAGCAACTGGGGAAAATAGATTAACAAACAGAGAACATGGAGACAATGGGGCATGGATAGATAGTAATAGATAGGGGGTATGGGTAATAAAAGGAGGGACGAAGAAAGAACCATGGGGCATAGAAAGAAGTTAATAGAGAGAGAGTGAAAGGGGACTTGGAGAATAAGAAGGAAGATGAGCAAAAATTGAGACAATAGGGCATAGAAAGAGGATACTGGATTGTGGATGGGGAATAGAAAGATGAGAGGACCTGAAGACTGTTGAAAATAGAAAGAGGATACTGGATAGAATGATAGAAGGTAATATTGAACAGAAGGAGCAAAGAAGAGAGGACAATGGTGCATAGAAAGAGGTTAATGATTAGAGAGAGAGGAAATGAAGGCACAATAGAGCATGGGGCAAGGAAGCATATACAGAGGATAAGAGGGTTGGAAAATAGAAGGGAAGATGAGTGGACAAGAATACAATGAACAATAGAAATAGAGGATGAGGCATAAAAAGAGAGTGAGAGTAAGAGAATGGAAGCAGGACATTGTTAAGTGTGTGTGTGATATATGAATTTATTGTTATAAAACACTATTTAGAAGTGAAATAACACAAATGAAGTAAATTACTGCACCTGCAAAAAAAAATGTATAAAATATATTCATATTTGTATACACAGGCATTTATTTTCTCATTTTCATCCTCTAAATTACCTTCTTTCTCCTCTATTGTCCACACTTTAATTTAGCTTTTTGTTTTCGACCTGCACAATTTTGAATTTTCCTTGACCTCAACTTTTCTCCCTGTGCCCTTTCATTGCCCATCCTTCTCTGTCCTAGTATCCAAGCTCCATCCATTTACTATCACACCCTCTGATTTCTTCTAAATAGATTTTCTCCTCTGCCTTCTGCCTAGGCCTCCTGTCCTCTCTCCAGGTGTTTTATCCATTACAGTATCTTTCTCTTCTTAAACCATCCTTTTCACTCTTGCAATACACTTTCATCCAGGGCTACATTAAAGGTTTTAAAGTTTCTCCGCACGAATAAATAACTTTTTTATTCACATCAGCATGCCACCTCTACTCAGAAAATTGCCCTCCAACCCAAGAAACTACCTTGTCAGTGACCATGACCAGTGACCATGACACATGACAATAAAAGTAGATTGAGTTAGGTTAATATATGAAAGTGTTAAATATTTATAATCCAATTAATCTGGTATACCTCTACACTGCAAGAAATGTTTTGGCTAAGCAACTGACTTGTTCCTATGACCTGTAACATGACTTCAATGTGACGTAGTGGTGTGAAGCTTTATGCAGTCCTTGTATACTTGCCTAATGTTTATTATTATGGGTTTAACAAATAAAAAAAACAAACAAAAGAAAACAATACACAAGTTATGCAGCTGAATGCATATGTCAACTCTACATATTTCATTATTTGAATGGAATGTGTGTGTGATTCATACAAAGAAATGATAACAAATGTTGCGTCAATGCAGATTACTTACAGTATGCAATGGGCCTGTTTATGTTTGCATTTGTCACATCTGATCTGATTTTACCAATGTGAACTCAGTTCATGGTCATACAATACTAATGACGTTTTGGTTATTTTATATATAACATATTGATGAATGAATGCTTTGACTATGAACAGAAACTGAGGAACCCTTTCTTTGGCCAAAAAATATTTTGACATCACATTTCCAGAGTAATAAGCGATCTTGTATTATTAAAAAGGAATCTGGATCCTTGGATACTGCAGAACAGTTACCAGCAAATTAAATAAGTGTAAAAACTTTAATTTGAATCTCTTTTCACTGTTTTATGGTTGTTTTTTAAATTATGCAGTGTTATTTTTTACAACACTTAAAGTGTTTGTTTTTTTTATTCACCATTAATTAACATAAAATACATATGCAAACAGCAACAAATCAAAGCTTTAGCCAGAAAATATAATTTAAGAACACAGTATAACTCATTAATGGTCGTCGCTGTATCCCGCCCTACTTTTGTCATTGTCCTGAGCACTACTGGAAGGAAATGAGAATTATAATATATTTTTCTGTCTTTCAAACTGAACTGTTTATCTGTGCATACAATATTGCTATAATTAAAAATTATAATTAGAATCATTAGAACTGTTGAGTACACTTGTGTAGACTGTTCCAGTTTCCGTGTAACATGATCACACCTGTGTTATATTTGATATAATCTGTTATTCCCTCTAAGCAATTCATTCAACTTTTGTTCATCTTTGTAGACAGCAAATTTGTTCCTACATGTCATAAACTTGCAGTTTACTAGATTCCTCCAGGTATTGAGCTGCCTTGTGTGTCTGTCATGTATTTCTGAGCAAAGAGGATCTGAGATCTTTGTATTAACATGTTGTTTAGAAGGTGAAAGGAATAATCCAAACTGGGCCACAGCAATGTTCCACCGCGTTACAGTAGGGCAAAAAACAATGTGGTATACTTTGTTTAGAATTTTTTTTTTTGTCCAGGGGTAGCTCTAAGGGATAACAGCAGGTACACTCTGTCTGTACGCTCAGCCAATGGATTTGGCTGCTTCTATATCAGTGAGGGGGAAGGAATGTGATGTCAATTTCAATTGTATCCAATTATCAAACAAAGGCTGTGAATTACTCCTGGTTCCCTTCTCCCATGCTACAAAATGGATTCATATACTCCTAAACTGAGTCTTTAAACATTCAGATTTTCCCAAAAATGTTTTATATCCATGGCATACACAGCTGCTAATGTGGTCAGTGGTCATGGTGAAGGGGCTTGTGTACTTTAATAAGCTGTGAGCTATACAATGTAGGGTCACCCAAGATAGGCAGGTCATGGCACAGAGGTCATAGAGTTTGAGGTCCACTGGAGAAGGAACCTGCAACCCACTCCAATAACGTGCTAAGATAACTTCACGGACAGGCATAACCAGATACATAAAGATATGGCAATGGAAGATGAGCCCCTCAGGTCAGAAGGTGCCTACCACATTACTGAGGAAGAGCAGAGGGCAAGTACAAGTAGCACCAGATCTAATTAAGTGGTTGAGCCAAAGCCAAAAAGACACCGAGCTGTGGATGTATCTGGAGGGGAAAGGAAAGTCCGCTGCTGCAAAGACCAATTCACTGTTGGAATGTTAGAATTATGAACCAAGGAAAACTAGACATGGGCAAGAATGAGATGACAAGGTTAAACATTGATATCCTGGGAATTTGTGAACTTAAATGGACTGGAATGGGACATTTCACATCAGACAACCACCAGATCTTCTTCTGTGGTTAAGAATCCAGCAGAAGAAATGGAGTAGCCCTCATAGTCAATCAAAGGGTGGCCAAAGCAGTGCTCAGTTACATCTCAATACATGACAGAAAGATTTTTAATTCTAATCCAAGTCTATGCTCCAACCATGAATGCTGAAGAGGCTGAAGTAATCCAGTTCTACGAAGATATTCAACATGTCATAGATATGTCACCAAGAAAAGATGTTACTATCATCCTAGGAGATTGGAATGCCAAAGTAGGGAACCAAAAGACACCTGGAATAAGTGGCAAGTTTTGCCTTGGAGTACAAAATGAAGCTGAGATTAGTAGAACGTTGTCAAGATAATTATCTGGTCATAGCTAACATCCTCTTCCAAAAGTCTCTGAGACAACTCTCCACATGGACATCACCAGATGGACGATATAGCAATCAGACTGACTATATACTTTGCAGCCAAATGGAGAATCTCTATACAGCAAAAGCAAGACCTGGAGCGGACTGCGGATCAGATCATGATCTTCTTATTGCAAAGTTTATAATCAAACTGAAGAAAAGAGAAAACATCATCAGACCAAGTAGATACAAAATAAATACTATCGCTTATTAATTTGCAGTGGAAGTAAATAATAGATTTAAGGGACTAGACATGGAAGAAAGAATGCCTGAAGAGCTTTGGCCAAAGTTTGCAACATTATCCAGGAAACAGCAAGAAAGAATATCCCCAAAAGAAAGAAAACTAAAAAAGGCAAACTGAGTATCTGATTGAGGCTTTGAAAGTAGCCCAGGAAAGAGGGAAAGTGAAAGGTGGTGGTGATAGGAAAATATTTATCCAACTGAATGCAGAATTCCAGAGCATAGTAAGAAGAGACAAGAAGACATTCAACAATAAGCGATGTTAAGAGATTTAAGAAAATTTCAGAATGGGTAAGTCAAGAGATCTCTTCACAAAACTTGGGAATCTCAAAGGCACCTTTCATGCCAAAGTGGGAGTGAGAAAAGACAAAAATGGCAGGGATTTTACAGAAGAAGATCAGATAAAAAAAGAGGTGTCAGGAATACAATGAAGATTTATGCAGGAAGGATCTTAACAGCAGTGATGGCCTCATTAGTTTGTCCAATAAGCTGGAGTCAAACATCTTGGAGAGCGAAGGTAGATGGGCCCTAGGATGTCTTGCTGATAACAAAGCAGCAGGAGTTGATGGAATTGCCATTGAACTATTCAAAATTCTACAGGTTGATGCAATGAAAGTGTTGCTGGCCTTATGCCATTGGAAAAGTCAACAATGGACAATAGACTAGAAAAAGTCAGTCTACATCCCAGTCCCAAAAAAGGGAGTGACAAAGACTGACCCAGTTATCGAACAATTACACTAATTTCACATGCCAGCAAGGTAATGCTTAAGATCCTACAAACTCGACTCCAACAATATATGGACTGAGAACTACCAGATGTGCAAACTGGGTTCTGCAGAGCAGGAGTCATAAGAGATCAAATTGCCAATGTCCAATGGATAATAGAAAAAGCAAGAGAATTCCAGAAAAACATTTAATTCTGCTTCATAGACTATTTTAAATACTTTGACTGTATGGATCACAAAGATGTTAAACTATCAACAAAGGTCAGCATAGCTAGAACTATGGTATTGTGGTGTTGGCGAAAACTACTTAGAGACCCTTGGACTGCAAGAAGATCCAATAAATGAGTAGTTAAGGAAATCAAGACAAACTGTTCACTAGAAGGTATGATTATGAGGCTGAAGCTCAAATATTTTGTCCATATCATGAGAAGATAGGATTTCGGAGAGAAGACTCTGATGTTGAAATGGATAGATGAGGTCACTGAAGCAATGAACATGAACTTGATAGAGCTCAGAGGGGCAGTGACTGAGATATGTTCCTAGCATGCTGTGGTCCATTGGAGTCGGACGTGACTGAATGACTAAATAACATAAACAATTTTTTGTTTAATACATACAAATTAGTGTATTTGTGCTTGAACAATAGTGGTTTAAAAAGATGGTAAAGTGAGATTTTGAATTATTGGCATGGTTTAGGTTATTATTTATTTTCCATAGCTCCAAAATTCCATTTAATGCGTTATGTTCATTTATAGCTAAACCCAGGCTTTTTTTATGGAAACCCAAGACTGTGTACTTTGTAAAGAAATCATAAAGTGCCTTTTCCATGGCCACAAGGTCCGCTCTGTAAGGGACTGCAAGATTACCCTACCTCTGCCCTCTGGGATTAGATCAAGTGCCTCCATCATTCCTCCCCCTTTGGTAAGGGAGAGGGGTGATGCTTCACTTGATTTTAGCCAAAAGGCAAAGACTTGTGTTTCTGCCGTCTTGTGCCTAATCAGTAAGATTCAGCTGATCTCTTTAGACACGGTGAGCAAAGAGTCCACCTCTGAAGCCCTCTATGAACCTTAGTTTAAGTTAAGATTAAGTCGCATGTACAAAAATGCAAAAGTCACTGTACCTTGGGATATCGGCAACATTTATTGATTGATCCCAAGAAGGTAAACTTCTCAGTCAATCACAGGGATCGTAAAAGGAAGATATGATTTGTGATTGGCAGAGAAACTAAAAAGAGAATCTCACTGTAGGTGGCAATCATTTGTAATGAAGTACCTTATGTGGTTACAAAACAACAAAGGGCCATATTAAATTCCAGCCTCCTAAGTCCAACGTGTAGCACGTAAGGGCTGCGTTCTTCAGTTCGGGGCCATCGGACTTGCGTGCTCGCACCCAAACAATTAAGCAATCTCGTAGTTACGGGTTCAAATGGAGTCAAAGGAAAGAGAGATCATAAGCGTTACTTTGCTGAAAAAGGCGAGGGTAGATTTCCAAGTCCTATGTGCTTCAAATCCAGTCTGCGATCGGTCCCACAGGCTAGAAATAATGCAATATTAATAAAGCAGTAAATATGATAATCTATTACATGTGAGTTACAGTATATGTTGTAAGATATTGATTCCCAGGATCGATATAACACAAAATATGAACATGAAATAAAGTATTTTTCGGGGGCCGATTTGCGGGCTTGAGAATGTTGTGCTATTAATTCTAAGACCTAACATCACTTTCCATTATACTACATGTACAGTTGAGTGATTTTATCTACAATACAAGTGCTATGCATTGTACTTTACCCCCTTTGCGGGCGCTCTGGAGCACACGTTGGCCTCTGGACTCAATTTGCGTGTTACTTGCTTGCTCGCAAGTGACCATGTAGCACTTTATTAGCTGAATTAAACAATTAGCGGTTACGGGCATGATAGCTCTCAGCGTAGCCTATTCACGTCTGTCCTGCATTTTAACACGCAAAGCCCGCTGCGAGCAACGTTACGAGGCACCTTAGCACGCAAATAGCACTAAGATGACAGTTACAAGCTACATGTTAGCACGCAAATAGCCCTAAGATGACAGCTACGAGCTACGTGTTAACACGTAGCTCCAATTTAATGAGGCTGGAAGTTACTAAGGTTAGTTCGTTCTCTGATTGAGCACCTCTGACTTAGTTTTTTGTTTATGCCTTATGTGGTAGCATTAAAGTGAATTAAGCATATCTTTAAAACATATGTTTGCATTAGTACACTGAATCCACTATAAGTACAATTGAACATATAAACCACATAGTAAGGGACAGCTTTTGTTTAGCTGTTGAGTGCTTTGTTATTGATAGTAGCAATGTGCTGCATATTTGTTTGACATCCTACTTCTTAAACTGACAATTTGCATTGATTATGGAGCCTGGTTTTTATTAACGGGTGGAGATGCAGTGAGTCACATTGATTTTATATGAGGAAATCTGAATGCTGATGCCAAGGAACATTTAGTGATAAAATGTTTGTGTTAAGTGATCTGGAACTGTACCTATATAATTAGGACATAAAACATGGCATCTCAAACTATTATATAAGCTGGTGTGAGCTTAGTGTATCCTAAATTAAAGCAAACATTATTTACCTGTTTAAATAGTCCAAGGATCACTGATGCATAATGGACACCAATTACAGATAAGCTGTTATTAATACATGATAAGAAAAAGCAGAAGAGTGTCCCAGGAGTCTACTGTAATATTATTTGTAAAAAAAATATTTATGACATGCCTGTACATATTGCATTTTCAGAATAAAATGATTTAAAATGTAGGATTTTGTTCAGTGGAATCCTTTTGGAGCTGCAGTGAAATCCTTCAGTAATGTCATCAAACAATTCAAGGATGTTTCCTAATACTCTCAATGTCCTTTAAGGTGAAACTATGAGAAGTTGCTAGTGTCCAAAAATAAAAAATGGAAATTTATTGAAACAAGTACTGTGTCTCGCTTTTGACTAAGCTGCTGATTTATGAGGTGAAACAGAGACACTAACATTTTTTCTGCAGACAATGGATTAAGATAAGTTGACTTATCTTAAAGGACATTTATTTATACCGTGATGCTCTGTTGTGGGCAGCGAGATTTGGGTTATTTTACCACATTTGGGCCGTTATGGCCTTTAGTATACTATGTTGCATTTTGGCTTATTAAAATAATGTCAGATTCATCTATGATTGGCATTTTCATTTATATGTTTTTAGTGATTTTTTTATATGATATATATAGTCGCCCCCCTTTTTTTTCTTCTAATTTTCATGTGTATCATAATCAGGTTATGTTAATCTTGAGGATTGTGATCTATTAGATGTAATTCTAATTCCTGTGTATTTTTGCAACACTCTTACTCTTACTAGTCTCTCCTATCTCTTTTTTTTATTATTGTTTTTATTAAAGGTAACAAAATTGTGACAGTGATGAATATACATTACAAAAACACATAAATAATACACACAAAACCCCAGGAAAGTCTAATTTCTATTTTCCCCATTTTTTGTTATTTGTTTCTTATCTCATAATTACTTTAGTTATAAAATGCTGTTACAAACTAAGAAAAGGGAAAAAAAAAGAAAAAAAAAAAAGAATAGAAAAGAAAAAAGAACAAGTGAAAGAGGGGATGGGTGAAGCTTGGTGTCATGTCACCTCTGGGTATTGTGCTTGACATTACTCTTTCTTTTAGACATTACCATCCGATTCGTAGTTCCCAGACATCCCAACATGAAGCCCACTTTCTTTAGGAATTGTCTATTTCAGCAGACATAGCGCTCATTAAGTCTACAAATTAAAAAATTTTCATGATCTCCCCAAATTCAGAAATGGATGACTTCCAAGTTTTAGCATAGTATTCCTAACTGCTAGGAAAACTTGCCTTGAAAAAAGTGGAGCTACTTTAGTGAGGCCATTGATAGGTAGACCTAATAGGGCTTCTTCCGGGTTTTGGGGGACTCTGTGTTCCCATAGCTTCTCTAAGAGATCATAAGTTTCTGATCAAATATGTGCTTTCTTAGGACAGTCCCCTCCTCTTCATCCCCTGTGTCTTCCCTCCCTCTCCTCCCTCCCCTGTGTCTCATACTCCCTTTCCCCCTCTGTCTCTTTCCCCCTTTCCCCTGTGTCTCTTTCCCCCTGCCCCCTCCCCTGTGTCCCTTTCCCCATCTGTCTCTTTCCCCATATCCCCTGTGTCTCTTTTCCCCTCCTCTTTCCCCTGTGTCTCATTCCCCTTTTCCCACTCTGTCTCTTTCCCCCTTTCCCTTTGTGCCTCTTTCCCCCCTCCCCTGTGTCCCTTTCCCCCTCTGTCTCTTTCCCCATTTCCCCTGTGTCTCTTTCCCCCTCCTCCCTCCACTGTGTCTCCCTCCCTCTCCCTCTCCTGTGTCTCTTCCCCCCGCTCCCTCCCCTGTGTTTCTTCCCCCCTCCCCTCTCCCTCCCCTTTGTCTCTTCCCCATCTCCCTCCCCTTGTGTCTTTTCCCCCTGTCCCTTCCTTGTGTCTCTTTCCCCCTCTCCCTCCCCTGTGTCTCTTTCCCTCCCTCTCCCTCCCCTGTGTCCCTTTCCCCACCTCTGTTCCTTGTGCAATGCGGCTGCGGCATGTACTGTAATCCGTACAATTTTTTTATGAAGTGCGCATGCGCTCCCACTGGAGTGTTACACATATATTAGAAACTATATTAGTGATACTGCTATTAAAGTAATTGAAACAATAATAATAATAATAGATAAATTGGCTTCTGCTAAAGGGCTAATGGGATATTCTGAAAAACCGACAAGTTTTGACTGAATAAACCAACTTTCTAAGGAGTGGTGTAGTCTCTCAAACCCCCCCCCCCCCCCCCCCCCCTTATATAGATTGTCAAATCTCATGAGAACAAGGCCTTAGTCTAAAATCTAATAATAAAAAATGTAATAATAATATAGTGAATCAGCTTAAATAATTGATCCCCTGGTTTTAAAATATATGCGACTAGTATATAGTTTAGCTTTAATTCTGTTGAGATGTGTTTTGTACTTCAAAAATGTATTCAGTTTCAGTGAAAACAGCACATGCTAAGACAGAAGAAGATGACATCAGTCTCCTGATTTGAGTTATTATTTATGTGAATCTGCTACAATGTTGCAAAAGCTGATCAGTGCAGGGTGAGATGATAACATCACATTTCTAATCAGATCAGATTTTCAGCCAAAGATGACAGAAGAAAAATGTTATTTTCCCCGATCAGCATAATTATTAGCTAAACTTGTATATACCTATACAGATGAAGATTCCAGATTTGCCTGAGAAGACCTAGAATCTACATTTTTGTTTCATGTATTTCAAAGTGCGTAAGTATTAAAAAGTTTCTTCTTGCATAAATTTTATTAAGTAAAATCAGTTCGAGTCAGTTTATTATGCTCTGAGAGTATCATTATAAATTTTTACACATGGATCTGATAATTGGATAATTGGATCTGATTAAAATTAACGCCACCCATTTCCCCTCATAGACTCAGAAACAGGCTACTTGCATAATTAGGTTCCTTCCATAAACATTAATGCCCCTCTCACACTAACTGCCACCAAAGTTTCATGGATGCCTCCAGTGCCCAGAAGAGGTATCAAAAATATTTTTGTTGAATTAAAAACAAGCTTCATCACTTTTCTCTGTCTAGTTATGCTCTTTGTCTGACTAAAAGAGACTCTGTCACCCCAAAATCAACTAGTTTATTGTTAAAGTATATGCAAAATGGCAATATGGCTAACTGATTTTTTTCTAAAGTGAATCAATCCTGTGAAGTTCAATGTTGTTTTTGCATTTATATGCAAATGAGCTTCTCAAGCATATTAAATAGGTGCTTTGCTGTGCTAATTAGGATTACAGCCTGTAATAGCGAAAATAAAGACCCCCAATGTTATCTGACAGTTAGATAACCCCCCCACCCCCCACCCCTTATCACACATTCTGAGCTGCTCCTTAGCATATAGGAGCAGCAAAATCAGTTGTAAATGTTTGCAAAATGTACTCTGGAAAAAAATTAATGATAGAAGCCCCCCACTGTACAGTAGTAGAAACAATTAATAGTACATTCAAATAGAATCACCAATGTACTATTCATTGTTTATGTATATATATATATATATATATATATATATATATATATACACACACACACTCATATATACATATAGTTTCAGAGAGAGTAGCAGAAACATTTGGCCTCCCCTATGTCAGCTTGTATTGCGCAAAACATTTAAACATTTAAACATTTAAAGATTTATTACAGTAACTGTGCAAAAAGCAGACAATGAATGCACTGTTTCTTACTTTGACACTTCGTCGTATGTTTATTTTTATAAAACAACAGAAATCTTTATAGTGGGATAGGTGCATATTTTTTTAAACCTGCCAATCGCTGTAAAAGAACCACCTCCAGACATCGTTACCAAATGTGAGTCACTGTTTGAAGTTAGCTCATTTTCTTTAATGTTTTTCCTATGCTGAATCCAGGCGAGTCCCAGCGGAGGGATCATTTCCTAGATCACACTGTTTCACCAGATACTCTGTATTCTAACACTGACAGTTGTAACGCATCCAGGAAGCAACAATGTTGCTAAGCAGCTGAATTGGAAACACAGAGATTTCAAAAAATAACAACAAAAAAAGAGCATTACATTGAATAACAAAAAAAAACATATTACTAGGGTGAGAAAAAAGGGACATTACAATATTTGGGAAGGGGCAACACATATCTTCGTAGTATACAAAAACACAGATTAGGGATACATAGGAATAAATAAGGGGTAATTATGTATACCTAGGAATAAATTGCAATTTAAAAAAATTATAATTGCATTTTTCTATGTCTTTTTCAAATTAATATTTATTTAACTAAACATTAGTTGACAGCTTTCCTACGCATTTTTAATCTCAGCCCTATATTTATCATTATAATACAAGGGTAAGTTGGAGGGCCCTGGCTTTTAGCTTAAAATCAAATGTACATCGTGCTTTTCCTAAAGCACATACCAAGATTAAAAACTCACAGATTTACAATCTATCCTTATATATAATATAGTTTGTAAGTATTGATAAGAAACTCAAGCAATAGAGTTTCATACTGAATACAAAGGCCCCTATTCAACTGAAATTTGCTACAGTTACAGTATGATTCAATTGAACAAGCCCGCAATGTAATGGCCGAAACTGTAAACCATGCAATTGTAAGTAGCATTTCAGAGCGTGATCATGATCAATTAAGCAAGCCCGTAACTACCAATTTAGAAACAGCCAGTAGTAAATGAGACTTATCATCATTACGTCAGTAAAACATGGAGGTTCAACATCAATCAATTAGCGTTTAGAGGTCCGATATGCGATCAGACTCGCAATTCGGCAATGTACAAAATAATAAAAATGAATGGCGATACTGTTCTAGTCCATGTGGGTGGCCTAACAGAAATTAAACATAAAAGAAAATTATTTTTTATTGCAGATTTGCGAGCTTTAAACTGTTGTGCAATTGTTTCTAATGTTTTTCATTGCTTTCCCCCGTCTTTTAAAGTGCGGTATTGATTTTTTTATTTGCATTTACAGTGCTAAGAACAGGTGTTTAACCACTTTGCGAGTCCTATCTGGATTTTCTTCTACATTTGCCATTTGCGGTTGTGAGAATATTTGCGGGCTTGGGGAACTGTAGCAATTACAGGCTTGAAAGATCAAAGGCTTTGCTGTGTCAAAGTTACGATTTAAACAATCGCAGGGATTTTGAACTTCTAACCCACAAAGCGTTTGTGGCTAGCGAAAAGACACCAATTGAATAGCAAATTAGTATACGGGCTCCAGTAACTTAGAATTGCTCAATTGAATAGGGGCCAAAGTATATTATATTTATTAAATCTACATATTTTTTATTATATATAGAGCTAGTTAGCAATTTAAACTGTCACCTCAAAAACAAATAGATTTTTTAAAGTTATAAAGCAATAAAATCTGACTCTACAGTGTACTAATATTTATTATAAAGATATTCAGCATTGTATGTGTATCATTATTATGTAAATGAGGGATCCTGAATCTAAGTTAGCTGGTTTGATGTGCTGATTGTAGCACAGTCTGCTTGTTTATTTCTGTGGTAGAAAAATAGGGGGGGTGGTTACAAAAGTATTTACAGGTATATTCACACGTGCAACAGCACATATTAATCTGGAATCCTGCATCACAGGCCATTGTGCAATTTATTAAAGGCTTTTTCCACTTTCAAATTGAGCCTAAAGTGTTCACTGGGTGGTTAATGGGTGCCATACAATAAAAATTAAAGTTCTCTGAATTTAATAAAGACTAATCATGCATTCAACCCCTCAATGGCAATACATTTTATAGCTACTATATAAAATTATATTACCAATATTCAGCCATTAACATAAAGCTTCATTCAATTCGGAGCTCACAACTCGATCGGAGTAGGACTTACGTCTGCAGGCCTGCTGTGAGCTCGCAGCGGCAGCAAGTTAATGTGCTGTTCAATTGGCCGTGGCCGCAAGACCCAGTCCTATAGCGCACATTGCAACCCATGCTATCAAAAGTAGTACTTGCGGGCTTGAACATGATCACTGACGCAAGGCCGTCACTTCCGGGTACAAACAGCCAATGGGATTTGGGTCCGATCACTACTTGTGGTTCAAGCCCTTAGGACTTTGAAATCCAACCCTCATTTTTCATCGAAGTCCTACGGGCTTCACGTATGAGTTACGATCGGACCCACATTCCAGATATAATGCAATATTGATAAAGCCATAAATATGATATTCTATTACATGCAAGTTTGATCATATGTATTAACACATTGATTGCCGGGATCGATAGAACACGGAAATTAAGCATGACATAAAGTATTTTTTGGAGCCAATTTGCGAGCATCACTTTTCCTTTTAATAAAAGTACAATAGAGGGTTTATGTATGCATTTACAGTGCTCCGTACATGTCATTAAGCTCTTTGCGAGACCTCCTTGGTACCATTAAATTTTTGCCATTTGCGGGCTTGACGGAGTGGTTAGCGAGGGGGAATCGGAGAAATTGAATAGCGATTTGCCATTTTAGCGCTCAGAACTCTTGCGACCGTAAAAAGGTCAAAGGCTTGGAGGGCATTAACTTGTGATTTTACAAATCGCTATGATTCGCAGCTCGGAGCCTGTAACTCGATCGTAGCCTGCAAACAGAAGCCAAATGAATAGCAAAATTAAGTTACAGGCTCCATTTCCAAGCCCGGATCTCCAAAAGCCTCAATTGAATGAGGCTCAACATACACAGCTAGCTGACACTGACACAAATGTTGTCAATCCAATTCATGCTTAAAGTAGTGTAAATTATTATAATTATGGAAATAGGAAACCTTAATACAAATTAATTATATCTTTTTATATATATTTACTACACAACATTCCTGCCTACTCCACTCTTATATATATGTAATGTGGCATTGTTTATGTAAAAACTGATGTTTATTCATTTTTCTGTTTAATAATTTCATATGGTTGCCAGACTTACATTATAAACAAAAGTGAGTAATATGTAGTGCTGATGGAAATGATCAGGCATGTTATCATTTTGCTCTGGTTTATTGTTATTGTACACCATTAATGATATAATGCCAACCATGGTGTCTTCCTGTTCAATAGCAATACCAAGCAGAAATCTGAGCTACAAATTAGCATACAAATCCGCATAACAACATAAATCAGAAACAAGTTCTATGATTTTTACCAATTTCTTTGAATTTCTCTATGTGTAATTTTTTCACATATGTTTATTTGAAATGTCCTCTTTAAAGCACGATTCTTTGTTTCACTTGGGAGATGGGCTCTCAATACATAAATATATTCCTTGGTCAACATACAATGTGATTTTCAGTATACAATATGCTATATAAGCAAAACCCTGACCTTGCAACTAATTGTATATTTATAGTAGTCATGTTTACAAGTTATGAGCTTGAAAAGGGTTTCAAATTATATACATGAATGTCCAGAATTATATGTTTGCACATTTAAAATACTTTGTAATAATAATAAAGGGCATTGTAGTGTTCATGTAAAACAATGTTACATTTGTGTATTTAATAAATGTTTGCTGCCCTTGGCCCTCTCTGAATTGTTCAGCCGCACCTCCTTTTAATTTGTTTTTATTACTCCTAGTTTTCCTTTGCTAAATCCTCATATTAAGATTACCATTATATATATACTAGCGACTTGCCCATCAAAAATGACGGGGCAATACACCTCCGTCACTCATTATGAAGAGAGATATATATTTATCTATATTCTGTTAAGCAATAATGAATTAATTAGTTCTTGAATAAATTAATATACTTTACCTATTTGTAATTAATATATCCAGCAATCAATAGGCTGAAGAGCTAACAATCTGTTTATATTTTCCGTCAGCATACAATGTACAGTTTGAGTGTTGGTGCTGTGATGCTAAAGTGTAATGAATGTCCTAACTGTGCATTAGAAATTGGTTGTGTGCGCAAGATAAATCCGTTGGTGTAGTTGTAGATTTGTAATGTTATTAATGTGTTACGCGGCTCGCAAGCATTTTCCGTCATTTGTAGTTGTGTATTTTGTAGTTTGTTCGTTCCTGTGTGAAAGTGCTATGCGTTTGGCAGTGTTTTGCGCGGTCCTAGGTCGTGTAGCCCTGTTTTCATTTTTTTCGGCGGCCATTTTTTTTGCCACTTAGGCTATTTTGTGTGGTGAAAGGCTTCGAAATCACCTTAAATTCGCGTTCCACCTCACTCCCAGACGTCCTGGCTGTTCCCCCGTGCTGTGGGGGATGTTTTTGTTGTATTTATTTTTATTTTCTTTGTGTATTTTGGGTTTTGGGGATTTTCGTGGTTCGGCCGTTAACCTCGTATTTTTGCTATCTCGTATTTGTTTTCTAAGTCCCTCGTCTCATATTTTTTTTTCAAAGTCCCGCGTCTCGTAATTATTTTTTTTCTAAGTCCCGCGTTTGGCAAGCTTGTAGGCTAATGCGAATGCACGCTTACGAAGTGTTTGGTGTCTTAAGTCCCGCGTGTTTCATTGCCTTCAGTGCTCGCCTCGCGAGGCGAGCAGGCATGCAAGTTAAATTACCAGTGCTACGCGTTAACGGCTCGCCTCGCTTTGCGATGTTCGCTGCGATGAATGCCTTTGGCTCTCATCACCTAAGTGCTATGCGTTAACAGTTCGCCTCGCTCATCGCCTAAGTCGTACACACCACGCAAAGCGTGACGATGTCTCATAGTTCGACAATTATAATATGTGATATATATAAATATATATATATATATATATATATATATAAACATAATTCTCCATAAGAAGCATCACAGCTGTATTTATAAGTATTTGAAGTAAAGAATCTCAGGAGCTTACATTTGAACTTTTGTGTTTAAAAATTCAGAAGACATACTTCTCTCCACCCCGATAAGATGTTCAGGGGATGTGCCCAAATGGTCTTGATAGTAGTGTTAATCTGCCTCACTACAGATAGAGACTTTTATTAGGACAGCTCCCAGGGCAGATAAAGTGGCCAACTATAAGAAAACCTCGGCTGGTCAGAAAATAAAATCAGGACAACCTCCTGGGCTTACCCTCCCCTGTTACCTGGACATCTAGACTGTCATGGAGAGAAACACATCTGCAAGAACCTGAAACACTGAATTTGAAATGTAAATGTTAAAAGCTAAAAAAAAATGTTTTAAACACTTAGGGCCATATTCAATTCCAAGCCCGCAACTCAATTGCAGACAGTCGAATGTCTGCGAGTGAGTTGCGGGCTCCTGTTGGTCGCCGATTGCGATGCAACTCAATTGCTGAAGGGCGCAAGTTATGGGCCACAAGCCAAAACCATAAACGTTAACTGGTACGGAGCACTTCAGGCCGGGAACATGATAAATTCAGCGAGCCCGTAACCGCCCATTTCGAATCGGCCAATAGAAAATGGGTCATTATTACGGCAGTAAAACACGGAGGTTACATGTCAATCAATTAGGTTTGGGGGTCCAATATGCGATCAGACTTGCAAAACTTGCATAATACAGAATTATGAAAATGAATGCCAATACAGTTCTTGTCCATATGGGTCACCTGATATGTATTAACTCATTGATACCCGAGATCGATTTAACCCCGAAATGACACATACATTTTTTTTTATTTCCTGCTGATTTGCGGGCTTAAGACTGCTGTGCAATTAATTCTAATGCCTGTCATCGCGTTCCCCATCATTTACAGTGCAGTATTGACTTTTTATATGCATTTACAAATGGGTGTTTAACCCCCTTCCTGGTCCTTTCTAGCGCTCATAGGATTTTTTCCTTCATTTGCCGTTTACGGGTGTGTAAACATTTGCGGGCTTGTGGAATCGTAGTAATTGAATAGCGATTTGTGATTTTAGCCTTGCTAAAGTGACAGATCAAAGGCTTCTGGAGGCTGAAAGATACTAGTTTGATCGGGTCTAAGCTGGAAACCTTCTGTATTTTCCAAACGCTGTTGTATTGAAGCAACATCTAACCTCTATTACATTAAAACTGAAGAATCTTAGAGAAATTTAGACATTACATATTTGTCTAGTATTCATATTGAATACCAGATTTTCAACCTTACAATTAAAATTATATAGCATAAAAAATGATAATTTCAAAGGTTAAAAATGAAACCCTCTGCAAAATGTTAGGAGCTCCTTCTACCAAAATTTAAATAGGCTTTACCACCTCTCTACTGACTCGATAGAGCTGACACTCCCTATTCAGACTGTGTCAGGTGGAAGCACTGACACTCATGCATAGATGTATTACATGTATCAATTGTAACCATTACAGTGCTCATATTTTTAAGCAAAATATTAAAACTTTATAATAGGGTGCTAAATATAGGTGTAAATATAATACAGGGTTCTTGAGCTTAAAGGTTTATTAATGCATCTGATAGAGGAGATGTTATAGTGTCTGAAAAAAATAGTTTGAATGAAAAAATGAAGTTTGCTGAATTTCTTGCATTTGCAAAGAGTTTTCTATCAATGTTGACTCTCCCTGAAATTCCCAGGGATAATTAGCATAACTTATACAATGTTTCTTTTTGGCCTGGGGATTGTGCAGGCATGCTCAGTTAGCACCTGAAGTCTGCCCTACTGTGGGAAGTCACATGATTTCAGACACTTTCCTTTGGCCAATCAGCATGCGCATGTGCTGCATATTGGATATTTTGCAAATATACCTTTAAGTTTCAGTACTGCAATGGGCTGTATTGATTTCAATCCCTCTGGTTACTTTGTTAATAAATCTAATTCCCAAAAGTGATAATTGTGAGATATTAAGTGATAGTTGTAAGATATTTATATTTCTGTATTCAATACAGTATCATCAGGGAAGAAACTTCACTTTTACTAATTAAACTGTCAATCTACAGTATTTGGTATCTGTCCAATTCATATTTTCTATGTTTTGGATTTCCTCAACACATTCTATTGGCTTGCCTGAATGTACTCTCAAGTGAACTCGAATTGAGGTTTTGTTACCTCATTAGATAATAATAATAATTATTATTATTATCTTTTATTTGTATCGCACCAACATATTCCATAGCGCTGTACACGGGATAAGAACAGGGGAAATACAAGTTTAACAAATTAAAAAGTTGAAGGGCTCTGTTTTGAGCTTAGAATCTTAGCAGAAAGTGCTTTATCCCAAAGAACCCTACAAGACTGGAAACTCGATAAGATCTTAACTTTTGACATATTCCCTCCTTCCTGCAGATGTTCAGAAGTAGCCAATTTAGAGTACTTGTAAGATTTGTTTTGGGTTACCTGGTGGTCCAGTGGTAAGGATTCAGTGCTTTCACCACTGCGACCTGGGTTTGATTCCAGTAGGGGAACCAATAGGTCACACCACCTCGAAGCCAAGCAGAGTTGGGCCTGGTGGTCAGTATTTGGATGGGAGACACCTAGAAATACCAGGAGCTGAATGCAGTGACACACTGGAGAAGGAACTGGCAACCTAGTCCAGTATCTCTGCCATGAATACCAAGTGGATCAGCATGACCATGGACATAAATATGTCCTGCTGTGTTACGGTTCATGAGGTCACAGAGAGTAGGAAACGACTAAAGACACAACAAAAAAAATGTTCTTTGTCCTGTTCCCTCTACCCATCTCTCTAATTCCTTAAACAGTAAATATTGCTGTCATTTCAGCTTTGATGCACTAGTCTGCTGAAGTAGAATAGAAAGATTGTGAAGGTAAATTGCTGATGTCATTCATTGCCATGTGTACTGGAGTAGTAGCAGTTGAGTGCAGCTTGAGGTCTTGATGACCGTGGAAGTTAATGTTTTTGTTCTCCATGCTGTTCTAATCAGAGAAAAAAAAATCATGAATGAAACCTTGACAGTGAGAACATGCAGTCATAACAATTTATCTACATAGTAATTTATTGATCGCCAATAGAAAGTTTTATAGCAGCCCAGCCACCAAATCATAACCAAAGCAGTTCTTCTTTCTGTTTCCATGTGCAAATAAAATTAAAGCAAATTCGATTAAAAGATAAAAATGTTTTGTCCAGCCTTTGTGATTTTTTTTTTCTGTACATTTCCTGATTGTTATGAGTACACTCAGTGCAATTAAATAGCAGCTCCACTTAGCAAGACATTTTTGAATTGCAAAAAATAACAGATAAGTGTAATTTTCCTGGTTTTATTAGTATTACCCTCAAAAGCTGCTGAAAATATTTTCAACCTAAATTTAAGTAAATATAGGCATCAGGTAATTTGCATAAAATGTTTCTTATCAAAGCTAATTGATTTATTACAATTTTACTTTTAAAATGTGTACCAGGCAATACAATTGGGGATTTTCTGCCTACTCATTGTTTTCAGCTGTTCATTCATTTACTTTGCTGGCTAATCACTTCAGTTCCCTAGATTATGCCGGGGCCTCACCCTGACATTTGTTTGTTACTTTATTCGATATGAAAGTAATAAGTCACTCCTTCTACATTCTATATTTAAAGGGATATCTAAATTAGCTGGATTAATACATTTCTGCACTCTATAGGCAAAAAGCAGCCTATATGTATTCAGCACATCTCATAAAACATTTTATTTTTATTAATATCTAAAAATCCTTCTAATGATTGTGTTGACACCCCCAAGGGGTGTCTACAAAACTTCCTGATACCCACCCAATCAGCATGCAGCATCCGGGGAGCAATATTAACCCACTGTTTACCTGTTTTTTTTCTTGCTTAGGCAATTTTTGATCGTGAAAAAACGGAAAATATGCATCAAATTAACTTGCAACCTTACTCACAGGCTCCCAGCCTCTGTGGTGTGTGTAAGTTAATTTGAGGCATATTTGTTTTTTTCAGGTTTTTTCAGTTCCGTGGTTCGGCCGTTTAGGTCGTAATTTTACGAGGCGCACAGTGCATGTACGAGTTTCGGTCCTAAGTCGTACGGGTCGTAATTCCCACGTGCCTCAACTGCTCGCTTCGCTAAGTTCCCCATGCCTCACCTGCTCGTGCCTCACCTTTGGCGGTCATTGCAACCTAAGTCCTGCGTGCCTCAACTGCTCGCCCCGCTTCACGAGGCTCGCAGTGCAATGAGCACCTTTGGCGCTCATTGCAGCCTAAGTCCTGCGTGGTCGACGGCTCACAGAGGCTTGCAGTTGCAGCCCAAGTGTGACCAACATCGTAAGCGTTCCCAACACTGACAACTATAATAGTGATATATTAAATGTACATAAAGTCATATAATAGAGTGAGACTAGATATAATGTAATTGAAAATCAAATTAAAACATAAGAATAATAATAGTACAACAAAGGGATAAGGATTAAACATTTATTAATATGGTGCTCCACTTCGGGTACGCTACCTTGTCGTGGCGAAGATACTTGTGTTTCTCATGGGGTCTAATAGTCTGGTATCCTGGCATCCTGTCTGGCACCTGTGAACAATAGGCCAACCTCCAAATACACATAATGTTGTCTCCATGTCTAGACCTCAAATAGAGTACATTAACTTTATCTGGCAAATAATTGGATAAAACAGATTACAATACAATGGAGGTGTTTATGCTCATAGGTACATGACAGTAATATCTTTGCTTTTTACTAGCTTGCCAAAGCTTTCCTCCCCAGAAGCAAAAGTCTTTTAATTTTATCACTACAGTACTCATCTAAAGAGATTTTGGATCCCAGGAAAATAAAATCTGTCACTGCCTTCACTTCTTTATCTATTTGCCAGGAAATGGGATTGCTGTTTGCAATGGTCTGTTTAACTTTGAGCAGCAGGCCAGCTTTTGCACTCTCCTCTTTCACCTTCACCAATCGGTCCTTTTGTTCCTCCTCACTTTCAGCCATCCAAGTAGTATCATCTGCATAAATAGTTTGGATAAATTATTGAGGTCATCACCACTGTTCCTTTCTGTATAGATCTTCAATGTATTCCTGACACCTCTTTTTTATCTGATCTGCTTCTATTAAGTCCCTACCATTTATGTATTTTATCACGCCCACTTTGGCATAAAAATTTCCTTTGAGATGCCCAATTTTCTTGAAGAGAACTCTTGACTTTCCCATTCTGTTATCTTCTTATCTCTCTTTACATCGCTCATTATACGTCTCCTTGTCTCTTCTTGATATCCTCTGGAATTCTGCATTCAGTTGGACGAATCACTTCTGGTCTCCACTACCATTTACTTTTCTTCTTTCCTGGGTATATTCTGTGTTGCTGTATCCTGGATAATGTTACAAACTTCAATCCAAAGTTCTTCAGGCATTCTGTCTTTCATATCTAGTCTCTTAAATCTATTCATTACTTCCACTGCATATTCACAGGGGATATTTATTTTGTATCTGTTTGGTCTGATGATTTCCCCTCTTTTCTTCAGTTTAATTCTGAACTTTCCAATAAGAAGCCCATGGTCTGAGCTGCAGTCAGCTCCAGGTCTTGTTTTTGCTGATTTTATATAGCTCCTCCATCATTGGCTTCAAAGTATATAGTCAATCTTTGTTTCTATATTGTCCATATGGTGATGTCTCTGAGTTGTCTTCAAGACTTTTGGAAGAGGGTGTTTGCTATGACCAGATAACTTCAAGGCCAAACTTGCCAGTTATTCCAGGTATCTTTTGGTTCCCTACTATAGCATTAAAATCTCCTATGATGAGAGTCACATTGTTTCTTGGTGTTATATCCATGACATGTTGAATAGCTTCAGAACTGGACAACTTCAGTATCCATGGTTGGAGCATAGACGTGAATCACTGTGATGTTAAATGTTTTGACTTGAATTAAAATTGAAATCATTCTGTCACTTATTGGGTTGTAACCGAGCACTGCTTTGGCCACTCTTTAATTGACTATGAGGGCTACTCCATTTTGTCTGCGGGATTCTTGACCACAATAGAAGATCTGGTGGTTGTCTGATGTGAAATGTCCCATATTAGTCCGTTTGAGTTCATTAATTCCCAGGATATCAATGTTTAATTTTATAATCTCATTTTTCCTTGGTTCATAGTTCTAACATTCTAGGTTATTATGCTAAATTGTTCTTTGCATTTGTGCCATATTGTTATGTCTCTAAAGTTATCTTAGCAAAGTTACTGGAGTGTATTGCCAGTTCCTTCTCCAGTGGACAGCGATTTATCTGACCACTCTGTTATGACCTGTCCATCTTGGGTGACTCTACATGGTACAGCTCACAGCTTAATTGACAAAGCCAAGCTCTTTCACCACTGCAAAGTAGAGATACAGAAGGGGGATTGCTGAATAGTTTGCCCTTAGTAAAGGTCTCACTTTATGTTTAACCAGTTTATATGTAGGGGTCGCAATCTCAATAACACTATATCTATATCTAGTCTCACTCTGTTATATTGACTTTATGTTGAGACTTTATTTTGTTCTTTGCTGTATCTCTTTCCTATATCTCGACACTGATTTATGAGTTGTCTTTTTCCTCTTACTGATGATAGACTAATAGGCAACAACAAATGTCACAAGAACTAATTAGGTGCTTTTAAAATCTCAGTTCGCTCTAAACAGCTTGCAAGTGCAGTTTAACCTCAGAATCACATCCAAAATGATCCATTAACAAATAAACCCATTAGCACACCTTTGTTAAAGGGGCACTTAAAGCTTTTTTTCTTTAATGCATCGCAAGAGGGTATTTCATAATGAGCCACTGTGTGTTTTCTTTTTTCAAATGATGCTCTTAAAGCAGAAAAAAATCTTAAAAAGTTTTACTGACCTGGGGGGATTGCCCTGACAGTTAATGAGCAGTAATATAGAAATATGAGTGATTATTGTGTACAGGGTGGCATGTCTTTCGCATGCTGGAGAACAGCGCGCCGTCATTAGGGCGCCGAGAACTGCGCTCTGATGACACTCTGTGCTCCAGCCTGCATCACATCTGCCCCATCTTATATTTACTGGACCTGCTTGCTGGAGGCTGCCAAGGCTAAGGTAAGGGGCTGACAGTGTGCAATGTGGGACTGGCATGTGTCACTAGAGTATATTGTATGTAATGCCATTGTGTGCATGTGTCACTAGGAGCATATTGTATGTAATGTCACTGTCATTGTGTGCATGTGTCCCTGGGAGCATGTTGCATTGCATGTTTGTCACACATGCAAATAATGTGTGACATGTAGTGATAAACATGCAATGCAACATGGTCCATAGTGACACATGCCAGTCCCACATGGCAGCCTCCAGCAAGCAGTACCACTAAATATGAGATGGGGTTGGAGCGCCGAGCGGCATCAGAGCGCAGTTCTCGGCTACAGACGTATGAATGCTGTGTGCATTTCCTGTTAGTTTCAATGAAGTTTAAACAGGTTTTATTTAATATATTTTTATACAAGACACAATTTTGTCAATGTATAAAGCAAAGAAAAAATAATTGTGTTCCATGTACCTTTAAGATATAAAAGTGATAAGTGTATTAAATTTACAATTAATGATAAGATGATAAGAAAAAGCAAGCTGTTTGTCTCGTCTCCACAGCAGCACTGATCAGGTAACTGAAGTTCTTTTCAACTATTTACCAAATAAGGAATGTGCTTATACATTAATGGTCTATAAATGGTTAGTCAGAGCTCTTGATAGATAAAATGAAGTGATGTTTATCATATCCAATGTGAAACTCATTAAATTGAATACTTTTCTGTTTGTATTTCTTCAGGTAGATTACCCGCTTCGCAGTTAAATCACAAAGTCCGTTAATGTGACCAGTCAGAACCTCCTATTATAAAAACTATATGTACCGGGAGTTTTACACCTAAATCTCTTCATTAGCCTATTTATATATAATTACTAATGAAATAGACTGATCTTTAAATTGTATATTAGTTTTGGATCTATTTTTGTGGAATACTTATACAGAAATGGAGTCATGTTGAGGGAGTACGGAGATAGCAAAAATTATTCAGATACAGGTAGACAAGCAATGGAGAAACAAAGTAGAAAATGCAAGCAAGATAATGGGTTGTATAGGAAGATGTATTTCCAGCAAAAAGAAAGATGTCTTCACACCACTTCACAACCTGTCGGGGGTCGAATGACGATTTGCCAGGGGTTGCCTGGAGCCATTGGGGATGTGTTTTTTTGTGTATTCTGGTCTATAGTTTTGCTGTTGGGGGTCGCCACGGCTTGGGAGATTTTGTTGGGGGTTCACAGCACTGGAAGGGTTGAGAGCCGCTGATCTAGACTATTATGTACTGGACTGGAGAAGAACATAAGTATATTAGCAACTATGAATAGAAGGGCTACTCAAGTGCTCTGTGACTTAATTTACAAGAGTGATTGATGATGGAAGAAGCACCTATGGACCCTGCTTTTATTCTAGTTCCTTATTTCAGTTAATGGCCATCATTCTGGATGTGCCAGATCACACAATTTACTTTTCTTATGTCCATCTCCTAGCAAATGGGGTGCGATTTATTTTAAAAAAAATCATTCTATGTGTTGGCAAAGAAAAAAAAAAAAAGCTAGTATCGTTTTAAAATGGTTTCTCTTTTTACATTTCAAATAACGTGGAACTTATAACCAGTAATAATTGAATTTTTTTGCCATGAAAGCAAAACTTTATTTTAACCTTAACCTTGTGTTATTTCATGTCTGCTGTTTGACCATATTTATTTAATAGGTTTATGCAAACAGTTGTTTAGACCAATCAGTTTGATTGAACAAATGTGTGCATATCATATTTAAATGTAATGAAAGTCCAAGAAATGTATACTCTCTATATTCTATTTTAGAGAACGTGAAAATGCTATAGGGACAGGTGGTGAGGCATCAGCCTCCTCATATTGCATAGCTGATAGTACGTTTTGGGTTTCAAAATGGAATAAAAGAGGTTTGCTATTAATATTAGAGATAACAGAAAGTTATGTGGTTGGTTTGTAGTGTGAGATTCATGCTCACAGCAATGTGGCTAGCAGCCTTACAGCTAAGTACAAGTGTAATGTATATGTATGGCTATATGGCTATAGAGCCTCATGGGCCTTGGGATATATGATATATCACTTATACTTGTTTTCTGGTTGTTTAGCATTTAGAATGCATACTAAACAATTTTAAACTGTCCTAACACAAGTATTTAAAGTAGCAATAAAATGAAGAAAAACAAATAAAATATAAGTTAAATACATGCACTCCTTTTCTTCAGCACAGTACACATAATTCATCAGAATTGGCAATAAAACTCTCCCTGTCTCCCAAAGTTCTTTGAGCCTCATTCAATTGAGCCGTTCGTGAGATCCGGGCTTGCAAGTGGAGTTTGCAAGTTATTTTGCTATTCAATTGGCTTGCATTTGCGGGCTCCCGTCGAGTTACGGACTCCGAGCTGCGATTCATTGCGATTTGTAAAATCACAAGTTAATGCCCTCCAATCCTTTGATCTTTCACAGCCGCAAAAGTCCCGAACCCTAAAATCGCAAATCGCTATTCAATTGCTCCGATTCCCCCTTGCTAACCACTCTGTCAAGCCCACAAATGGCAAATATCTAACCACAAGTTAGGAGGTCTTGCAAAGTGCTTAATGACAAATCAGAGCACTTTAAAAGCAAATAAAAAAGCAATACTGTACTTTTCTTAAGAGTGAAAGTGATGTTAGGTCTTAGAATTAATAGTAAAACATTCTCCAATACTTTATTTCATGTTCAATTTTCATGTTATATTGATCACGTCAATCATAATCATGTTAAGTTCTATGGGCTTCAACCTCCAAGCCCGTAGGACTTTTAAAAATGGAGGTTGGCTTTCAAAGTCCTATGGCCTTCACTTACAAATTATGGGCTTGGACGTTGGTCATGATGATGATCTCTGTTTCCATTGGCTGTTTCTGCATCGGGAGTTACGGATTTGCTCCCATAACATGTTCAAGCTCGCAAATGCTACGTCCAAGGGGAATGGTTTACAATTTTCGCTATCGGCCTGACCAATTGAATAGCATTGCATTTGGCTGTCGCATGAAGCTCTTTGTGTCTATTTCTACTGTGCAGGAGAAAAGCAGTGCTACCCAGCCTCACAACAGTGCTGTAGATTAGGACAGATTAGGGTTGAATGACAATTCTAAAAAAAAAAGGATTACTTCAAGAGCGGAACAGATCAACAGTAAAAAGTGAGAAGAAATGTAAAATGTTTTGTAATTGAGATTGGAGAGAGCTTCTATTACAGTTCCATTAGTCAGTGTGTACGTATTTGTGTCACATCAGTACTCTCACGTCTTACTGGACAATCTCATCCTTTGTGTTTTTAAGAAGTCTAGTCTTATGACTGGATTATGAGATAATTCTCAAAAACTTAAAATAAAAGTATTCAGTATTAAATTGTATATACAAGCTGATCCAAATATGTTGGTTCCTCTGCCCACAGTTTTTAACCGGGAATGAATCTCAACTGCGTCCTGTGTCTCTATTCAAACCTACAAGACATAATATAAGAGATATTAACATAAGATATCAGTAATACAAGAGAAACAGTATCCTAGGTTCACTAAGTTTAGCAATGTGTGTTCTTTTCCACTACCTTCAGCCATCTCTTTGACAATATTTCAAGGGCTTTCTAAACCAAGCATCAATGGTTGCCTTGAGAGTCTCTTAGATCTCTGATGACTTGTGGGGTTAAACACAGCAATCACTTGAGTTGAAAACTTTTTGGACTGTGGTTTGGGGTAACCAACCAATGTACCTGTCTTTAAGTAAAAGTTTAAAGATTGAGTTATGATTACGATAATCAAATAGATATAGTATCTTTAGAGTTAGCACAAAGAAATAAACATGGACAGAGACAAGATGAAAAACATGATCAAATTTAATGACCCTTTTATTGATTTAATTGATTCTGTTACGTTTCCTGTCTGTCCTATTTCATCGTAGCTTTGCAGAGTTAGGCCATCCTTATGTCCTTCTGTATTTTTGTTGCTTTACCATATAGAGCTGCACCTTGAATAGCAAAGCCATCGAACCACTCTTGAGGGAAACAAACTTGCTTGTTGCCTGAAGAGAAATCTTACCTTTGTCACATGGTTTCGTCCTTGTAAAATCAGCTAATCCAACCGGAATCTGCAGTTATTAATCGTGTATGAGTCATATTTCCAGTTTGAACATGCAACCATCTGAGTGAGAATGGGAATGTTTTCCGGGTTATTAGGAGGCTGTAGATATTTTCATTTACACACTAATTCCAGATTAAAGCTGCTGAATATAAATTAAGGTAATATCAAACGTATATAGGCAATTATTTAAAAAATCACTATTGCCTGGCACATTTCTCATATTCTTATGAAGATGTAGCTTTAAATAAAGTTTATGTTAAATTCAAGTTCTTTTATACTTAATAGACCACTTAGCAATGAAAAAATATACATTTTAGATAACTTTAAGTCTGGCTAAGAGCATAATTAATCAGGAAAAAAGACCGAAAGTTAGATTTTAACTATAAAATAAATATATTTTGGATGCCTTTGTATAACCCTGGAGGGATCCATGATATACTGGTGGACATTGTGTTTGTGTGAGAGGCATTTACATTTCTAGAAAGCTGTGGTTGCATTGAATGATGCAATGTGTCTGCTTCTAGGCTTGTGAGGGAGAATGGGCATGGTGTCAACTTCAGTCTTGTCCATTTTTACCGAACAAAGGTTCTGGACTTCTGCAAGTCCCCTCCTCCCTCACCCCTCCCCTGACAACTACAAAAACACACATCCCCAGATTCAGCCCTTTGGATGCGATGTAACAAACACAAAATGGATTCTTCATAAATGTCTTCAAAAGTTATGTCCTATACAGCTTCCAATATTGTTAGTTTGCTACATACGTGACAAACAAGTGTATTTTTTTTTCTTGCACTGCAGTGGTCCTTTAAAGGATACCTGTGATCACTTTTTTCTATATAATCTTTTGAATAACTAAAGTTGATAATGGGCAAAAAAAAATGTGTATCTCAAATAAAAACAAACAAACACAATCTTCACATTTTTTATCTTTTATATGTAGTTATTTTTTATTCCCAGAATCCATTTTCATATCCAAGTTGATCATATCTGCTACTTTTGCAGGAGGGTTTATCCTTGTAAACTCATTAACTTTTCATTGATTCTGCTGAAAACACTTGCAGTTATAGCTGCCACACTCCATTTTTGCAGATAGAAGATGTCACAGACCCCTTTTTCTCGGCCTGGGTGTTGGCCCATTGAGCCACCTTAAAAGCACAGACTGCTTGGCTTCAGCACTGGATTATCTGCATAAATACCTCCATTGTATTTGTAAATATTGTTTTGTCCCATTGTTTGCCAGATAAAGTAAATCACATCTGATATGCTAGAGACAGCAGGATGTGTATTGGAGGTTAAGCCTATTGCTCTCAGGAAGCTACTGTGGAGATTATCTCTTGTGGAGATTATCTCATGTGATTGTCTGCCACATCCTCTCATTGTTGTGCTGTATACACCCCTCTGTATCTATCCCCTATAAACATTGTTTGACTTTCCAAATTAAATCTGGAGACATATAGAAATCGTATGTCTCTTATTTTGCTCCTGTTCTCTTGGATGGCTGCGAGAGACTGAGAGAGAGAGAGACTCTGCAGAATCCTGCTGGGGTAGGTTTGACTGTAACAAGTCTTATCAAGCCCCTAAGAAAAGGCAGATCTGGAGTCTCTTGATAACCTGGAAGTGCTGATTTCTGATGGAAGGAGCCTGACGGATGCAGAAGCCAGATATCAGGGTGCTGGTTCTGGTCCTTGAGGGTAGTTAATCTGTAGTCTATATCAGGTGACTCTGGGCTTGTATAGCCCCATCTCTCGGATAGTCACAGAATCTTTTTTTTTATTCAAAGTCCCCTTTCACATCGAGAAGTTGATCATCAGAAACCAAAGTAGTAGATTACACTGCAACATAATTAAACATAAAAGGTGATAAAATAGAAGCTGTGTTATATTTTACAAAAAGTCTGTATTTTAAATATAGAACTTTAGTGTCATTTAACTGATGTAGTGCTTTGAATTTCAATATTTATGAATACTATGGTAATTATTAATGTCTAATCTACTATGTCATAGATGACTAGAAAATCAATTATGGTGCTCATTCAAAAATATCAGGCAACATGTGATAAAAACATAAAATGTATACTGTTGGAAGTTTCTTCTCACACAAAGTACAGTTGAGCAAATTTCAGAAATTGTACTAATCTAAACAAATATTTAATTTAATCATCTTTATACCCGTGATGCAGAAAGGATCCCAATAATTGAAGAAATGAAATGTACACATAAAGATAAACATATTTGCAATTGGTCATAATTACAAAATCTAAGTGAAGGTGCCTTAAAATTGACAAAGCATTACTTAAAAAACGATTTAGCCTCTGAACTAATGGCTTTATTAGCAGCAATTAAGATTAGCAGTTGGGATGATAAAGAAGAAACACATGCCCAGTCACAGAGATTATTGAGTATTAAATTTAAAGTGACACGGAACATTCAAAGCATTTAACAGACTACACTGTAAACATTACAAACATTGAGCCTCATTCAATTGAGCAATTGTAAGTTACTGCAGCCCGAAATGGAGCCTGTAAGCTAATTTGCTATCCAATTGGCATTTTTTTGCGAGCCAAAAACAGCTTATGTGTTACGGACTTGAAATCCTTGCGGTTGTAAAAACTGGAACTTACAGCCCATCAAAAGCCTTTGATCGTTCACGTCCGCAAAAGTAACGATCGGTAAAATCGCAAATCTCTACTCAATTGCTACAATTCTTCAATTCCTGCAAATGTTTTCACATCCATATATAGCAAAGGTAGAAGAAAATCCTACGGGTATCAGATAGGACTCACAAGGGGGTTTAACCCCTGTCCTCAGCACTTTAAAAGCAAATAAAAAATCAATACTGCACTGTAGATGACGGGGAAAGAGATGTAAAACATTATAATTAATTGCACAACAGTCTCAAGCTTCCAAATCTGCAATCCAAAATAATTGTATTTTCTGTCTCATTTCGGGGTTATATTGATCTCGGGAATCAATGAGTTAATACATATCAGGCCACCCACATGGACTAGAACAGTATCACCATTCATTTTCATTATTTTGTGAGTCTGATTGCATATCAGACCTCCAAACGCTAATTGATTGACATGTAACCTCCATGTTTTACTGACGTAATGAGACAGTCTCATTTTCTATTGGCTGTTTCTAGATGGGTAGTTACGTCCTGGCTTAATTGATCATGTTCCCGCCCTGAAATGCTACATAGGAATGCATGGTTTACGGTTTTGTCTTTCAGCCCGTAACTTGCACACTTGTTCAATTGAACAGCACTGGATTTGTGCGAACAGACCCGCAGACATACGGCCTGATGCGGGCTTCTAATTGAATAAGGCTCATTGTTTTTCAATTAAAAAATAATAAGTAAAACCTGTTTAAACTCCATTGAAACTTACAGTAAATACAGAGAGCATACCTTAGTCTGTAGATCTCATATGCTGAGAGAGGGCAAGCCCCCAAGAACACTTAAACTTCTAAATAAGTTTTTGAGCTCTGAGACCTTTATCTGAGAAAAGAAAACATACGCACACATTATCAATACCATCCTCAAAAAGTTCTCATCTGACTCTGATATTGCTTCTAACTACCGCCCTATTTCTCTACTTCCTTTGGCTTCCAAACTGCTCGAGCGGCTCGTCTATACCCGCCTTACCAGCTTTATCTCCTCTAACTCCTTTCTTGACACCTTCCAATCCGGCTTTCGGCCCCAACATTCCACTGAGACAGCTCTCACTAAAGTCACCAATGACCTGCTTACTGCCAAGTCAAAAGGTCACTTTTCTATTCTCCTTCTTCTAGATCTCTCTGCTGCCTTTGACACTGTTGACCATCCACTTCTACTCCATATCCTCTCCTCCCTCGGTATTCGAGACACTGCTCTCTCGTGGTTCTCATCATACCTACAAAATCGATCATTCAGTATCTCCTTCTCTGACACCTCTTCTTCTACCTACCCCCTGTCTGTTGACGTACTACAAGGATCTGTACTAGGCCCGCTCCTCTTCTCCATCTACACTTCCTCACTTGGTACCCTTATAAACTCTTTTGGGCTGCAATATCATCTCTACGCAGATGACACCCAAATCTACCTCTCAGCACCAGATCTATCCCCCTCTCTTCTAACACATGTCTCCAACTACCTCTCTAGTATATCCTCTTGGATGTCCACCCACCATCTCAAACTCAACATGTCTAAAACTGAACTCCTAATCTTCCCTCCCTCTCCCACAGCTTCAATTCCTCACATCTCTCTTACTGTCAACAATGACATCATCACCCCCTCCTCCCAAGCCCGTTGTCTTGGGGTTCTTTTGGACCCCGCCCTGTCCTTCATCCCTCACATACAATCACTAACTAAATCTTGTCTTCTCCATCTAAAAAACATCTCCAGAATTCGCCACTTTCTTACACAGGACACAACTAAAATCCTTATACACTCTCTCATCATCTCTCGACTGGACTACTGCAACTCGCTTCTTGCTGGCCTCCCCACCACCCGACTATCTCCACTTCAATCCATTATGAATGCCTCTGCTAGACTCGTCTTCCGTACACAACGTTCAGTGTCGGCATCACCTCTCTGTCAATCTCTCCACTGGCTTCCCATAGCCTCCAGAATAAAATTTAAAATCCTGACCCTTACTTTCAAAGCCCTCAACAAGTGCACTCCCCCATACCTTTCTGGTCTCATCTCCAAATACTCCCCCACACGCCCTCTTTGCTCCCCTAATGACCTTCTTCTTTCCACAACTCTTGTCACCTCTTCTCATTCTCGCCTTCAGGACTTTTCTCCTGCTGCCCCTATTCTCTGGAACTCCTTGCCTCGCTCCACCAGACTATCCTCCAACCTCAAATCATTCAAATCCTCTCTAAAAACACATCTCTTTAAAGAAGCGTATCACCTCTCAACCTAACACACTCTCAAATCTCTCTCCCTCCTTTTCCTCACACAATACCTTTAGGATGTAAAGGGGACAACTTTGTCTGTACTCCAGGTTCAGCTCCCCTTTAATTTTGACTCATATAGGTACAACCTTAGTACCTTTATTTAAGTGCAATAGGTTTGTCAGTAAGACATCAAGTGACCTATACCTCATGTTCATGCAAAAATATTGCTTTGTTTAATGTACCCTCTAGATACTTGGAGGACATCTATTTAGACATATATATTGCTTTGTTTAATGTACCCTCTAGATACTTGGAGGACATCTATTTAGACATATATATTGCTTTGTTTAATGTACCCTCTAGATACTTGGAGGACATCTATTTAGACATATATATTGCTTTGTTTAATGTACCCTCTAGATACTTGGAGGACATTTATTTAGACATAAGGGTGCTTTATATATATACCATTTATTAATCTATAGGGCTTTTATGCCCTGGTATTTCTTTGCAATTATTTTGGCTCGCCCGCTAGGTGGGAATAGTAATACCCACTCACTTTAGAGTTATACATTGCACAATACTAGTGCTTCAGGGTCACTTACTATCCCTTACATCTGCCCTCTTTTTATTCCCTCTATTAGTGTTTTAACATTCCCTGCTTTTAAACAAACGCTGCTGTCATTTACTCAATAAAATTACTTTTGTTTATATTTATCCCACCTTTTTGTATATTGTATATTGGGGTGGAAAACACCCAGGAAAAATCCTAATCCTCACTTTTCTGTATTTGTCTGTACATGTTCCTGACACTTTCCAATATACAGATATACACATAAATTTGCGATATAGTAAGGGTATAAGGGGAGTAGTAACTATGGGGGCTCACAAATAACTCCAGTAACTTACAAATACAGTGGGTCTAGGGCAAAATAAAACCTAAATACGCCTATGGTTCCATGTTACTTTATTTCTGTGTTTAAACATTTTAATCATTTTGCTTTCCCAGAAAAAAAACACAATAAAAAATTCCACTATTAGCTTTCCCTTTAAGGGAAAAAAACTAAACAGTTATTATATTTGTATTCCATTATCTACATTTGTGTTGTATTATTCCCCATGTGCAGCATGTGGTCCTTTAACAGAGTCTGGTTTTGGGTAGACCCTAGATATGTTTTTTTCTGCTTACTCTTTTGCTCTGTGATTGCTTTATTACTAGTATTGCAGTTTAATAGTGGTTATGCTTGGATATACTCCGCTGGGTGGTGCGGCTGCCAAAACCTGTCCCTTGAAGGAAACTGATAAACATACAGTAAATGGGACATTGTGTTTGGAGAGCATGACTCATTACTGAAAAACACACCCAGAACCTTTATAGGGACACTGCAAATGTCCTAAATATGGAAGAAATTTAACATTTTATCTCATGGGCATATTTAGGTTTTAGGCTGCCCTAAACCAACTCCCCTTGCCCCATTTGCAGCTATTCCTTTTCTTTTTTTATATATGTATATATAGTAAATAAATAGTAAAATAGTACATTTGTGTTCACATTTGAATGTCTAAAACAAGTTAAAAAACTTGTTTCATGCCCAGAATTCAGAGAAATGCAGTTATTACACTGCATTCTGGGAACCTTGGCAGGGACATGCAAATGTTCCCACAAAGGCTTCGCTCTTGCAATCCATAACCATATCAAACATGGCTTCTCTTAAGCATATATCCGCTGTATCGAACAGCTTTGAGCAAAGCTAGAGTTGGATTATTCACAAGCTAGGAATCCCACCCATGTACAGCTGTTTCAAGGTTACTGCCTATCATCAGCGTGGGGCCGGTTCCTTAGCTTGTGTAGTGGATATTTTGAGGAGGTAGGTTATCACAACAATGTGGAGAGCGACAGAAGCCCTCCACAGTACAGTAGTGCAGTAAATAAATATTACATTTGTGTATATTTAGTATGTCACAAAGTAGAATAAAAATACATAGCACATGGAGCCGTATACAGTGAGGTATGTCTGGACAGGATTTATTGCTAATCTAATAAAAAAATACAGTGCCTTGCAAAAGTATTCACCCCCCTTGGCATTTTTCGTGTTTTTTTGCCTTACAACCCGGAATTAACAGGGACTGTTTGAGGATTTGCATCATTTAATTTACAGAACATGCCCACATCTTTGAAGATGTTTTTTTTTTATTATTGTGAAGCAAACAACATAGGACAAAATACCAGAAAAAGTCAATGTGCATAACTATTCACCCCCCTAAAGTCAATACTTTGTAGAGTCACCTTTTGCAGCAATCACAGCTCCAAGTCACTTTGGATAAGTCTCTATGAGCTTGCCACATCTTACCACTGGGTTTTTACCCATTCCTGCTTGCAAAACTGCTCCAGCTCCTTCAAGTTGGATGGTTTGCGCTTGTGAACAGCAATCTTTAAGTCTGACCACAGATTTTCTATTGGATTGAGTTCTGGGCTTTGTCTGGGCCATCCCAACACATTTACATGTTTCCCCTTAAACCACTCAAGTGTTGCTTTAGCAGTGTGTTTGGGGTCATTGTCCTGCTGGAAAGTGAACCTCCGTCCTAGCCTCAAATCACGCACAGAGTGGTACAGGTTTTGCTCAAGAATATCCCTGTATTTAGCACCATCCATCTTTCCCTCAACTCTGACCAGTTTCCCAATCCCGGCTGCTGAAAAACATCCCCACAGTATGATGCTGCCACCACCATGTGGGGATGGTGTTGTTTGGGTGATGTGATGTGCTGGGTTTGCGCCAGACATAGCGTTTTCTTTGATGGCCGAAAAGTACAATTTTAGTCTAATCAGACCAGAGCACCTTCCTCCATACATTTTGGGAGTCTCCCACATGCCTTTTCGCAAACTCAAAACGTACCATTTTGTTTTTTGCTAAAAGTAACGGCTTTCTTCTGGCCACTCTGCCATAAAGCCCAACTTTATGGAGCGTACGGCTTATTGTCGTCCTATGTACAGATACTCCAGTCTCTGCTGTGGAACTCTGCAGCTCCTCCAGGGTTACCTTAGGTCTCTGTGCTGCCTCTCTGATTAATGCCCTCCTTGCCCGGTCCGTGAGTTTTGGTGGGCGGCCGTCTCTTGGCAGGTTTGCTGTTGTGCCATATTCTTTCCATTTGGCTATGATAGATTTGATGGTGCTCCTGGGGATTATCAAAGATTTGGATATTTTTTTATAACCTAACCCTGACTTGTACTTCTCAACAACATTGTTCCTTACTTGTTTGGAGAGTTTCTTGCTCTTCATGGCAGTGTTTGGTTAGTGGTGCCTCTTGCTTAGGTGTTGCAGCCTCTGGGGTCTTTCAAAAAAGGTGTGTATATATAATGACAGATCATGTGACACTTAGATCGCACACAGTTGGACATCATTTCACTAATTATCTGACTTCTGAAGGTAATTGGTTGCGCCAGAGCTTTTTATGGGCTTCATAACAAAGGGGGTGAATACATACGCACATGCCAATTTTCTGTTTTCTATTTGTAAAAAAATGTTTTATGTATATTTTTTCTCATTTCACTTCACCAACTTAGACTATTGTGTTCTGATCCATCACATAAAATTCAGATTAACAAAACATTGAATTTAAGGCTGTAATGTAAAAAAATAGGTAAAAAGTCAAGGGGGGTGAATACTTTTGCAAAGCACTGTACTCACAAGATAAAATATTGGTTTGCAGCAACAAAAAAGAAACTTCCAGGATAATAATATGCCGCATTTACAAATTTACAGTTTAAAAAAATAAATAATTAGAAAATAAACATATACATTAACCACACAGATGTAAAAAATATATAAATTTCATAATCACTGCAGCGCTGCTAAGAAAAAACAAGCTTGATATTCAAGTAAACTTACAGACAGAAATATCACTGCATATAGACATGTCTGTGCATATACAAACATAATTCAATGTACTGCACTGCATCTTGGAAGCATGCTGCCCTAGGCCTCGGCCTTGTGGATCTAGGTAGAAACACACCCACTTATTGCCTATAAATAAGGATATCAGAATTGAAAGATTTCAACTGTGATAACATTATTCAAGCTTTACCAAGACAGCCTAATCAATATTATCCCAGTTGACATCTTCCACTTCCCTTCAGTAGTGCTTGTAAATGAAAGAAGTGGGATACAGGGATACAGCAGTGGTTATTATTGAGTTAAACAGTGTTTTTAAATTATATTTTCTGACTAAAGATTTGATTTGCTGCTGTTTGCATATGTATTTTTTTAAACTGTACAATACATTTTTTGTTCCTTAATTTATTGTTTATAAAAGAGATATAACCAAGAGGTACAAGGGGAATACCTTTTAAAGAAAAGCACAATAATATCAATGTTTCATTAATAATTTTACAAGTAAATACAACCCTTTTTTAACCACTATATCAAACAAAGAAAACATGAAAATCAATTACACTGGCCCTTTACCGCCAAATCTTCATTTTTTTTCTGCAATTTCTCGGTTTCTTCCTGTTATTTTCACTCCAAGTCTACAAGAAAGGCAAAAGCTTGGAGTGTCAGTTCTGCAGAACATATGTTTGTAAATGGGACTGTGTATATCTCTGAAACAAGTTACACATTGTACAAAATGGTGGTAACACAACCTAACGATGCATAATTTAGCAAGAAGTGTCCCTTTTGACCATCTGAAATGTAGAAGGATATGCCACAGTATATGATAATGTGCAGTTATATATAACAAAAATGCAATAAATATAAATCACTTGCTATCTCTAGGCAGTATGCATGTACATGTTTTAGCTTGGGCACTTAGTTTTATACTCCTTATTAATTAAATAAAATATTCACTTCACTTTCCTCTAAGAGGCCTCCAATCGCTGTTAGAGCCTCCACCACTTTGTATTGTCCTCTCTCTAGATAGAGTGCCATGTTCTACAGCTGTGATCTAGGGCCACACCTATAGGGGAGAGACTTCATAATGTCAGTATTGTGCTGCTGAAGCAGACAGTGAGGTGCTGTGTGTCTGAGCAGAACTAGACACTGGTAGAGTAAAGCCTCTCCCCTGTTGTCCTGAGCTTAGGTCAGAGTTGTGAAATATGGCAGTCTCCATGAAAGTGAACAGGAAGAAAGGCTTGAGAACTGGTACTCTGGAAATTTAAATTTTATATCACAATTAAATTGAGGAGGATACAATTTATTAACTAACTGCGTTAAAAAAAAACGTATATATAAAATTTTCTAAAGAATCCCTTTAAATTGTAATGTTTTATGTCACACTACCTTTGCATTTGGGAAATGTATACTAGTCTGGCCAGAACTGTTAAGGTTTTAACTTTTTTACAGAATAGTCCATTGTGTCTTCCTCCTTTCATGTGGTCGTAGCTTGAGACTCTTTGAAGTGGTCAAGTAAAGGTTTATAATTGTTATAAATCTGCATATACCTAACAAAGAAATTTGTTTATACCAGGCCAAGTCTATAAAGTCAAGAATGCCATACTGCTCCAAGGCAGCTGTTTATTGTAAACTCAATAAGTGTACTTTGTTTCATAACTATAAAAGCACCAATTACATTTCTGGTCCTGGGGAAATAACATGGGGGGATTTACTAAGGTGAGAATGGCTGTTTTTCCTCATAGGAAAAACTAAATTGTAAATAAGCCTGAGATGGACTTAATAGAGATGCTTAATAAACCCCTTTGATTGTATTACTTTTTAATGTGTTTCTTTTTTTCGGTGTAGATTGAAACATATTGGCATGTACTGCTATTAAATCAAAGAGTAAAAAGTACTATTTCACATATTTTGAATATAGTGCATTGCTGATGTATTTATCTACTGTTTAGACAACTTTCTATTTCATCACACCATGCTGTGTATTATAACTCTCTTGCACATATGAAACCTGTCACTCATTTTTAAGAACACTAAATATGATTATAAATGGTCTTTTCTAACTATAAAATACATCAGACTTTCACTATTTTGAAAGACACCATATGTTAAATGTATATGCAAGAGAGCTGGGTTATGAAAGCATCTGATAGATGGGAATTAGTAGTGTATGATTACATTTATTTGCATGCACTATGTTTTTTTTTTAGCTTTGCATTAAAAAAAAATACTGTTGCATATAATGTTTACACCCCCATGATTGAGCTAGGCTCCTGAGAGGTTTCATTTTTGTAAAAGTGTACTCTATCTATGTGAGCATGCTCAGCTTTGCAGTCAATCAGCAATGCTGTATGCAGCCAGCTAGATGAGGCTGCTACACTGGGTCCTTAAAGGACCATAAATCAACAGTCAAGTAAAAATGCTTGAGCGGTTACACGGTTGTTCTTTAGATATACACCCTTTCCTTGATAAATTCTGACAAATTATAATTGTACTAAAACCAAACATTTCAGCTTCTTCTTCCTATTTTAATCTGTCTTTTAGGCGAATGAGCATTTATGGTCCTGCAATGACCTGCAGCATTTTCTGTGCATGTGTCTATGTGTGAGTGAGTGCATGCAATTCACTGTGGCTGGGAAAGAGCTCAGGGGCAATTCACTGGGGCTGGGGAGGTGATGGGGCAATTCACTGGGGCTGGGGGAGGTGAAGGGGCAATTCACTGGGGCTGGGAGAGATCACAGGGGCAATTCACGGGGGCTGGGAGAGATCACAGGGGCAATTCACTGGGGCTGGGGGAGGTGATGGGGTAAATCACTGGGTCTGGGGGCTTACAGGGGCAAATCACTGGGGCTGGGGGAAGTTTCACCTGGTATGTAGATAAAACAATCAGTGAATGAAGAGACACAGACCTTGTTCTAGGTATTACAGAAATCTAAAGAAAAGATGCCAGCTCAATTCACAGACCAAAAAGATAAAATGTATTAGTTATGCTAATTTTCACTGGGATTTTAGGGGGTGACAACATTGATAGAAAACAGTTTGCAAATGCAAGAAATTCAGCAAACTTTAGGGTAACTGTTCAAATGTTTATTTTAGTATTTTTTTCATGCAAACATTTTTTTCAAACACTACTAATTATCCTCTATCAGATGCATTCATAGTCCAGCTCACTTGCATATACCTTTAATTAGTGGCACTGTCTTGTATTTTATTTTACAGCTATATTTCCTTCCATGAACTAAAATGATAAATAAACTGTTGGAGTTGTGAATTTGTGAAATGTGTGAGTTAATGTTTTGTTTGACCTTAAATTTTTGTTTAATGCATTTAAGACATTTAGGCTGTTTCTGTACACTCCTATATTTAATGCTATAGTCTACCGTAATATTACCATTTTCTTTGTCTTAAAAAAATAAAGTTGTCTTAGGGAAATTATAATTGTAAAATGTCTCCAATTTTTACTCCACCCACCATATTAGAAGCTATCAGAATATCTGCTTGTGCCATTAAAAAGCATTGAATTTGACTGAATATAATTTAATCCAGTAATTCTCAAGCTTTTTAAAGGCCACAGTTACTGTTTTAAAGTTGCTATCGGTTCTCACAGATAACAAAATTATTTTTTTCTGCTTTTTGTCACTTAAAATTGTAAATATAGAGTGCATTCAAAGAATACATTGTTTTGAACCTCCGGGAGGCCTCTATGATGATATTAAAAACAGCCTTTTGTGAAAATCAAAGCTACTGCAGTCCTTAGGTAAGCCTTTGTGCATCCAGTTGGCAGTTGGTAGCTGCAGCTCTCAGTCCTGACTCTACTTCTAGTAGAGATAGCATTGCAGCATATGCTACATTATTACATTTTATGAATTATGTTCCATCATTGTTGTAAAACCAGTAGTTCTGTGGATGACTTGAATGAAACTTATGGATATTTCATATTCCACACAGTTAAATAAACGATAATAATAACCCAATTGTTTAATCAATAGCTTTATCATATCACGGTCTTGTTTACACCATAAACACAGTGGGCCTCATTCAATTGCGATTTGGCCAATTGAATAGTGCTCTAAATAAGCAGATAGCATATATTTTTTAAAGAAGTTATTAGTTAGTAAAGACGTTGCTTTTGGATAGAAGTTCACTAACTAAAAACTTCTTTTAAAAAATATGCTATCTGCTTATTTAGATGCCTATTCAATTGGCAAAATCTCAATTGAATGAGGCCCAGTGATTTTACTAGAGCTAAATAATATTGGTCACCTTGGATTAGTCAATAATTAACAAACTGACCAACCATGGATTTTATAGCAAACTGCCACCACATAATCACTTGGAAACAAGCTTTATACTCGGGGTGTAGGACAGGAACTCTGGTCAGGGGTTAAACAATCAGCTATGGAAGGAACAGTTCATTTAAAAATAGCATGTTTTAAAACAAAGCATATTTCAAAGTTACTTAATTTAATGTATACTGGATTATGTGGTTGAAGTGTTGGAGTTGTGATGCAAAGTAGAAGTCAGGTGTTCAGGAAGATAGTATTTGTTAGTAGAGCAACATAATGACTTTATTAAATAACGTTTTTTCCAATAGTTTTTATTTTCATCTAAGAAACCCAATGGGACGGCAGAAACAATGTTGATAAAGATTAATCATGTTGGTGCCTTAATATGAATGACTGATCTCAGTCTAGTAGCCTATAAATAGGCTATTTTATATCCTCTGAGCTTAATAGCAGGTGTAGAGATGTTGGTGTGAGAACTGTATGCCAAGACCCCAAACTCTTACAGTGTCAGGCAGCCAAATGCACAGTAGCTGCTGGACTAGCTGCAGATTGGCAGGGCCCAGTGTGGGATGGATCTTGGCACAATTTGTTGCTAACTAAGAGCCTCATTCAATTCGGGCCATAACTCCATTGCAGATAGACGATTTTCTGCGATTGAGTTGCGTGCTCATGTTGCTCTACGTTTACTCTGCTATTCAATTGGCGGGCCCGAAAGTTAGGCACTGTTCGCGAGAATCGAAAACAATGCTATCAGCAGTAGCATTTGCAGGCTTGAACATGATCGCGGATGCAAGCCCGTAACTCGTTGTTCAAGCCAGATAAATCATGTTTAATTTCCGTCCAAAATCCTACGGGCTTGAATGACCTCCAAGCCCATAACTAATTATATAAGCCCATAGGACTTTGGAAACCTATCTATTTTTTTTTTTAAAGTCCTTCAAGATTGGAGTTGGAAGCCTATAGGACTTTGGACGGAAATTAAACATGAAATAAAGTATAATATTTTGGTGATGTGCGAGCTTGAGAATGTTGTGCTTTTAATTCTAATGTTACCCATTGTGTTCCCCATAATTTACAGTGCCGTATTGAATTTATATTTGCATTTAAATTGCTCAGATTTGTCAGTAAGCCCTTTGCGAGACCTCCTTGGTCCCAGTTACCTGTGGTTCGATTTTTGCCATTTGCGGGCTTGACAGAGGGGTAATCGGAGCAATTTAATTACGATTTGTGATTTTAGCGGCCTCAACTCTTGCGGGCATGAAAGCTCAGAGGCTTGGAGGGAAGTAACTTGCGATTTTACGAACCGTGATGGATTGCAGCTCGCAGCAAGTTACCCGATCGGAGCCCGCAAACGGAAGGCATTTGAATAGCTAAGTAACTTGCAAACTCCACGTGCGAGCCCGGACCTCTAAAAAGTAGCAATTGAATGAGGCTCTAATAGTTTAAAATAGTGGTGAGCAACTGCTGACTTGGTGGCAACATGTGCTTCCCATGTGGCCCCAACCTGTTCTGTAGTAAGAGACATTACATCCCTCTTCAACAATACAGCCCATTTTATCTCTCAACAACCAGTATGTCACTCTCCCTTTCACTCAAAAACACATATTCTGATGTTCTGTCCCTCCATTACAGTTAGTCCCCGCATACCTCTCTCCCACATTAATTTTAAAAATTTTGGACCATGTTTACAGCCCTTGACGTGAAATAGGGCGCTGGTTTAAAGGACCACTCAAGTGCCATATTTATAGTGTGCTTTTTTTTAGATTAAAATATGAAGAGTGGGGTAACCATAAATGTCCAGTAATTTAGGTGAATAATCAGAGTTTCAGGAGTTGCACCTTGTCTTGATCTGACATGATGAAGAGAGATGCAACTCTTGAAAGCTCGTCACTCTAACTAATAGAAAAAAGTTACCACTATATACTGCAATACTCTGATTATTCATCAAGTTTAAAATAAATACAGATATTTTGCTTTAATGGGAGCAGATATTTTGTCTTTAAATTGTGGGAAATCACAGGAGAACCATGGATTTAGATATGGTTTTTATTCAGTTCTATTGAAAGACTGCCATTTTACATAACTACATAGAACAGCAATTATTATGATCCTCCCACCAAGCTACTAGCACTGCAAGATGTAATAAATATAAGATTTTCTGTACAAATGCTTATGCTGCTGGTTTATATCCTTATATTCTTAGTTTGTTGCATACGTCACAAGCATGGTTTATTTGCTTATTCCAATGTATATACACAGGTAGGTAAAATGCAGATTAGGTGGGTGGGCCGGATCCTATCTTTGTTTCTTGGTACATTGTATCACAGTCAGATTGTGAGAACACAAACACATTGCACTGACCTGAGCCAGTTAAGTTTCGGAAGAATAATGTGGGTAAGTACGGATATTATTTGGGCACCGTTCCCATCATTGATATCCCAGCTACAGAGAACTGAGAATGAGGTCACAGGGAAAACAAAACCAATACACACTGTGGCCATGGTGACTGCAGAGCTTAACTGCGCAAGTGAATGATAACACAGACAATGTAAGGATCTGATTCTTATCCTTCACAGATTAAATGGACTCTGTCACCCTTAAAAGAAACTTGGTTTTATTTTGGAGGACATTAAAGGTATATGTAAGGTTCCGTGTTTTTACAATTAATATATACTACTTAAGTGTTTATTTGCATATTTATATATAATTTTATTAACAAGTGTTTAAGCTCTGTTTTTACGCACTGAAACCTTCCAAATAGTCCCAACAAAAGTCTGCCCCCACAGTTCATGCACACTGTCGCCTCATTCAATTGCTCCGTTTTGGGGATCCGGGTTTGCAAGTGGAGGTAGCAAGTTATTTTGCTATTCAATTGAGAGGCTCCGATCGAGTTACGGGCTCCGAGCTGTGATTCATTGCGGTTTGTCAAATGGCAAGGTAATGCCCCAAGTAAATCGCTATTCAATTGCTCCGATTCCCCCTTGCTAACCACTCCGTCAAGCCCGCAAATGGCAAATATCTAACCACAAGTTACTGGTACCAAGGAGGTCTCACAAAGGGCTTAATGACAAATCAGAGAATTTTAAAAGCAAATAAAAAAGCAAAACTGTACTTTTATGAAGCGTGAAAGTGATGTTAGGCCTTAGAATTAATAGCACAACTACTTCCGACGGCAATGGTTTACGATTTTCGCTATCGGCTTCTAACTTGCCAATTGAATAGCATCTCAAAAGTTGAGCAATGGAAACACGCAACTCATCGCAGGCATTTGGCTGTTTGTGTTCGAGTTGCGAACAGCAAATTGAATGAGGCCCCGGTGGTTCTATTGGTAATAGATGAACTAGCCAGAGAAAGACTGTTTTTTAAAAGCATATTTTGAAATGGAGTTTGGTTAGTACATGTGATTGGTTAGTGCATTTAGTATCTATACATATAGATTGTACTAGAGTTTTTTCTTTATAGTAAATCATTCCCAGTATTGGTTTTGTGTCCTTAATGCTTAGGTGTGGCTCATTAATGGGACACTTTCACCCTAAGAGGATGTTGGTTTAATCTAAAAGAGTATGAAAAACTATAAATACTCGTTTTTTTCTCCACTGTAAATCATTTTTGAGATATCCAGCATGTATGGCTTACTATGCTTCACAGAGTAGTTGGTGGGGGTGATTCTAACTGAATGACAACATTGGGGATCATTATTTTGGCTACCGCAGGAACAGACAAGCAGACTGTAATTCCAATTAGCACAGCAGATCAGTTAATTAGTATTCAGGATTGCTTATTTGCATACAAATGGGGGCCAAATAGATTTCTCAGGATTGATGCACTTTAGAAAAACTGGCTATTACTTTGTATAGCTGTTTTTTTTATGCTGTTAAGAGTAACCTAAAGAACAACTTGATTTTGAGGTGAGTGCATTTAAAATAACAATGCAATGTAGGAAAGAACTGGGTTGGATAAAATCTGTACATGTTGGCATTCATGGTTCCCTCAATGAACTGTAGCTCCCCAGTGCGGGCAGCACTCATGCAGGCCCAGGCCAAACATATATACACATATGTCTATATGTGTATATATGTTTTTTATAATATGTTGTGTTGATTCCCCCTATACACATTTACCTGATGATGTCAGATGCTGCCTCCACTCTCTGCATCACTGGTTACCTTCAAACTGAGGGTTTAATCTCATATCAGTGTTTTTGTGTTCTTTGTGCCTTATCCGTTTATCTGTCATTTAGGGGTTATTTCAACTACCTTTCCTCAGTATAGATGTATACTTTTGGTGGTGGGAGTGTCATGGTCTGGGCCTGCATGAGTGCTGCCGGCACTGGGGAGCTACAGTTCATTGAGGGAAGCATGAATGCCAACATGTACTGTGACATACTGAAGCAGAGCATGATCCCCTCCCTTCGGAGACTGGGCCGCAGGGCAGTATTCCAACATGATAACGACCCCAAACACACCTCCAAGACGACCACTTATTTAATGTACTTAAATGTAAATATAATGTAATTATATTTGTGTACTTATCTCCTTTTGGATCTTTCCTGTTTTGTTCCTGCCAGGAGTGTCATGCAGTGGCCACTTGGTGGGGCCACGGTGACTCGCCAAGACTTTCTTCAAGCGTGAGTGTTAGATTTAGGGGTTTCGGTAGTGGCAGATGATAAGCTTTACATAGTAAAGTGGTGGCGTGCACATCACCCTAACCCCTAAATCTAACCCTAACTGCAAGAAAGTATCAGTGAGTCATCATAGCGCCTTCTACTGGCGGCTGCACACCACTGCCGGCAGGCACGAAACACGAAAGATCCAATTTTTACACTAAAATCTTTGTTGAGTCATTTTAACATTGCTTTTGTATCATAATTAATAGCTCTTAGTGTTTGCTGCTTCTCTGCAGACACGCTGTGTTTCGGCTCTCCTCTCCCTTGAGCCTTATTGGGTTTTGGTCATATCCTGTTATGCTGGCGCGGTACAAGGCAGCAGCAGTGGCGGTGAGCATCTGCTAGATGGCGCTGCTGATACTCTGGTGTCATATCAAGGCTAAGGTAAACTGTTAGGGTGAGGGTTAGGGTTGGGTTAGTTCAAGGGTTAGGCTTACATTATAAGCTTAGAACTTCTCTCGCATATTGGCACCGCAGCAAAATATTGGCAGCGCCATCTAGCGGTTGGAGGTCGTACTGCAGCTGCGGACCTGTCCCGACAACATAACAGGATAGATGCTGTTTTTTTTTGTTGTTTGTTCAATTTATGTGCACAAAATGTGGGGATGGACTATGTTCAATGGGCCTCATTCAATTGAGATTTGGCCAATTGAATAGGGCTCTATATAAGCACAAAGCATATTTTTTTTACAAAAGCTTTTAGTTAGTGAAGACCTTGCTTTTGGATATAATTTACCAATAAAAAACTTCTGTAAAAACATATGCTCTGTGCTTATATAGAGCCCTATTCAATTGGTAAAACGGCAATTGAATGAGGCTCACTATTCTTAAACAGTCCTTAAAAAGGCAGTACATTATAAGAGAACACTTATGTGAACATGTAAACAAAAAAAATCTAATAAATGCAACACTGCTTGATACTTGATATTATATTAACCCTCTCCTCATCAACATGTTTTGTATGCAAACTTCATCAGGGTAGGGACCCTAGGGCCTCATTCAAATGCAATTTGGTCAATTGAATAGGGCTCTATATAAGCACAGAGCATATGTACAGAAGTTTTTAGTTTGTGAACTTCTATCCAAAACAAGGTCTTCACCAACTAAAATGTTCTGTAAAAAAGACATGCTCTGTGCTTATATAGAGCCCTATTCAATTGGCCGTATCGCATTTGAATGAGGCCCTTAGTGTGGTGGAAGGTGTTTACATATCCTGCCATTTTTGATATATACTTACAGCCTTGTTAAATTATGAATCGGCCAATTGAATAGGGCTCAATATAAGCACATAGCATATTGTTTTTACAGAAGTTTTTAGTTAGTGAGGACCTTGCATTTGGATAGAAGTTCACTAACTAATAATTACTGTAAAGAAAAATATGCTCTGTGCTTATATAGAGCCCTTTTCAATTGTCCGAATTGCAATTTAATAAGGTTGTTAATAAGTTTAAAATTCACAATTTGTTCTTATTCACACATAAAACACCTGTCACTTGGGCTTGATACAAGCTTACTAAATCTTAGATATTGCTTTAAAACAACCTGGAAACCTACCTCATTTAGGGGCGGCGAGGCAAGGTTGTGGATGGTTTCATCTCTCCCAGTCATCTACTTTATTTTTGGTATATGGTGCACCTTTTGTACTTGGTTTTGATTATTAGATAATAACAAGTACTTTTTTAAGTTGCATGTCATTAAAGAATTGCATTTTGCTGCAGTGAACTTATATTCAATTCTGCAGTCAGTCAGCCTTTCTTAAGGTGCTATTTTTTAAATAACATTCATTTGATAAAGTTCTTGTTATTACCTTGTTATCTTCATTGTATTACTTTAAATTGCATCTTCCAAGGAAGAAACATAAGGAGCTTTTAAAGTATAGGGGCAGCATGGATTATCCAGAAAATACTGAGCAGGATAAATGACCCTCCCAAATCTTAACTCTTACTGAGGGGTTGATTACAAATTGCATTAGTTCATGGCAGCTAAAGAGTCAAGCAAATATTTTACTAAATATGTCATGAAAGTCATACATGTGCGAAGAGACATTTAAAAGAGAAAACATGCTGCAATGGTTAAACAGCTCCTAAACAACCCCTCTACAAACTGCTTTTGGAGCAAAGTCGTGACCTCTTTCTATACTTTTTTTTCAGCCATATCAGGTACAGCCAGCAGGTGGAGTAATTATTTTTCAATATAACTCTATAACACAACTGTCACATATATAGTTGTAGTAATTGCGAGTTTAACGGTCATGCTATTTTAAAAGTTACGGGCTTGCGCATTCTCAATGAGGCCCAAAAGTTACGGGTTTCACAAAGGCGCTCATCACAAGGCCCATAAAGTAGAGGGGGAGGGCTTGCATTGTGTGGCAAACAGCATTGCAAGGCTTCAAATTTTATTGCATGTCGCTAGTATATATACCGTATTTTTTGCTCCATATGACACGCTTTTTTCCTCTCAAAAGTAAGGGAAAATGTCTGTGCATCTTAAGGAGCGAATTTGTGTGCCCTGGACCCGAGTGCAGGGTCGGATCTGGAGTGCTGTCGAATTTGCCTGGGACCCCTCAGCACACCATTCCTCCCCCTCCTTTCCCTCCTCCTTCCCCCTTATTTTCCTCTTACCTCCTTTTCCCCTTATCCTCCTCCTCCCTTTCCCCCTCTTCAATCACCTCCCTATCCCCTTTCCCCTCTTTCCTTACTATATGATCCAAGATCTGATGTTGATCCTTCACTGCAGCATGTCTTCTGGCTTTGACCGGTCCCGGTCACAGCCAGAAGACATCCTGCAGCGGAAGGATCCACATCAGATTGTGGATCATAGTAAGGAGAGAGGGGAAAGGGGATAGGGAGGTGATTGGAGAGGGGGAAAGGGTGGAGGAGAAGGAGGAGAAGGGGGAATGGAGGTAGGAGTAGGAGAAGGGGGGAGGAGGAGGGGAAGGAGGGAGAAGGGGGATAGGTAGGAGGATAAGTGGGGAAGGAGGGAGGAGGAGGATAAGGGTAAAGGGAGTAGAAGGATAAGGGGAAAGGGAGGAGGAGGAGGATAAGGAGAACGGGAGGACGAGGAGGATTAGGGGGAAAGGGAAGAGGAGGAGGATAAGGGTTTGAAATATTATTCTGTTATAGTTTATTAAATAGTTTAGTACACCATTTGATTCAGAATATTTTTTTCTTCTTTTCCTCCTCTAAAAGCTAGGTGCTTCGTATCATCATGTGCGTCTTATGGAGCAAAAAATACGGTACATATATATCAAGTATATATGTTTATAGCCTGTAATTCTGTTCTTAGCCTACTTGAAATATGTAGATTTTTGTTTTGTTTTGCCAGAACATTCAAATGTTACCTATTAAAAGCCAGCAGGTGGCGCTCCTTTCAAAGAATACATATTTACTGTGCTACAATTTGCCGCAGATTAGGGGAGTACTGTTTGCCTCCATGTGCATGTTTTCTTCTTTTTTTTTTCTTTTAGACTAATATAGCTGTATTTACATTATAGCTATTTTCTTTGATCTGTCTCATGTAACAGATCGATTATTACATTTTAAGTAAAAGTCACTGCCCATGGTATCTAAACATGGAGTTAGTAGCATAATATACATGTGTATCTATTTACTTGTATGTATTTTGTTTTATTAAGAAGTGCTTCGAATCTCTGTTTTTACTGCCTAAAATTAAACAAATAGTCCCTGTATGGGTCTGCCCACTGCAGTGTATGAAGACACAGACTCTGTATGGTTGTATCTGCAATGTAGTGTTCTAGCCTATCAGGGACCACATCTCAGCAGAATGTTGCTGATCAATGCTCACTGATTGGTTAGGATGAGACACTACACAGCAAGTACAGCAGAGCCTGTGTCTTTGTGAGCTGCAGATGGCTGACCCAAACAGGTAATATTGTTTAGGCAGTAAAAACAGAGCTTATAAGCACTTATTAATAAAAGAAAGTGCATAAAAGTAGATACATAGATATATTATATGTCCAGTAAAATCCATGAATCTTCCATCCCTTTGTAGAACTAGAATTGATCATGGGAAAACACAGCTCACCCAGTGAAATCCTGTTTCCACTTTCATAACAATGATCAGATCTTTCCTGGTTTGAGAACACCAGCCGTGGCAGCAGCAGTTGCAGCAAGGAGCAGCTAGATGGCGTTGCAAAATTGTACACAGCTTGTAAGCGCTGCTGAGATTGTACACAATTTCCAAGCTTAAACCATTACCCTTACCCTAACCCTTACCCCCTAACCCTTACCCTAACCCTAATGCTATAACATCGGTAGCAAAATTTTGACAGCTACATCTAGGGGATGCTCACCGCCACTGCTACCGCCTTTCCTAGAGCTGTGCCGGAGTACTCATAATAGGAAAGCACCCAAATGATCTAAAAACATTTTGCCCATTCATTCTAGTTCTTTAAAGAACAACACTGAAATTATGTGTCTGTGTTGCCCCTTTAATCGTCATCTTTCATGAATAATAGCAAGTCGACTATAAAACCTATCCACCATGAAGTTTTACATGAACCATGACTATGGTTTCATATATTGCAGACTACCATAGGAGCTTGCACTCTGTTTAAGTTTGGGTTACAATGCCTGTAATGCGCTATTTTTTAAACTACGTACTTGTCTTAATACCTGGCAATATTTTCATTTAGCAGAAGAAATTCTAATTAAATAGTAATGTTTACATTGTTCACAAGTATATAAATATTACACTGTAGGCGCTCATTGCGAGCTCCTCCCTTCCTCTACTTGACGGGATACGCTCATTGCGAGCCTCTCCCCCCCTCTTCTTTACTGGCCTTGCGATAATGCATTGTGAGTCTCTCCCTCTGTCTACTTTCTCCCTTGTATCTAATTTCCCCCTCCCTTGTGTCTCCTTTTCCCCCTTCTCTCCCTCCCTTGTGTCTCCTTCCCCCCTGTGTCTTTCCCCCCTGTCCCCCTGTGTCTCTTCCCCCTCTCCCTCCCCTGTGTTTCTCCCCCCTCCCTTCCTTACATCTCTTGCCCCCTCTTCCTCCCTTGTGTCTCTTGCCTCCCCTCTTCCTCCCCTGTGTCTCTTTGCCCCTCCCTCCCCTGTGTCTCTTTCACCCCTGTGTCTCTTTCCCCTGTGTCTCTTCCCCCCCTCGTGTCTCTTCCCCCCCATTTCCCTCCCCTTTGTCTTCCCCCCTCTCCTGTGTCTCTTCCCCCTCCTCTCCCTCCTCTGTGGGTCTACTCCCAGTCCTCTCCCCCCCTGTTTGTCTACCCTCCCTCCTCTTCCACCCATGTGTGTCTCCCCCCTCCTCTCCCTCCCCTGTGTCTCCCCCCGCCCTCCTCTCCCTCCCCTGTGTCTCTCCCCCCTCCTCTCCATCTCCCCCCTCTCCTTCTCCTGTATGTCTCCCCCTCCTCCCCTGTGTCTCTTCCCCCCTCCTTTCCCTTCCCTGTGTCTCTTCTTCCTCCTCTCACTCCCCTGTCTCTCTCCTCCTCCTCTCACTCCCCTGTGTCTCTCACCCTCCTCCTCTTGTCTCTGTGTCTCCCCCCTCCTCTGTGTCTCCCCCCTCCTTCTTTGTGTATCTTCCTCCCGTCTGTTTTCCTCTTCTGGGCGCGTGCACGGGCGGCCGCTTGTGAGTGCTCCCTTCTGTGCAATGCGCATGCGCGGCTTACGCAGCACAATGTGCATGCGCGGGGTTTGCGCCAATCGTAGTTGTCAAAACTGCTATTTGTCGCAAGTGTGACGATGAATCGCAATTTGACAACTATTATATGTGATATATATATATATATATATATATATAATCATTATTTGTAACGCGCCAACATATCCCGTAGCGCTGTACAGGGGTTAAGTACATGGCAAAAACAGAATTAACACATTACAAAGAATGAAGGGCTCTGTTTTTGAGCTTATAATCAAACGTACATAGAGCTTGTTTCCAAAGCACCGACATAAGATTGGAAACTCGCAAACTTACAATATATAATGACCAGCTAAATATTGAAAAAGGTCATTCCTTCACCTACATAGCTGATTCTAATTAGTTCCCCTGGCTTGTAAAGCTCATTACTTATTTATAGGTTACAAAAGCAGCTTACAGGAAGCTGAACACCACTGATTTCAAACATTTATATCTTAGCAGCAATTTTAAGAAGGGAAGTGATTTTGCCGTATGCTTCTTCTCCCCCTTCCTGATGGTGCAGAGTGCATAAGGTGAGTTCAGCATCTCTTTAAAGTAATTCATCTGCACTATACACCACTTATATTTCATACAAATATACTTTTTTTCCATGTTTAAAATGTGATCTCTTGCCTCATAAAATATATCTCCAGATCCTTTGAACTAATTTTGAACAAAATGAACAAAATGTTTTCAAAAGTAAAAATAAAATAAATAACATTATTAATATATACAATTATTCTTTACTGTGTGGATCCAATTTATTTTCTGACATGTTTCTGTCTACTGTTTCTTTGGAGGCTGGGTCCATGTAAACTAATGATCTTTCCTTTAGACCTTTTGAAAACACTAAACACAGTTTTAGCTGTCACATTCTGCAGATAGGAGATCCACATTCTCCTCCAAGCTCAGAATCCAAAATACTGCAGAATATATTATAATAAATAAAAGACTGTGTTTATTTGTTTGCATTTTAAAATCATTTCGCCAAGTTGTACATGAAGATCTATATAATAAATATATATTGAATATAGGACTTCAGTGGTCCTTTAATCATTAGCCATCATTTTAATTGTGTTGTATTTGTATGCTGAGCTCTGATAAGCCTGTGTGGTTATAATGTTGTCTGTGGGTACCATCCAGAATTAATTCATGCGTATGTAGATGTGGCTTATATAGCTCATTAGAACCAAGCAGCCTGGAAATGCTAAAATTCAAAGTGTTCACCTAGAATGCCCCGTGATCATTTGTGTGTTACTAAATCCATATGAGGGAACCAGATGCGTTTGAAGCATAAAAATGAACAGACTTTTCTATATCCTGCTGTGGAAATGAATTATATAATTTAGTGATAAGCAGCCTTATTAAATTGCGATTTGGCCAATTGAATAGCGCTCTATTTAAGCACAGAGCATATTTGTTTACAGAAGTTTTTAGTTAGTAAAGACCTCGCTTTTGGATAGAAGTTCACTAAGTAAAAACTTCTGGAAAAAAATATGCTATTGCTTAAATAGAGCCCTATTCAATTGGCCGAATCGCAATTTAATAAGGCTGAAGGTTTGTAGTGTTTGCAGGATGTGTGCCTCTTGCATTATTTAGTATCTAACAGCCTTATTAAATTGCGATTCGGCAAATTGAATAGGGCTCTATTTAAGCAATAGCATATTTTTTTCCAGAAGTTTTTACTTAGTGAACTTCTATCCAAAAGCGAGGTCTTTACTAACTAAAAACTTCTGTAAAAAAATATGCTCTGTGCTTATATATAGCCCTTTTAAATTTGCAGAATCACAATTTAATAAGGCTGTAAGGCTCTAAATCTCTTGATAAAGCATGTTTTTTTATAGAGTTAAGCTTCACTTGTACTTTTTTTAATTAAATTTAACTGCCACTGAAGTTTGAACGCTTGTGAAATATGTAACAGACTTAACAGCATTAGCATCTTTATGAGCATAAAATCATTTTTAGAGAAAGTTTACGTTATACCGGCCGGAAGTCTGCGGGCTTGCAATTTGCTACAGTTACTGAGCGATTCAATTGAACAAGCCCTCAATTTAAGGGCCGAAAGCCTAAACCGTAAACCATGCACCAGAAGTAGCATTTCAGAGCGTGATGATGATCAATTAAGCAAGGCCGTAACTACCAATTTAGAAACAGCCAATAGTAAATAAGACCGTCATCATGACATCATTAAAACATGGAGGTTAAACGTCAATCAATTAGCGTGTAGATCAAACTCGCAATCTGGCAATAAGCAAAATAATACAAATGAATGAAGGAAATGTTCTAGTCAATGTGGGTGGCTTGCTATGTATAAAATCCTTGATTCCTGGGATCAAAATAACATGAAAATAAATGTAAAAAAAAAATTTTGATTGCAGATTTGCGAGCTTGCGGCTGTTCAGTTAATTCTAATGTATTTCATCGCTTTCCCTGTCTTTTAAAGTGCAGTATTGATTGTTTATTTGCATTTACAGTGCTACGTTCAGGTGTTTAACCCCCTTCGCGAGTCCTATTTGGTACTCATAGGATCTTCTTCTACATTTGCCATTTACAGGTGTGAGAACAATTGCGGGCTTGAGGAATTGTAGCAACTGAATAGCGATTTGTGATTGTAACATTTACGGGCTTGAAAGATCAAAGGTTTAGATGCGTTGGAGTTACAATTTTGACAACTGCAGGGATTTTCGGCCTGTAACCCGCAGATCATTTGCGGGTAGCTAAAACACGCCAATTAAAAAACAAAATAGTTTACGGGCTCCAGTAACCAACAATTGCTCAATTGAATAGGAGCCTCTGTGTATAGAAAGTACAGTCTTAGCTGCTGACCAACGAATGTGATAGGTTGGGGAGGAAGGAGATCTATTCTATGGGAACTTTTGGTATCAATCACCTTCTCCCCTGCTCTGCACATGCTCAGGACTGTGTAACTTGCAAAGATAATTGCAAGACGTGTTTCTGCAGAAATGTAAACATCTCTCACACACACACTACTTGCACCAAAGTGTCATGTATTCTAGCAAGAAACAGCAGAGACATCAACATTTATTATTTTCCTAATAAAAAAGTTGCTTTAGGATTTATGTGCTGCCTAATTTATGTGTTTTTTTATTCATAAACTAATTTATTTTCTTACTTTTTACTGATATAAATAATTCTTTAAACTGTTCACCACTACATGACTGCATTGACCATTAGGGTATTTTCACTAAGCAGTTCAGCAAAAACTGGCATTATAGCCCTTTTGCGGCCTTTTCTGTATTCACCATTCTGGTCATTAAAGGGCCACTTAATTCAGTACCATTTGGACCACATGACAGTAAAGATCACTGTAGAAACAGTGTACAGCACAAGCTTGGTGGGTGGTTCCTGAAGATTGATTTACAGGTAAAAAAAATAAACGTTCAATATAGGAAATTATTTGAAAAATTCCAATGATAAAGTACTAGTTATTACCAATTTTTATAAATGATATAATGTTTGGAACCTGTGTTGTATCCTATAATATTTCCCCATTGCTTATATTAATCCCATAACATGAAGCTTCTTTATGCAAACATATTACACTTTTTTCTTCCTACATATACAGTGTATGTCAAAATGAAGCGAATTGGCACAAAACACAGGCCATTGGGTTGTCTATTGTTTGAGAATAGCAGACAGTGTTTGGTCTGAGTTTATATAATATAAATATTAAAGAAATAATTCAAAAGAAAAACGTTCTAAAGGAAGTTATCATTTTTGGTGACTGCAGCTTTGTTTTTTTTTCCTTCAAATTTAACATTAACCAGAGATCTTTTTGTGTTTTTTTTTTATTGTACTTTATGTAAAAATATTAATTATATAAGCACATATTATATAAGCACATATGCTAAGCTTTTTAAAGCGCCACTGTAATACGCAAGAAAAAGGAGCTAATTATTTTAATTATGCATTGCTCCTAAATAAAATTCCTGTTTAATAATATATAATAGCAGAATTCAGCATTGAGTTTACATTCAATACAATGAATTTTTTTTTTAATTACAGCTGACCACTGCAATGAAACTGTTGCACTGCCTATGAGGAGCTTTCATTGGCCCATTATGTACTGCAGCAAGAGTGGCAGATTTTTGGGAGTGCAGTGATTATCTGTGATTAGGGCACTCTGGCAGCAAATTTACGAAGGACTATATATATATATATATATATATATATATATATATATATATATATATATATATATATAAAGTATATACAGTTATATAATTTGCATTGTACAGCAGAGGGGATCTCAGAGTCCATCAAAATTGACAGGCGGCCTAGATACGGACAGACGCACACTTATTTACTACTCCTGGGGCCCTATTATATTGTCCAAATTGTTACAAATAGTTACTGTAGCCCGTAATGTAGCCCGCAAAAGTTACTGCTGTTAAATTGGCCTCTTTTCGCTACCCACAATTAATCGGCGGGTTACAGGGTGAAAATCCCTACTGTTGTCAGAAGCGTAAATCCAACCTAGCTAAACCTTTGATTGTCAAGTCCGCAATCGCTAAAATCACAAATCGCTATTAAATTGCTACAATTCCTCAAGCCTTCATACCCGTAATTGGCAAATATAGCCAAAAATCCGACTAGTACTAGAGAGGACTCGCAAGGAGTTTCAACACCTGATCATAGCACTATAAAAGCAAATAAAAACTCAATACTGCTCTTTAATATACAGGGAAAGTAATGTAAGACATTAGAATTAATTGCACAACAGTCTCAAGCTTGCAAATCTGCAAGCAAAAATGTTTTTTTATTTTTTTAATTTCCGTGTTATATCAATCTCGGGAATCAAGGAGTTAATACATATCAGCCTACCTACATGGACTATAACAGTTTCTTCATTTATTATTATTGATTTTTAAATCTCTAGATTGCAAGCCCGATCGCATATCGGACATCAAAACATTAATTGATTGACGTTTTCACGTCATGTTTTACTGACGTCATGATGATGGTCTCATTTACTATTGGCTGTTCTGAAATCGGTAGTTACAGGCTTGCTTACTTGATCGTGATCATGCTCTGAAATGCTACGTACAGGTGCATGGTTTACAGTTTTGGCTTTGGGCCAGGTAGTTCCGGGCTTGTTCAATTTAATTACTCTGTAACTGTTACAAAGTTCAGACATACGGATGGTATGAAGGCAACTGTGGGCTTGGAATTTAATGAGGGCCCTGGAGTAGCGACTTATTTATTTAATAACTGATCATAACTTAATTTAATATTGAAAAATGAATTCAATGTAATGTTTCAAATTTAAAGTTGAACGTAAGTGTTTCAGACTTGTTCCCCTATCAGATATCCAGAGGATCTAAACTGTCCTGCTAGGAATCTTTACCTGCCTCCTTTCCTACAATGGCCATTTCAGGCAAACATAAAAAGGCCAGGACAACCTCTTGTGCAGATCCTCTTTCACACCATGGACATCTTATAGATGGTGAATCGAAGATACACTGCTAATCCTGGAAAATAAGGTTTTACTTTTTTTCTTCAAATTTAACTCTAATATATTCCAATAACAGTGGCCCTTTTATAGGAACTTGGTGGTTCAGTAAATGACAACTTGTATACAGCATAATGGGTAATGTAGTCTAGTTTCACTGTGGTGCAGCAAAGCAAGAATGAGATTTTAATTAAAGGGCGAGTTCCACCTAAGAAGAAGTATCTTTTATATTAAAGCCCACGGTTAGAGAACAATGACTATCTATATAAAAGTTTTGGAACTTTCTCGATTTGCCAGTTACTCCAATCCGTAGCACTGTAAATGCAAATATACACACACTACTGTACATATAATAAAAGGGAAAGTGATGTTAGGTATTAGAATTAATAGCACAATATTCTCTGCAATATAAAATACTTTATTTCATGTGTAATTTCCGTGTTATATCGATCCTGGCAATCAATGTGTTAATACATATAATGGAACTCGCATGGACTAGAATATGATATTTACGGCTTTATAAATATTGCATAATTTCTGGAATGTGGGCCCGATCGTAACTCATAATTGAAGCCAGTAAGGCTTTAAAATCTAACCTCCATTTTTCAGTGACGTAATGAAGACGACCAATGGCTCCATCTAAACCCGTAATTACGGTTTTGACTAATTGATCATGTTCACGGCCACGCACCCAATGTTCGAAAAATTATTTACGGGTTTGCGTCTCAAGCCTGTAACTCGCGGCATGTTCCAATTTAATAGCTATGTAACACAGCCGAATTTTAAGCCCGCAGCCCTTGTGGGCTTGCCGATGCCGCTACGGGCTTCAAATTTAATAGGACTGATAGTGTGGCATAATGAGTTTGTAGAGGAGTGTAGAATTATGAAGGATAAAGGAGATGAAGATTTTTGCAGAGTAAATGCTCTTTTACAAAGGGTCATGATGTCCTGCTGCAGAGGACAGTTCAGATGAGGTCTGTAGGGTCTTCATGAAGGCCCGGTGACTCTTGTTGCCCCCCACTGTTTTAATTCACACTGACTTAATATTATATGTATTTGGCTGCTGAATTTATGTAGCCGATGAGTCATCCTAGCCACAGTTTATCTCTAAATTCTTGATGTTTACTTTGCATTGTACAAAGCCACAGGTGGTTGACCTATGTTTGATGGGGACAAGGAACACATTCTGGAAATACATAATCACATATTCCATTTGCTCATGAGAGGCAGCTTTGCTTTTGTTGTTTGAAATCAAGTTTTATAGCAATTTCTTCAGAGGAAAGAAAAAATATCCTGATGACATAACTTTCACCACTGTATATTTTTGTGAAATATTTAACAAACTAGAAAAATGTGCATCTATGTAAGCAGCAAGCAATTTTAGCATTTGTGTTGTCTATTCTATATATATTAGTAGCTTAACGTTTCAAAACCAAGTTATATTCCATTTAAATATATTTTTTGTATCAACTTTTTTTTTCTTTACAGTAAATCATTTCCAGGTTATTCAATATAGTTTTTATTGATTCATATGCTAATGTATGCCTCAGTATGATCGATTCTTCTGGAGGAAGGCATCTAACAGTGGGATTACACTGGGGGTAGCCTGTTTTTGCAAAGAAAAAAAGTCTTCACAGAGATTTGAACCCAGTACCTACCCCAGCGCAGACTGTGGCCTTACCTACTGTGCTATCAGTTCTTTTGCTACCCTTGCTGCTAGAATAATCAAGTACAAGTCTGCCAGCTACTTCCTGCGCATACATTTTGTCCGGATTAACAGGTTCCCGGATAATCTGATGCCGGAAAATCAGTAGTTTCAAATCTCTAGTTTCAAATCTCTAAACCTGATTCTCAATAATATTCATTACTTAACAGCAGTGCAGCCCTCATTACTAATTCAGGCAGAGGCAACACATGGAAATAGCCTGACTTCTATTGATCATTACTCCATGAATTCAGTATCAGTTTTAAAAAGTAAAACTTTTTCACATGTTTTCTCTCTCTATCTATTTTTACAGAGCATGTTTAAGTACTTTGAACCTGACTAAGAGCATAATTAGGCAGAAAAAAAGTCATACATTTAATTTATAATTAGAAAAAAATGTATGCTTCTTCTGGTCCCTGGAATCCTCCATGATGTTGTTGAATCTTGTTTGTGTGAAAGGAACGTAAGTAATATACTTAGCCCAGGCATGTTTGAATACTTTTACTGTCTTTACTCTGGTAGACTGTTCTTACCTATCTATCTACCTCCCTTGCTTTAAATAATACTCAAAGCACTACATTTGTATTAAAACTCAGCTGTAACTTCAAGTACCCAAGGAATGACATTATTAAATATTATCAACAAATTTAATATTCTTGCACTGGATAAAAATGTCTAAAAGCAGAAAACTTTAGTTGGAGTTATTTTTTCCGTAGCACCTCTGAGAGTGTGATTTGTTTTCTTGTGAGTAGGAGTGTAGAGTGTAACTGAAGTCTGTGATGTACAAAGCTTTCATGTGAATTTCGGTTACATCAGACCCTTCATTCGAGGCCTCCGAAGTTTCTATAGAAATAGCCATGGAAACGTCAAAGCAAGAAATGTTCCCACAGGAACCCAGCTGTGAGTGAAAAGTAACTCCCAAAACATTTTGCAGAAACTAACTTGTGATATTGAAATATTTGCTTAGAGATAAGAGTGAGAATTGTCAAGCTCCTGTGTGCAGAACGGGGATCTCTGGTGGATGTGTCATTTTAAACAGTTTCTGAATTACTCATTTTCTCTACACAGGAAATTTTTCTTCTTATCTCACGATAATGTGGTAAATTATCATAAAGCAAAATTATCTCAAGACTTTATCAGAGCCAATCACTGCCACTTGTAAAGGAGATAAGTGTTTTATTTGTATTCAGATTACTTAAAGAGCCACTGAATGATAAAATATTTATGTCTGAAAATTGGAGTTTGACTAAAAGAGTAATTAGGCACAATGATGCAAGAAAACTCGTTTTTAGAAAAAAAAATGTTGATTCCTCTACTGAACCTTGGAGGCATCCATGATACTTTTGTGAACATTGCATGTGTAAGATGGTTGTTGAAATGTTTGCAGTACAGAGAGTTGCAGTTGTTAATTCAAATTGCCGGTTTCTGAGCATCTATGGGTGAAAGTGTCAAATTCCCAATGGTCCAATCACTTAACAAATTCCTCATTATTCTCCAACCTCTCTCCTCCCCCATCCCTCCCTCCACCAAACTCAAAGCTACCCGGAAGTAATCAAGTCAGACAAGATGGGAGTATTCCATATGTAAACAGAATTTTCAGAAATTAAAGTTTTTTTTTGTTAATGATAATTTAAAGAATGTTTAATGTTTAATTTAAAGATTGTCTAATGTTGCAGGATTGTTACATAAAAAAAAAAAAAAAAAAATGCACACTAAATACCAAAAAAACAAGGAGTAAAGAGATAAAGAAAGTACTTATGAACATGAAATGTCCTCTTATAGCGAGTTTCTAATCTTGTTTTGCACTTTCTACAATGATTTTATGATCAAAACAGGGCCCTCTTTCTTCTACAGTTTGTTATTGTATTTTTCTACAGATTGTTAATTTTGTATTTCCCTTGTTCTTATCCCCTGTACAGCGCTATGGAATATGTTGGAGCATTACAAATAAAAGTAAAAAAAAGTTAATTATAAAATTCTGAAAATAGTTATCATAGTAGTAATGATAATTATGGAATGTAGATATATTCTAATTAATTTCAAGACTCTTTCTTGGTGCTACTTTACAATTAAAGTCCCCTCCAAAAGAGAGATCAAAATATTTCATGTAACTGAAAAAGAAAAAAAGGAGAGCGCATAGAGATGAACATGGTGAAGTAAGTCACAACAAATTACAGAAAATAAAAAAATATAGAAAATAAAACACATAAAATGAAAAATCATGAAAAAATAAAAAAATAAAATAAAAAAGGTATAACAAAAGATACTACACCTGTAAGTGGGAAAAATTATACTTACCCTATTCCTTGATGACCCTATAGCAAAGGAAGTGGGCCCGGTGGCAACTGGGTATTGAGGATGAATACAGAAGGATACCCAGGGTCATAAAGGTTGCAGAGATTGAGGATGCATCCCGAGGGGTACCAAGGCTCATAGCAGGTAGCCATTATTGAGGGGGAATCCATAGGGGGTAGGGTGTCATAGAATATGGAAATTCCTGTACAGGTTAAAATAAATACTAGGAATTGATAGTTGCCCGGAGGAATCTTCATAATATAATTTTACAATCTGAGGTAACATCGTTTGAGTGGCCAATTTCAGGGACCACATGATGAATTGGGTCAAATCAGGTTAGATATTGAATTTGTTATTGATTGGAAAAATAGGCTCTTAAAGATCTTTAAAAGTGTAAAGGATGAATACAGTGTTAAAACAAGACAATATGTTACATATTTGCACATATATAGTAAGAAGGTTTCCACTTGAAAAATGCTCTTTTTAAACAGATGATTTTGGAGCAATATGATAGGATTGGAGATTTAGGAAAGAGGTTAAAACACATTAAAGTTTGTTCAAAAGTGGATTGAGTATCTGGGGTTGGCTTATCCTCTTTCAGATAGCATTATATCCATGATGAAACTTGACAAGTCATGATAAATTAATTTAATAATATATACAGCTAATTAGTATTTTCTTCCGCCTTTGTCGTCACCCGTGAACTTACATCTTCCTGGTTGTGGCAAATTAGGACCTGGAAATGTGAATGTAATTGAATATATAGGGATATGTGTTTTAAGAATAAATAAAAAGATGGAGGATATCAATTAATCGTAAAGTTTATGGCATATTGCATTTGTGAACTTTTAGGATTTGTTATTTATGTTATTTGTTATGCCCTTCACAGGATATTTCTCCCTGTGAAGGGAACAAGTGACTGCTCTCTGAGTAGGTAACCAGACCTATAGAAAAAACCCACTGAGGCATTTTTCGTTCTCAGATGAGCACCTCTACTCTTTTTGTATACATTTTCCTCATCTTATGGCTGATAGCGCGCTCCAGAGGTGGATTCCTTGCTCACTGTGCCTTAGGGAGTAAAGCTGCACCTCACTGACGAGGCCCACAGAGGCTGAAATGCGTCTGTGGTTTGCTATTTCTCATTGTAATTGATCTGCTACTTCAATTGGACTAGGTAAGAACCTAGTTCAAACCTATCCAGCAGAATTGTGCGGTCCTTTTACACCTCTGATAGCAGAAGATGGACCAAACACAGGTACCACGCCCAGGAGCTTGCGTCCACAGACCAGGATTTTAGGAACACACTATAATGCCTTAGAATTAGGATTAATTCACAGACTGACACTTACACCTTGTTTATGTAAATCCAGGCACAACTGCCATACCTTTATTAATTGTCACATTGTATACAATTTTCTGACACACGGGCTGGCCAATCACAGTAAGCCCCATCCTGAAATAATAGGCTTCCCCCTGCTTACTGGGAAACCCTGTAAATCGGATGAGCTCAGGCTTTTAATCTCATCCTGATGATTATATTTAGGGTGGGCTGAGTGCGTTATAATCAGATAACAACACTGTAACCTAATAGACTGCCCCTGCTTACTGGGATAACCTGTACATCTGATGAGCTCAGGCCTTTAATCTCATCCTGGTGATTATATTTAGTGGGGGGGGGGCTGGGTGAGTTATCACCAGACAATCACACTGTAACACAATCAAAATACATAGAATACAGCTGTCATTTTAAAAACAGAAGCAACCAAATATGCATAACCATAGTAATAAATACACAACTATAACCATACACAGGGTAAATTATTATCAGTCACTGCCCAGGCCATAGTAAAAAAACAGTCCAGTCAGGCCCTGGGCATGACACTCCTGTTCAGGGTACAATTGCCTGGTATTTCGGGGCTGGGTCACTCTTTTTAGTGAGACCAGGCTGATATACTACAGGATATTTCTCCTTGTGAAGGGCACAAGTGAGCTAAAAGAGGTTGCTCTCTGAGTAGGTAACCAGACCTATAGGACAAACCTACTTCAGGTATTGTCCATTCTCTGATTGTGCACCTCTAATTTTTTTGTTGTGTCATTAAAAATCAAAACCATATCTTAAACAAATCTAGAATGTGAAAGGAGACAAAGATAAAAATAATAAAATACTTCAGTGCAAATTAAAGTGGTAAACAACATAAACAGAGGAGCTCAATCAGAGAATGAACTAAGCTTAATAGGTTAGTTCTATGGACATGATAACCCACTCTGAGAGCAACCTCTTTTAGCCACTTGCGTCCTTCACGTCGAGAAATACCCTGTAGTATATCAGTCTGGTCTCACTCAAGAGTGATCCAGCTCCGAAATACCAGGTATTTCTCTTTCACCTGATCAGGAGAAACAGCAAACTCTAGACGTATGTGTCGCCCAATTGTATTTTTTTTTTTTATCAGAGTAGGTGTCAGAGCTGCTTGTTCCATGGATGATGATATTAATCTACTTTTGGCTGATTCAAAAAGCTGCATTCAATAATAAGAAAGAAACACTTTTAAAAATTAAGAAAATAATAATAAGCCTTTAATTTATTGTAACAGCGCTGTAGTGGAAACCACCATTTTATTATCTTTATCTGATTTTACATATGCAAGGAGACCTTGACTCTTTCAACTGCTGCCATTAAAATATGGCAGTCCTAATCGCTTTATGTTACAAGTTTTCTCACTCTTGAGGAACAGCTCAAAAAACAAGACAATGCCCACAGTGAAAAATACCTGGATATTGTTATTATATTTATTTTGTTTACATTTCTGTTTTAATTCTTTAAAAAAGTTAAAACATAAAACAGTGGTCATTTAACATTTCCTACTATCATTGTTTCTACAATTTAAAATGAGAAAAATAAAATATAATGCCTAAGACTTTTATTTATTTGGCATAACCAAGTACCAAAGGAATGCTTCAGAATTTGAATATAAAACCTTTAGAAGAGATAATAAACCCCTGGAAGCGTATCAAAGCACATTATACGTCTGAGTACTTGCTAGGAATGTATGTCCAAAGCCTGACTTTAAGCTGGGAGGTTGTGTTCAGCCTGTGCTAAATCAGGGATTTGTGTATTTCTATTTGTTTAGTGGTTCTGGGCAGCAGAATGTCCAACATGTTCATCTTTCATCTTTTTCTTGTTTTGATGTAAGTCGACATTTGCCATAAATCCTCAAGTACCAAGTCTCTAATATAATATTTCTAAATGATAGTCAACTGTATGAAGCAAACTGACACTATGAAATGGTGTTATGTTGTTTTGTTTATGGCTGTTTGACTAGGGATTAAAAGCGTACAGGGATTATAGATTGTACATTATTGTCGGGCAAAACTGCAATTTGTATTTAAAGAATTCTTATCTCATGGGTATTGCTCTGCATCATTGTGCATGTGCCGATATTTTTACTGTTCTATTACTGTTTTTAAACTTTTCAGTGTTCACTTTTAAAACCATTAGATTATTTACATTTGGCTGTTATCTGGTTCAGCTCCATTGCTTTCTATATTGAGTTTATGGGTACAAGTTCTCAGGTACTGTAGGAATATTAAGTTGCTCTAAATGCTTATGTACGGTCATCACTATAATAATTAGTGCAGGGGCAGATTTACCAGTGGTACAGATGGTTCAGTGCACCATGGCCCTGCTCGGGAGGGCAGGGGGGGGGGGCAGTCCCCCAATCCCCGCAGCCCGACCCGCCACAACCCCCTGCCCCCCCGTGCCTCCTTGGCTGCACACAGTCCTCACTGTCTGAAATTGGTATGTGTGCTTGTTTAAATAATAGCATTTATACTAAAGTTCCAAGAGGAGCTTAAACTAATATATGTTTATTCACATAACTTTATATGCTTCTAAAGCTATTAGTTAGTTTCACTGTTCATAAACTTAAGGTCATTAAAGCTTTTCCACTGAAATAGTAGCCTTTAAAGCCTAAGCATTTGGTCAATGTTTTATTATTATTGTTCTGGCCACAGAATATTGAAATGTATTGAAAATAGAATTGGTAAATTAGATTAAATTAAACCACTTCATGTACTTCAAAGAAGCACACAGAGTAATAAATGCATGCCTTCTGGATTCTTTCCTTTCCTTCCTGTTCCCTCTCATGTGGGATGCCATGTTTTGCAATTGTGGTCAAAGGCCACACCCACAGAGATAGGCTTCAGATTAGCAGACAGTGACATGCTGTGTGTCTGAGCAAAATGAGCCACTGGAAATGTGAATCCCCTCCCTGTGGTTGTGGCCTTATATCACAGCTATGAAACATTGCACACTACATAAGAAAGGGGGCAGACACAGAAGGTCAGAATCTGTTACTCTGGGGGCTTTATAGAAAGACAGGGAAGGTCAAATTTTATATGACACTGAGGATAAAATGTATTAAAGGACCACTGTATGAAAGTGTATGCAGTTTGTTAAAGAATGACAATTGAGCATATTACTTAAAAAAAAAAAAAAAACATAGTTATTTTTTTTTTTTTTATTATTATTCCATGTGACTTAATTTGCCGCTCTGACCAAGCAGTACATGTCCTCCTCTGTTGCTGTGTCACTCTAGGAGGCTACTATGTAAATTATGGAGGTGTGTGCATGCAGCTACTTCTGAGCTCACTCACAGAGCCTGTATGAATAGAGCACACTAACACCTCCCAGAAGTGTCCTATAGTGACTCAGTAGCAAAGGAGGACCTTAGTGCTTGATCAGAGAGGCATATGGAATACAAATTAAACTTTTTTTTAAATAAGTCTATTTTTTTTATCATGATCAACGTTCATCCTTTTGTATACTACCTATGCAGAAAGTATGCCTTAAAAAAAAATCTTTCCTTTTATCTGCCCGTCACATGCCGACGAGCCACACGTTAGCAGCTGCACGTCGCTGTGCACGCCAATCGATTACTATGGAGAACCTGTCTTCTGCTAATACCCTAACCCCTAACCCTAAGAACAAAGTAAACAAAGAACAAAAATGTTCATACAGTGGTCCTTTAAGTCACTTAGTTAAAATATTTTTATAAAACTAAAGAATTGGCCTAAATAGTCCCTTTAAGACATACTTATGTATGACAACAGAGAGAAATATGATTCCTGGAAATGTTTAGTAATTATTATTTATCTAGTTATAAAGTTTGTTAGACGTGTTTAAGTATCTATGACCACACAGGTCTGCATTTCTGTTTTATTTTTTCCATGTAAATGGTAATGTTTATGCTCAAATAAAACTGTGTGTATTTAAATAGCACTGATAAGCAGTCATCTGACTTGTGACATTTATTTGAATACTGTATTTGGTAGTTAGTGTTCATACTCACTGCTTCTTTTTATAGTGTTATGTATGAGGCACACGGGAGGAATTTTGTGCCTCCAAACTTTTACTCAATCAATGCTGATGAAAGCAGAGAGGAAAGTACAATTAATGTTCAAACCCAGCTCAGGTTTCTCTGCACACTATTTAAATCGACGTAATTAAAGACCTGAGCATATCTGGAACAACAAATGCAGCTGCTTTGAACTTCAAACATACTTTTCCTTTGAAAATCTAGAATTTGGATGAGAGCTGACTTTGTACAGAAATACACAATGTACTTGAATCAAATGATTCATAGGGATTTATTTGAAACGTATGACTACAAATGGGAATGTTAGGTGCATGTTTAACAAGTAAACATGAATTTGAGAAGTGTAGGATAACTTTAAAAAATATTATACCTTAGTATATGTACCCCACTAAGTTTGATGGTGGTTTCCAAGTATTCTTTATCATTCAGTATATCTGGCCTTATTCATGTATATATTGGTAAAAGGCCACCATCGTTGCATCATAGGGTTAGAGCCTGCAATTTTGAAGCAAATATTTAGGATATATTCTACCCTAAGCCCATCTAGATTAGTGTCTCATCCACATCCCATTTACTCTTCCTCCTTTCCCCTTGCTATTATCAAATCATACAATTATCGCAAACCCATAAGGTTTTCTTGGCAAAGATACTGGAGTGAGTTAACAGTTCCTTCTCCAGTGGACTGTGATTTGTCTCACCTCTCTGCTATGACCTTCCCATCTTGGGTGACCTCACATGCTTCATTGAGGTACACAAGTCCCTTCACCACGACAAGGTAGCGATCCAGAAGGGGATATACTGTAGATATGTCAGAAAGTAGCAGGTACTTAGAACCAGAAGTCTCGGTGCATATAGACATTTTTGTGCACTTGCACACCAAGTTCAGGTAGCTTGCTCCCCTTCATGATACACCATTGGCAAGCACCATAAACAGGTGCTGTTGTTTCATAATACCATCTTGTGCTGTCCTTTTGATTTTCTAGTTGTTGTTTTTGCTCCTGATTTATGTTTACCTCAATATTTTGAGTAGTGTTTTCTAAGTAGACAACTTTATGGTAAACAGCTAGACTTCCCATCTGTTCATAGACAAACTGTTTTACAGTATGATTGCTCATTTCTCTTTGCAGTACGTAAATATTTAACCTTGCGTACTGTGGCTTTCTCTTACTACTACAGGGTTAACTCATTAATGATTTATGCTGCAAATAAAAACATATCCAAACAGTTAATAGGAGTTAACCTATGGTATGATCTAGTATAAAATATTGACAGCTGTAGGTGGCAGATAAGTGCAACAGACTTCCCTACAAACTATATAGGCAAAAATAGTATAGTATGTCAATGATATCCATAAGGTAACCCTGATGATTTCTTAAATTGACACAGTGGAGGCTCCAACAATGGTATAACTAAAACTACAGCAATACCCTGATTAGTGTTGTAGATAGGTTCCGGAGTGTAGAAGCGAAACAGCGCTAAACGGCATAATTTTAACGGCACCTTGTCCTTTACGCGCAGTACAATTGCCCGCCGACAACAGCACTGTGTGAAAACAGGCGACAAATGCGCGGCATAAAAAGCGCGCAAGCTTCTAATGCCTGGCTACCCTAATGCCCTGAACCCCCTAAGCCTAACCTTAAGACACCTAAACCTAACCCTAAGACCCCTAACCCTAGGACCTCTAAGCCTAACCCTAAGACCCGAAGCCTAACCCTAACCCACAGACCTCTAAGCCTAACCCTAAGACCCTAAGACCAAGTTTGGACACCCCTGCCCTAAGCCTAATACTAAAACCTCTAACCCTAACACCCCTAAGACCAGCTTAACTGCAGTCCGGCTCGCAGTTGTCCGGCTCGCTATTGTCCTGCCCGCAATAGTCGGTGCACGCTTTTGTCGGCGTGCTAGTGACGCTGCGCTTTTGTCTGGCGCGCAAAGGACGTACCACCCATTTTATCTTAGGGAAGATAGGGATAGGGGGAAAAACAACACAAAAGCAATTGAAATTTAAAATGTTTTGTTTTTTATAAACTTTTAAGAAACAGCAAACATAACAACACAAACTAAACTTTTTTTGTAAAATAACATTTAAAGAACAGTAAACATTAACTGAACAGTCCACTTTAAATGTCAGATGGTTTGGAGTACTAAAAGGGGTCTGGTGAGGAAAACACAGAGTTATAGCGGAAGACATTGTTGAAAAAAAACAGCACTATAGCAGGGTTTAGTTTACGGAATTACAGAAAAAAGAGTGCTATAGCAAATCAGGGCTATAAGGTGTAGCGTTAAGCAGGGCTTACCTGTATAGGTAATAATAACTACTTTATCAATTCAATTTTATTTAAAAATGAATTTTATACACAAAAAACTAACATTGACTGATTAGTTTATTAGTGGATTTTCTCAATATGCATCAAACCTCTATGGGACATGCCTTTAAAGGCACATTAAAGGCTCTAAGAATGATATAATAATGAATAATATTTTAAAATTCTGGTAATAACAAGCACTCTATCAAGTGGCTGTTATTAAAAATGTACTTTTTACATGTCAGTTTATGATATACCCACCTAGCCTGGGCAGTTGTCTCATTCATTTGGTTGATGATTGCCAAAAAAGACTAATTAGTCCTTTGGTATTCTCTGTTTTTTCCCGTCTAAGACTATCTTAAGCTGAGAAGAATGATGGCATGCAAACCCAGCAAGTAATTAGCACTTATGAGCAATCATTACACTGATAACCGTCCATGCTTGGTGGATGAATCAGAAAAGTAGACTGATAGATACACATTTAATGCATGTTTACTATAAGGAAATGCAGCTTTTGTAATAATAATTAATCTCGTGATTACATATAGTTGTAAATTATAACACATTTGGAACCTCCACCGTACCAAGTTTCTTTAAAAAGAAAAGTTCCAAAAAATTGTAAAAAAAGTTAAAAAAACGTATAGAAACAGATGGCACTGAAAAGGCGTAGAGTGCCAACTTAGCTCAACAGACCCTCTTTAATGGTTTATGAATCAGAGTGCCCATTTCAAATAAATGTCATCATTCACACATTGGAGCGCCAGCCAGGCTTATCCTGATTGGTCGTTAAAATGTTGACATTTCAGGAAAATGGACATTATCCAAACTATGAAACACTGGACCAAAGATTAAATACATTACAACAAGCCAGTGCAAACTGGGAAAAATAATTTGCGAAGTAAAAATAAATAAATAACTAAAATGACTTAATGCCAATTTTAGTATAAGTGTCATTTTATGTTAATGCATAAAAGTAAAATGGAGTTAGCGTCATACTGTAGTGAATCCTGTGTAAATCTCTACAAGGTGTTTCATATTTTCTGTCCAAAATGTTCTAACGGTGAAAAAATTATTATCATAATAAAAATAATGTTTTTTCATGTCCTGGTCAGAGACAGAGCATCCAAAAAAGGAGCAGACCATTTCAGGACAAACGGGAATCTAGAGTTTGGGAACAATTAGGATAGGTTTGGAGGCGGCAGTTGCATCTTTGGCATCCTATACCTTTAAAAAAAGGACAGCATTTCTCATATATAGGACTTTATTTGTTGTGACTTGTCCTGATAGCAGCCTTTATCTGCTTGATTCCCTATAGTGGCTATTATACCAGTCAGAAAGCTCTTACTTTTTCACTCCCATGGAGAGCAGATACTTCATGGACACCTAACAGGGGGTGGAGACAAGTACATATGCCAGAAGCTGCAATGTTATGTTCAAATGTAGGTTTTAAAATCTACAAATACTGATTATATTTCTAATCTGTTACTATATTAATAAATTAAACTGTATTGTTTGACCACAACAATAACCCTTTAAGAAGCTTGGACTCCCTATTTTTTCACTATTACTTTGGTAAGAGCTTGTTCCTGATAAAGTTAAAGGAAATAAGCAGGTTCTTCTCTTACACTGCATTACAGTGAGCGCTAGGGCAAGTGTGCAGCAGTGACTGTAGCTCTTGTGTTCTTCACCATCCATTGTCCTTCAATCCTCTCACTAACACTTATACATGTCTAGGAGTATATCCTGCCAATCTAAAATGTTATAATGTCTACCGACCCTCTGGCCTCAAAGCAAGGAGACCAAAGTCCACTTATTTTGTTAGTATAGAATGGGGTAGACTACCAGTCAGAGATTATGGTTCCAAACATAAGTGTGAATAATGCAAACTAGCTGTCCATCACTTATCACCCCAAAGGTTAGTCTACCATTGCATGACAACTTGTCTAGATGGAAAATTCTTCACCTCAGAGCGGGAACTTGTAGAACATCTCTGTGTCTTTTCAGAGAAGCTACAACTAGGCAGACTGCACTAGGGGGTCTATGGTGGTGCCCCTTAAGTGAGGGGATGTCTGTCTCTTCGCCTGCATAATCCCAATGGATTGTTTGATGGGTGCAGAATGGCCGTGTGTCAGGAGTATGATAAAGGCAATACTCCAACCATGGCCACTAATTGGCTACCAATGGCTACTTATTCAGACAACTGGTTGACTCAAATTAAGCATTAGTGTGTATTTACAAACATAAACAACATGCAAACTAATAATAAAAAACATTAACAATTATTAAAATAGTTAATTTTATGGATATATGTCATACAAGCCAGCATTTGGATACCTATGTTATAGAATCATCATGTATAAAAAGTTGAGAACTTCTAGTCCAAGTAACTGCCATTATTTGTCTGATTGCACCTAACGCTCAGAAATAATGACTAAATCCAAACCAATCTTTAATGTGGAGAATAAGCAATCAGTTTGTATTACTGCCTGAGATGTAGTGATAAGGAATAAACAAATCCCAGATACAATGAATAAGTAGACACCATCTGGATTTGTTCTGCGGCTATCCAGGTGGTCCCATTATTCTCACAAACAGACTAGTTGGTTTGATGGAGACTCATTCACTAAAAGGCGGCCTTGTTCATTTCATAGAATCACTGACATCATAGAATCCTACTCAGCAAAGACGCAAGTCTTCAAAAATCTCGTTGATTAGGGTCACTAAACACTAATTATGGCTGTGATCTTGATGTGCAGAATTAGCGAGTGTTGTTTCCTATCCTTGTTAGGCATTCTGGTTCCATGTGTTATTTGCTTTTAAAACATTGTATTTTTTTTATCGTTCTCTGCATTATTCCTTGAAATTATAAGAACTTCAAAAACATGTTATATAGATATAGAGCATTATAACCTTGGGATGGGCTTATATGTATAAAAAGGCGTGGAAGAAATGCATAGCTGGGACAATATGAAAAATAATAAATTAATACAACAACGTATGGAAGTAGTGCCGACATTCCTAGGTTATATATATTATTGTTTATAAGTGCACACTAAAATAACACATTCAATTTCTTAGATAAATTGAAGAACCATTGTGGTAAAACATTTTTTAGATGGTTCTTTCAATAACTGAACATATTGATGGACAAATTATTTAAGAAGAAAAAAAATCACAGCATTTAAATTTTCACTGACAGTTGTACATGCCACATTTAATTGTAGATGCCACCATTTTTAATTTGTTCCTTCATGGAAAAAAAGTTTGAGAACCACTTCTCTATAATGTCATGATAAATATAAATCCAACCCTCATTTCATCCAACCAGTCTGGCTACTGTAGTGTGACAATGGTGGTTGTACAATGAGAGATGGACTGATGGAACGGAAGTAGAGCATATAGACTAGCCCGTGAGCCTTGGTCCAGGTCTGATTGGCAAATGTCAAGAATTCCAGTTTCAGGGACAAGCAGCAAACTTGGCATTGTGAGTCACAGGTTCAGGGTTAAGGCAAGTGACAGGCAGAATAGTTGGGGTGACAAAGTCTAGGTTGGGGAAGGAAACAGACTGGAGAATGGCAGAGGCTGCTAGCTTATGTAAACGGAGAATACAAAATCACAAGCAAGACAAATGAATAACAACATTTCAATATTGTATGAAAACCCAAATACAGAATGAGTTCTTGGTTGGGCTCTAGTGTGACATCTGCTGGCGGGAGGTATGAATTGAGCCTGATTGTCTTCAGAGAAGAATACTAGAAGTTTTCATCTGTATTCATAACACTCTTACAAATATACAGTTGTGCGCAAAAGTGTTCATACCCTGGCAGAAATTGTAAAATGTTGGCATTTATTTTGAAAACATGACAGATCATGCAAAAAAAATGTATTTTCTTGAAAGATAGTGATCATATTAAGCCATTTATTCTCACATAGTTGTTTGGCTCCCTTTTAAATTATAATGATAACAGAAATCACCCAAATGGTCCTGATCAAAAGTTTACATCCCTTTAAATGCTTGGCCTTGTTATAGACACAAGGTAATGGAACTTCATAAAGATGGGAAAGGATATAAAAAGATATTCAAAGCCTTGAAAATGCCAGTCAGTACTGTTATTAAACAGTGGAAAATTTGGGGATCTCTTGATACCAAGCCAAGGTAAGGTAGACCAACAAAGACTTCAGCCACAACTGCCAGAAGAATTGTTCGGAATAGAAAGAAAAACCCGCAGGTAACCTCAGGAGAAATACAGGCTGCTCTGTAAAAAAAAGACGGTGTCGTTTTTTCAAGGGGGCGCAATACGACGATACATGAACAAAAATGATCTGCATGGTCGAGTTGCCAGAAAGAAGCCTTTACTGTGCCAATGCCACAAACAGCCCGGTTACAATATACCTGACAACACCTTGACATGCCACACAGCTCCTGGCACAACATAATTTGGAGTACAGAGACCAAAATAGAGCTTTATGGAGAGGGGTCAACAAGGTCTATAGTGAAAAGAATATCATCCCCACTGTGAAGCATGGTGGTGGCTCGCTGATGTTTTAGGGGGGTGTGAGCTCTAAAGGCACGGGACATCTTGTGAAAATTGATGGCAAGATGAATTTGCATTCTTCTGCACAAAGGATGCGCATGGGACGCTCCTGGACTTTCCAGCATGACAATGACCCTAAGCACAAGGCCAAGTTGACCCTCCAGTGGTTACAGCAGAAAAAGGTGAAGTTTCTGGAGTGGCCATCCCAGTCTTCTGACCTTAATATCATCAAACCCCTCTGGGGAGATCTCAAACGTGCGGTTCATGCAAGACGACCAAAGACTTTGCATGTCTTGGAGGCATATTGCCAAGATGAATGGACAGCTATACCACCTGCAAGAATTAGGGGCCTCATAGACAACTATTACAAAAGACTGCACGCTGTCATTGATGCTGAAGAGGGCAATACGAAGTATTAAGAACTAAGGGTATGCAAACTTTTGATCAGGGCCATTTGGGTGATTTCTGTTATCATTATGATTTAAATTGGAGCCAAGCAACTATGTGATAATAAATGGCTTCATATGATCACTATTCTTCAACAAAATACATTCGTTTGCAGTATCAGTAATTTTTCAAAATGAATGCCAACATTTCACAATTTCTGCCAGGATATGCAAACTTTTGAGCACAACTGTGTTTTCATGAGGGAAATAATGTATTTCAGTTAAGAGTGATATACATTTCCCAGGATAAATACTCTCTACTTCCATGCTATTTGGTGATTGATTGGACTTTTCCCCCATTTATGATACCTTCTCTAAGTTGTTCTTTTGCGTGAGATGTTTCCAAACTTTTAATAAGTATGTCTTGCAGTGTGAGCCCATGATATCACATCTCTCTGCCGCGTTGATTCTGTTCTTAGAGTATTCAAATAACATGATAATCATGAGGGATATTTTAAAGTACACATTAGTCAAAATATTATGTTTGCAAATTATTTGTAAGATCAAGTCAACTACATGCTTGAACATTTACAATATTTTCCTTTAATGCGCACGGTTCACTCCGACCAAGAGGTTTGACAAACTCACCCCTCCCACGTCTGTATCGTTTAGAGTTTGGGGTGCTGGCAGCAAGTTGTGTTGCTTGATTCTGCATTTTTAGATGCACTGCTGCCCAAGCACTTAAATAAATATTGCAGCAAATAACATTAGATGTGCTGCAGCCCATGCAGTTGGCTAACTGTGTTGATTAAAATTAGCATAGTGAGTCACAGAAATAAATTATGTATATCTCAGTAAATATTTGCTGTATAGTAAATGGCTAATAGCCAATTTTCCATGCATTTTAGGAAGTTGTTAGGATCACAGAGTACATTTTATTTTTTATTGGGATCTCAGTTAAAACGACATTCTTATTGTATCCTATGTGTTTTATTGCTTTGTTTCTCATTTCATGCTGATGATACAGAACAATTTCAACAGGACTCATTACATTTTCATCTATTTTTTTATTATTTGAATAGAGTACATTATAACGACAAATAGGTTCATCAAATATATATATATATATATATATATATATATATATATATATATATAATTAATGAGTGTGATGTTTTTAAAGTGTTAGTTTATTGCTTGTTCTTCTTGAAGGCCGCAGAAAAGTTCAGAGGGACCAGCATGTGTCCTAAGGCCGACTAATGAGAACAACAGTCTAATGAATAAAATAATTAATTATAACCTATTAGATTTGTTGCAATTAGTCTGCTTTGTGCTTATGTCTCTGTAATTCTGTACATATGCATATAAATATAATAGTAACATTGATAGCTTTTGCTATGTATCAGAATGGCAACATACTGTATTATACAATTAATAATGCTCTACAAGATAGGACTTATGTATAAATTTCTCTATAAAATAGACAATTTCTTTAATTGAATCTAATGTAAACAATGCCGCAGAAAATGTTGAGAACTAACCAATATTGTTTATATTTCAGAGGCAAAAAATGCACTCTACATTCCCAAGGAAATTATATCCCTATTTATATGTAGACATGAAATTTATTATATGTCCAGTAAAAATTATGTTGCTTTATTTTGCATTACGCACTTTTACATTTTCTTGTAGTACTGTTGCAAAAAAGTATTTTTTTCCCACAAGAAAACTGTGCTTATTATAGAGAATGAATTGAAGAAATTATGTCTGTGGTGTACAATAAGTTTTTCCAAGTAATGGAACATTATCAAATGATAGATTATCGCTAACTGAATCTCACATTGTTCCTTCTTTTTTTTAAATAAAATATCTCCACAGGAAAACTCTGTGTGATTGTTGGCGAGTTTGCAAAGCTCTGGGCATGCTTACTCACATGTGGTGGTTTTGCGAAAAAATCCAGAAGCTCTTTATGTATTTATTATATCTCCTTGATAACTGAATATGTCTAAGAATTAAAAACCCCAATCTCATACTATTTTATATGTTCACTGACAAGCCCAATTCTTAAAATCGCTTTTAATATTGCTACATATTCTATTAGCTACTCGCAATCTAATTACGACTTCTCGCCCACAATCACAGCGGACCAGCCAAAACCGCAAAACAGGCCATAGAACTCCATTGCACAGCTCGATTATTATGAGCTCTGAATAATTAAAGTTACACAAAATCGTTATTTCATTAGACCCGTAGCTGTAGCTTGCAAATAAAGTCTGACCCGCACATGAAAAAAGTATCACATATTATGAGTACTAAATAGGACCGCAAGGGCTTTTTCAAACACTTATTAGAGCTGTAGCAGCAATTAAACACACACTACTGTACTTTAAAAGCATGGGAATGTATGGGAACACATTACAATTTATTGCACAACAGTCTCAAACCCACAAATATGCAAATAAAATATTCCTTTTAAATTATTTTCTCAGTAATATGGATCCCAGGACTCAAGGGGTTAATACATATCATGAAACCACTATGGACTAGAACAGATGGTCTAAGGCATTTTATAGATTGCTTGATTGTGAGCCCGATCAGCAAATATTACTTGTTGGCACTAATTATTTTGTAGCCTCCGATTGCAGATTATGTGTAACTTCCATGTTTTAGTGATTTAGGTGACGTCATAATGACAGTCTCATAATGACGGTCTCATTTACTATTGGCTGTGTCTAACCCCCCTCCTCATCCTGTCTCTTCAACCCCCCTCCTCAACCCCCCCCGCCTCAACCTCTCTCCTCAACCCCCCTCCTCAACCTCTCTCCTCAACCCCCCTCCTCAACCTCAACCCCCATCCTCAACCCCCCTCCTCAACCTCTCTCCTCAACCACCTCCTCATCCTCAACCCCCCACCTCATCCTCAACCCCCCTCCTCATCCCCCCTCCTCATCCTCAACCCCCCTCCTCACTTTACCCTCTAATTACCTCCCCCTCTCTCTTTTCCCTCACTTACCTTCCATCAGCAGCTGCTCCTCCGCGTGTCTTTCGGCATCGTCGGAACCCAGCCAATGCTAATGACATGACGCGCATGTGACGTCACGTCATCATTTTGAGAATCTGTGTAATCTATAATACAAAATTAAAATGGTCCCTATGGGACCAATACTTAACTTGCCTGGAATGATTTTCCTGACCTTTTACTCTTTCCCCCAGATTCACCAGTATTATTTATCTTGTATTTGTGTACTTTGCTATGTTGTTTGTATTTAAAAATTTTAAATATGTATGTAGCTGTCTATTGATGTTCTTTATATCTTTATGTTTGTATTTGAAAATCCTAAATAAAAAAAAAATCATTAACATACATACAGCTCATTAACATACATATGGTTCATTAATTTATACACGTATTATTAATACATGTACTGCTCATTAGCATAACACTTCATTGACACGTATTCTTCTCATTAACACATAAAATGAACTGCATGGGTGTAAGATAGAAGTACCACATTTTGGTTTTGTTTATTTGATCTTTAGTTATGGAAGCAGGACAATTACAGACAGAGGTGGCATGCTGACAAAATCAGCGCATACAATAGTTAATAAATGTAATGTTTTTATTTGTTTAATGTCTATAAAAAAATGGTTTACCTATTATCAAATTTATTTTTGTGAAAAAAGCATATTGTAAATATGAGGCTCCAACACCCCTTTAGGATATGGAAATATCTCCAGATGTATCTGTTACCTGTTTCTTGGAATCACAACATTTACTTAAACTCTGCTCAGCACTCTAGCACTCTCCATCTATTAAGCATTAAATGAACCTTGAGGTGCTGACACAAGCTTTTATTTACCTTCCCATGTGAAGAGGCCACACCAGTGCGGTATTCACTCATTAAGGCTCAGTTTCCATCTTGTAAACCTGGCCAATGAGTTAGTATTAAGTGTCATGAAAGCTCCTTTACTGGCACATTTATTTTAGGTCTGTGTTTACAAAACCCGAAGAAAAATCCAACCATAGCAGGAAACCTAAGATGTCCCTTTTGCAGTTGCCACATGAAGTGTGACCATTTCCAGAAGTAATAGAGAGAGCTGACAGCTCGGTATGTCTGGCAGGTAAATTATAAACACATCTTTTCTTTCTTTTGTCTCATTTTGTAGGCCAACATGGCAGCAGCAGAAGAATACATTTTCCCTGTTTCCTTCCCCCAAAGGCTGGAACTTCAGAGGGGTAAGGCTATTTACTTTAAGCTAAAGAATTAGTCGTATTTTCACAAAATACATGGCATGAGTTACAAACCAGCCCAACATTGTTGAAAACAAAAATATGACAACACAAACTACTGTCTCTGGATAAGTTACCAAACTCTTGCATATTGATTATTTGTTAGGCTCAAAGCTGTGTTGTGAGCTCATTTCCATGTCACTTTCCCAGAGCGCACTGCAAACCCTGTGTTTCTTGAGATTTTAAGTAGGAAAGAAGTGTTCTGATTTTTAATAAATATATATATATATATATATATATGTACTATATATATGTATACAGTAGACTCAAGCAACCAGAACTCTTAAGCAACCAGAAAAAAATGGATACTGTACTCTAAAAATTACAATTTACAGGTCTCAACAAATGCCAGGAGCCAGGTTGTTATGCCACAAAATGCTTATAGGCATCTAGATTGCATCCAATGTATGTCTCTGCAATTCAGTTTTACCTGGAAGCAGAAAGGCACAAACTACTGTCTCTGGATAAGTTACCAAACTCTTGCATATTGATTATTTGTTAGGCTCAAAGCTGTGTTGTGAGCTCATTTCCATGTCACTTTCCCAGAGCGCACTGCAAACCCTGTGTTTCTTGAGATTTTAAGTATTATTATTATTATTATCGTTTATTTATAACGCGCCAACATATTCCGTAGCGCTGTACATAAGATTCGTTCAAGACAAAGATACATACAAATGAACACATCGTAAAACAAGGAGGGCCCTGTCTTTGAGTTTGGAATCCAGTGACCATGGTGCTTTCCCTAAAACACCTTGTGCGATTGAAACTCGCAGACTTACATCCTAAAGGTATTGTGTGAGGAAAAGGAGGGAGAGAGATATGAGAATGTGTTAGGGTGGAAGGTGATATGCTTCTTTAAAGAGATGTGTTTTTAGAGAGGATTTGAATGATTTGAGGTTGGAGGATAGTCTGGTGGAGCGAGGCAAGGAGTTCCAGAGAATAGGGGCAGCACGAGAAAAGTCCTGAAGGCGAGAGTGAGAAGAGGTGACAAGAGTTGTGGAAAGAAGAAGGTCATTAGCAGAGCGAAGAGGGCGTGTGGGGGAGTATTTGGAGATCAGACCAGAAAGGTATGGGGGAGTGCACTTGTTGAGGGCTTTGAACGTTAGGGTCAGGATTTTAAATTTTATTCTGGAGGCTATGGGAAGCCAGTGGAGAGATTGACAGAGAGGTGATGCCGACACTGAACGTTGTGTACGGAAGATGAGTCTAGCAGAGGCATTCATAATGGATTGAAGTGGAGATAGTCGGGTGGTGGGGAGGCCAGCAAGAAGCGAGTTGCAGTAGTCCAGTCGAGAGATGATGAGAGAGTGTATAAGGATTTTAGTTGTGTCTTGTGTAAGAAAGTGTCGAATTCTGGAGATGTTTTTTAGATGGAGAAGACAAGATTTAGTTAGTGATTGTATGTGAGGGATGAAGGACAGGGCGGGGTCCAGAAGAACCCCAAGACAACGGGCTTGGGAGGAGGGGGTGATGATGTCATTGTTGACAGTAAGAGAGATGTGAGGAATTGAAGCTGTGGGAGAGGGAGGGAAGATTAGGAGTTCAGTTTTAGACATGTTGAGTTTGAGATGGTGGGTGGACATCCAAGAGGATATACTAGAGAGGCAGTTGGAGACATGTGTTAGAAGAGAGGGGGATAGATCTGGTGCTGAGAGGTAGATTTGGGTGTCATCTGCGTAGAGATGATATTGCAGCCCAAAAGAGTTTATAAGGGTACCAAGTGAGGAAGTGTAGATGGAGAAGAGGAGCGGGCCTAGTACAGATCCTTGTGGTACGCCAACAGACAGGGGGTAGGTAGAAGAAGAGGTGTCAGAGAAGGAGATACTGAATGATCGATTTTGTAGGTATGATGAGAACCACGAGAGAGCAGTGTCTCGAATACCGAGGGAGGAGAGGATATGGAGTAGAAGAGGATGGTCAACAGTGTCAAAGGCAGCAGAGAGATCTAGAAGAAGGAGAATAGAAAAATGACCTTTTGACTTGGCAGTAAGCAGGTCATTGGTGACTTTAGTGAGAGCTGTCTCAGTGGAATGTTGGGGCCGAAAGCCGGATTGGAAGGTGTCAAGAAAGGAGTTAGAGGAGATAAAGCTGGTAAGGCGGGTATAGACGAGCCGCTCGAGCAGTTTGGAAGCCAAAGGAAGTAGAGAAATAGGGCGGTAGTTAGAAGCAATGTCAGAGTCAGATGAGAACTTTTTGAGGATGGGTGTAATTGTGGCGTGTTTTAGACAAGATGGAAACTTGCCGGTAGTTAGGGAAAGGTTGAAAATGTGTGTGAGAGCTGGGATTATTGTGGTAGAGAGGGGAGTGATGAGCTGAGATGGAATAGGGTCCTGGGGACATGTAGTGAGGCGAGTGGATGATAGCAGGCTAGCGACTTCATCCTCTGTAGTTGGGGCAAAGCAGTTCAAGGTGGCTGTTGGATTGGGGGGGGGAGAAGAGTGGGTTAGGTTGGATAGTTGGGACGGTAGAGTGAGTGAGCCACTGTGAGATGAGAGTTCATTGCGGATATTTTCGATTTTATGAATAAAATGGTTGGCAAAGTCTTCGGCTGTGAGAGAGGAAGGGGTGGGAGGAGGTGGTGGGTGGAGGAGAGTTTTGAACGTTGCGAACAGACGCTTTGGGTTAGAGGATAGGGTTGATATTAGTGAAGTGAAGTAGTGTTGTTTGGCGAGGTTGAGGGCAGAGGAGTAGGAGCGTAACATAAATTTGTAGTGGAGGAAATCTGCAGAGGTGCGTGATTTCCTCCAGAGCCGTTCAGCGGTGCGGGAGCATTTCTGGATGTATCGTGTTTGAGTTGTGTGCCAAGGTTGTGGAAGAGAGCGAGAGCGTCTTCGTGTGGTTATGGGGGCGAGGGTATCAAGGATGGAAGAGAGAGTAGAGTTGTAGAGTGAGAAGGCAGTGTCAGGGCAGTTGTGGTCGGTGATGGGGCTGAGAAGGGGTTGGATATTAATGGAGAGCTGAGTAGGGTCAAGTGCTAGCAGGTTTCTGTTCGTGATGGTGGCAGGGGTAGGAGAGGGGTGGTGGGAGGAAGAAGAGGTGAGGTTAAAGGTAAGTAAGTGATGGTCAGATAGAGGGAGTGGATGGGTGACTGGGTTGGAGGCTGTGCTGAGGTTGGTGAAGATAAGGTCAAGAGAATGTCCAGCATGATGAGTAGAAGAATCTGTTAGTTGTGAGAGGCCGAGGGAAGAGGTGAGTGCAAGCAGTTTGGCTGCTGCTGGGGAGGTGGGAGTGTCAATGGGAATGTTAAAATCTCCAAGTACCAGTGAAGGAACATTGGAGGAGAGAAAGTGAGGGAGCCAGGCAGAAAAGTGATCAAGAAATTGAGAGGGAGTGCCAGGGGGGCGATAGATCACGGCAACACGTAGAGAGATAGGTGAGAAGAGGCGGATTGTATGCACTTCAAAGGATGAGAATTGGAGGGATGGGACAGGGGGTAAGAGGTGAAAAGTACAGCGAGTGGAAAGCAATACACCCACACCACCACCTTGCTTGTTCCCAGGTCTAGGTGTGTGGCTGAGGTGAAAACCACCATAAGAGAGTGCTGCAGGAAAGAAGTGTTCTGATTTTTAATATATATACAGATATATATATATATATATATATATATATATGTACTATATATATGTATACAGTAGACTCAAGCAACCAGAACTCTCAAGCAATCAGAAAAAAAAATGGATACTGTACTCTAAAAATTACAATTTACAGGTCTCAACAAATGCCAAGAGCCAGGTTGTCATGCCACAAAATGATTATAGGCATCTAGATTGCATCCAATATATGTCTCTGCAATTCAGTTTTACCTAGAAGCAGACAGGCATGAGTGACTGAGCCTGGGCAGTGTTGGTGTTACATTCCCCAGGTTCCGCATCCTCCAGCCGAACGAACCATTGTGTAAGTGAGGAGTGAAAGCTGCTGCTGCTAGAACAGCCCTCAATGACAAATATACTTAGCAGAGCATCCTATGTGCAGCTCATCTAGACAATATTATATTTCAATAGTAGCTCTCAAGCAACCAGAAACTACATTTATCCAGAATCTACCAATCCCCCTGGGAGCCGGAATACTGAGAGTCACGAGGGTCGCAACTGCGAGCCTCCCGAAGGGAGGGGAGCAGTTGACGCCCCCTATCTACGAGGCCTGCGGGACTTAGGCTGCAATGAGTGCCGAAGGTGCTCATTTCAGGGCTTGCGATGAGCGCCTGTGGCGCTAATCGTGAGGCCTGCTGGACTCAGGCTGCAATGAGTGCCAAAGGCGCTCATTGCACTGCGAGCCTTCGGCACATTGCATCCGCCGTTGGAGCCTCCACCTCCGCAAATGCAGCCCCTCCACATTTGCGGCCAGAACTGCGCCCCTCGCTTTTCGAGGGACGAAGTTCTGCGAGTTTGCTTTGCGATCTATTCGCAGTTTGACAACTATTATATGTGATGATATTTAAAAATAAATAAATACAGCCTCTACCGTATTATCTTTTCTATGCAATTATTTTTGTGTGAAATCTACCACTTTCATTATCAACTTTCTGATATAGGAGAAATATTTGAATGTTGAGAAAGCTTCTTTCTGCGCTATGTTTTAGAAAAAAAGATTGCCCATGACCAAGTTTAGTTATCCAATAAAACATAAAGTAAAAAATAGACCCCCGCGGTCTTTTACTTATTTCCATAATAATATACATTTCTGATACATCAAAATAGAAAGCTGATAAATTGCAAGATTTAATTTTATTTCTCTTTATAGTTCATGTCAACATCAGAGCTGTAGAAATAAATTCTCACATATGCTGATATCGTGAGAGATGTTAGACAGATGGAAATGGTACAGCAGTGAAACAAACATGACTTGAAAAGTAGCAAGATAACCCCCCATAGCTATCATCTGCTATACCAATTCACATAGGGCTGTGACTGCAAAGCAATATTAACTCTGTCCACTTAAAGTGCTTGTCCAGGGATAAAAGGGTTAACCACAAAAAAACTGTGACAGTAAAAACCCTTTAGTTGTTATCAATAATATAATGCTGTCTATCTATCTATAATAGGCATATTTAGTTACCCAAAACTATAAAAGTTACAAAACCCTAGGGAAAATGTTAATCCCTTACACACTATAAACATATCTTTTATATGATCAGCTCAGAAATTAAACCAATTCAAATTATATATTTATACTAGTCATCATAAATGGCGGTATAATATTTCATGTCTCTCCCACCCCCTCTCCTGTGTTTCTTTCCCCTCTATCTCCCCTGTGTATTATTCCCCCCTCCATCCCGTGTCTCTCCCCCACCTCTCCCTCTCCTGTGTCTTTTTCCCCCATCCCCTGTGTCTCCTCCCCCTCTACCTCCCCTGTGTCTTATTCCCCTCTCCCCTGTTTCTCCCTCGCCCTTTCCCTCCCCTGTCTCTCTTTCTCCCCTCCACTGTGTCTCGCTTAAAATACCGTATTGGTCCGAATATAAGCCGCACCCGTAAAGTTCAAGGGGAAAAAATAAAAAAAAGATAGTACTCACATATAAGCCGCATCCCTAAAATTGGAGAGAAAAAGACTCTCAAAGTGATCCGCCATTGCAAGAAACAGGCTTTCTAATTAGCACTGTAGCTTTTTTTGCAGGTTACAGGCTTTACAGGACATTAGAATCACTAAAATCGTAAATCGCTATTCAATATCGCAGTCTAAAGCACTAAAATCGGCACCCTTAACTCGCAATCGCGCACCCTTATCTCGCAATCGCGCAAATTTTGTATTTTGCAGTAATTTTGCATTCGCGAATAGAAGCCGCACGCGTTACAATAAAAGTTCGCAAATCGGCAATGATTTTTTTTACATAATTTTTTTTAATATAAGCCGCACTCTTAACTCGCAAGCTCAAAAATCGGAAAAAAGGTGCGGCTTATATTCGGACCAATACGGTACACAAAGTGGCAAAAAGTGTCTGTTAATTTACGCTTATTAAATAAAATGTAAATGATGTTGCTCAGTCGTGTCCGACTCTCTGTGACCTCATGGACAACACACCATGCTGATCCACTTGGTTTTCACGAGATACTGAAGTGGGTTATTGAATAAGTAATGTTTATTTGAATGCACAACTAGCTAACTAATGTTTTTTGAAAGTTAAAAAATAAAAACATCCTGGCTGTGTTTATTTATTGTACATACTAAAAACATTTGCCCTTGTCAATTCTAGTTGTTCAAATTATCATATTATAAATAAGGAACTTTTTCAAAGGCTCCTTGCTCATGAAAGAAAGATAAGCAAAGTAAAGAGTACAAATAGATGTCATTGTGAATTTTGCTTTCAGTGTCCAAGGTTACACTTAACTGCCACAAATTGTTGTTATTTGGTTGTTCAGTCATGTTCAACTCTCCGTGATCCTATAAACCGCAGCACACCAAGCACATCTGTCAGCCACTGCCCCTCTGAAATGAATCAAGCTCATGTGCATTGCTTCAATGATTGCATGTATCCATCTCTACCTCTGCAGTCCCCTTCTTCGTGTGCCTTTAATCTTCCCCAGCATCATAGTCTTCTCTAGGAAATCCTGTCTTCTCATGATATGGCCAAAATATTTGAGCTTCCAGTGAACAGTTTGTATTGATTTCCTAAAGTATTCTTGCAGCCCAAAGGACTCTATGCAGTTTCCTCCAACACCACAATTCAAAAGAGTCAATTCTACGAATGTCCAGCTCTCACATCCGTGTTACTACAGATAGGAGGACGTTTTATAATATACCAATGGAGATCTACAGAACTTAAAGTAATTTATTAGTGGTGTTTTTTTTTTACTTTCTAAAACATTGTGGCCATTATCAGTGCTAGTCCTGTGACATAATATGCTTAAAAAGGACCACAGAAGTGTTGGAAAAACATCACATTTTTATGAATTATGTACCAAATAACAATAGCAGCAAGGTAAGCCATAAGCATTCTAGAGACACGTTTAATGTTATCAGATTATGCTTGTCTCTAGGTGATTTCATGTTATTGCTTGTTGCCTGCGAGGCTGAGAGTTATTTTTCAGAAAGTTACACTTCCGTTTAATCCTATTGTTAAGGACAATAACAATAATGTAGCCTTTCAAGAGAATTTAATAAAGGTCTTCTCGATATACAATTTCTCTCCCTATTAGGAATAAGCCATATGACTCCCTCCATTTTAGCTATTGCTTGGATTTAATAGTTATAAAGGTTGTATTTATGTTTTCAAACATTCTATGTTTGTCATTTTATCAAGTATATAAAAGTGGTGAAACGCTTGTCAGGAGAGCCGTGTGCCATGATATGAGCTACCAAGCAGCCAGTCTATAAACATGGCACAGTACACATATAGTATGGGGAGAAGGGATGAGCTAATGTGTTAGCAAACATTAACTAGTGTGATTTACAGTATGGAAGTGAAGAAGCCCACCTGTGGAACATATTGGTAAGGAGTATTTTCTCCTAAATTATTATTAGTGGAGACGAAGAACAGGCACCTTCCTTCTTGAAGGTTTGATAAACAAAGCATATTTTCTTTGTTTGTAGATTGTGAAAAAATGGCAAATATGGCTAAAATGAACTTGCAACCTCACTCACAGGTTGTCTCTCCCCCTGTGCTGTGTGCGAGTGTAGAAGTTAATTTGAGGCATATTTGTTGTTATTTTCAGGTGTTTAGAGTTCTATGGCACGGACTGTAAAGTCAAATTTTTGCGAGGCGCACAGTGTATGTACGGGTTGTAAGTCCTGCGGCGCTCATCACGAGTACTGCAATGAGCGCTTTCCACACTCATTGCAGCCTAAGTCCTGCGCCGCTGGCGATGAGCACCTGTGTCGATCATCGCAAGGCCTGCAATGAGCGCCGAAGGCGCTCATTGCAGCATAAGTCCTGCGGGCCTTGCCGCTGCAGCCTGTAATGGCTCACCTCGCTTGGAGAGGCTCTCAGTTGCGGCTCTCTCAATGCGAGGGCCGCAAAGCATGACAAAACCGCAAACGTGACCAACACATAATTAACCAGAGAGGCTGGTGTGTGTTTAATAACCTCTAGAAGGTGGTGTTTGCTCTGTGAAGCTTATAAGTCCTTATAACTTGGAGTAGAGCATCAACCTTAGCTAAATAGGTCACAGTTTATCAAAACAGCTTTCAGCTGACCCATGCATGACACCGGCAGACGGCAAGGACTGACATTGGATAAATGCAAGTTTGTTAAAGGCCAAACAGAACAGTTGGATGCACATTTAAAGTGAATGAAAACAGCTGCTTGCTTCTGGTCTGTGTACCCTTAGGCGATCAGATAAACAGCAAGCATCTACTGGCTAATGGTCTTTGTTGATGTTAAACACTCTCCCTTCTCTGTTTATGGAGATACCTGGGGTACCCACATCTCTGTGTGTTTACCCTCTATGGGCCTTTCATCACATTGGCCAATAAATAATGCTGGAATAACTGGCTCCCAGTTCAATCAGACCAGCTTGCCATACACAAAGCATTACAAACTGTTACAGAGGTGATGTGAGGATACACTAAACACAAAGGCTTCACTTATATTGCTGATAATGAAACAAGCCTGCATTGTACAGATCCCAACAATGAAATTATCTCTAGTAAGGCCATTGCAGATGTATAATGATGAAAGGATTTTTTTATTTTATTTGTTGATTTGTGTTAGTGGAAACAATTAGTGTTTGATATTGGAACATGCATTATAGTTGATTTTTCCATGGTAAAATTCACAAATGAATAAAAAAAAATTATTATTAAAAGGACACAGGAAAGGGTCTTATTGTATAATTTTTTACCATGATAGGATCTTGGTTCTATACTGTTTTATCTGTTTGCGGGCCGCCATGTGCATGCGCTCTCCCCGTGTGCCATTTTGGAGGAGAGAATAGTTATTTTACTGTACTGCGGCAGCGCGCTTGAACAGCGGCGCACATAAAACCGGATAGATCCAGGATCTAACCTGTTGTAAATTTGCCAGCACTGACAGCTGCAGTGTCAGCAATTCGCCGCTGTGGATATTTTGCAGCGCTGCCAATATTTCACAAAAGTTGTAACCTTAGAAGGTTACCCTAACCCTCACCCTAACCCTCATCCTAACCCTAACACTAACTGTAACCCTGAAAGTTTACCTAACCCCATCTCTATAGTATGGGCACTGAAAATCAGCAGCTCCATCTGAATTTTTGGTGAATTTGAAGAGGAAAAGGACCAAATATTTTTTATATACATACTAGCAACTTGCCCGTCAAAAAATTACAGTCAATAAAATTTGAAGCCATGGCAATGCTGTTTGGCACACAATGTTAAGCTTTTTATACTGTAAAGACATTCGGCACTCATTGTGAGCCTCTCCTCGCGTGTCCTTTGGCTCCTCTCTATATTTTTTTAAATACTAATTCATTAATTTATTGAATAATAAATTAATATAGTTTACCTTTTTCTAATTAATATATGTAACAGAGGTACAGTGCCTTGCAAAAGTATTCACCCCCCTTGGCATTTTTTGTTGCCTCACAACCTGGATTTAACATAGATTGTTTGAGGATTTGCATCATTTAATTCACAGAACATGCCTACAACTTTTAAGATTTTTTTTTTTTATTGTGAAGCAAACAACAAATAGGACAAAATAACAGAAAAAGTCAATGTGCATAACTATTCACCCCCTTAAAGTCAATACTTTGTAGAGCCACCTTTTGCAGCAATAACAGGTTCAAGTCGCTTTGGATAAGTCTCTATGAGCTTGCCACATGTTACCACTGGGATTTTTGCCCATTCCTCCTTGCAAAACTGCTCCAGCTCCTTCAACTTGGATGGTTTGCGCTTGTGAACAGCAATCTTTAAGTCTGACCACAGATTTTCTATTGGATTGAGGTCTGGGCTTTGACTAGGCCATTCCAACACATTTACATGTTTCCCCTTAAACCACTCAAGTGTTGCTTCAGCAGTGTGTTTGGGGTCATTGTGCGGCTGGAAGGTGAACCTCCGTCCTAGCCTCAAATCACACACAGAGTGGTACAGGTTTTGCTCAAGAAAATCCGTATATTTAGCACCATACATCTTTCCCTCAACTCTGACCAGTTTCAGAGTCCCGACTGCTGAAAAACATCCCCACAGCATGATGCTGCCACCACCATGTTTCACTGTGGGGATGGTGTTCTTTGGGTGATGTGTTTAGTTCGCGCCAGACATAGCGTTTTCTTTGATGGCCGAAAAGTTCAATTTCAGACTCATTAGACCAGAGCACCTTCCTTCATACATTTTGGGAGTCTCCCACATGCCTTGTCTCAAATTCAAAACATTTCTTCTGGCCACTCTGCCATAAAGCCCAACTCTATGGAGCGTACGGCTTATTGTTGTCCTATGTACAGATACTCCAGTCTCTGCTGTGGAGCTCTGCAGCTCCTCCAGGGTTACCTTAGGTCTCTGTGCTGTCCCTCTGATTAATGCCCTCCTTGCCCAGTACGTGGGTTTTGGTGGGTAGCCGTCTCTTGGCAGGTTAGCTGTTGTGCCATGTTTTTTCCATTTGGTTATGATAGATTTGATGGTGCTCCTGTGGATCATCAAAGATTTGGATATTTTTTATGACCTAACCCTGACTTGTACTTCTCAACAACATTGTCCCTTACTTGTTTGGAGAGTTCCTTGGTCTTCATGGTAGTGTTTGGCTAGTGGTGCCTCTTGCTTAGATGTTGCAGCCTCTGGGGTCTTTAAAAAAAGGTGTGTATATGTAATGATAGATCATGTGACACTTAGATTGCACACAGGTTGACATCATCTTACTAATTATGTGACTTCTGAAGGTAATTGGTTGCACCAGCGCTTTTTATGGGCTTCATAACAAAGGGGGAGAATACATACGCACATGACAGTTTTCTGTTTTCTTTTTCTAAAAAATAGTTTTATGTATACATTTTTCTCATTTCATTTTACCAATTTAGACTATTGTGTTGTGATCCATCACATTAAATTCAGATTAACAAAACATTGACCTTAAGGCTGTAATGTAACAAAATAAGTAGAAAGTCAAAGGGGGTGAATACTTTTGCAAGGCACTGTAACAATCTCTTTTTATTGTCCTGCAGCATATAATGTCCAGTTGGACTGTTGCTGGCTTGAGGAGATAGTGTTATGAATGTCCCAACTGTGCATTAGAAATAGGCTGTGTGCGCAAGGGCTAACTGTTGGTTTATTTGTGTAAAGCGCTACTTTAGATGCGTAATGTTGTTAGTGGCAAGTTAGGATAGTAAAATATGAAAAGAAGGGAGGGGGAGAGAGCGCAATAGATACTCCTAGTGCAGATCACTTGATGCCATTTGATGATAACATTTCTATAGACTCGTCTCTCACTTGTGATGACCTCAAGAATGTGAGGTACTTCCATGTAGGAATTCTCTTTTTTCTGCTGGTGGATCCGTGATGGAAGTTTCCAAACTTCTTGATAATCTCTGTTGTATGACTCTGATGAGATATACGGTGGAATAATATCTTATGAGTCACAAGATGATACTGTGTGTATTGGTGAGATAAACTAGCTATATCCTTTACGTATCATTGCCTATATATAGGGGTTTACTTCAGTGTACGCATGTACGTATCTGTGTGATTTCTTGTCCAGTGGAAAGATATATTCACACCACTCTTTTCTTTTGAAAAATACATATATTTATATAACTTTATTTAGCTGTATAATATATCATGACTTACTGAATAATCATAGAGCATTGAGAAAAATATATATACAGATATCAAATACTGAATATTTTTCTAAAAAATAATAAATGAATTATTTTGAATGGTAAAATACCAGATGTATGTATGTGTGTGATGAATCAAACGCGTTTCTCTGCTCGTTGTTGCAGCTTTCTCAGTGATATTTGTTCTGTTATGACAAGCAGCGAAATGTGTTTGATTCATCACATACATACATCTGGTATTTTACCACCCCAAAAAATACATACATTGGTTCTAAATATATATATATATATTTTTATTTATTTATTTATTTTTAAGAAAAAGATTCAGTATTTGATATCTGTATACAATGGAAATGATCAAGAAGTTTGTAAACTTCCATCACGGATCCACCAGCAGAAAAAAAGAGAATTCCTACTTGGAAGTACCTCACATTCTTGAGGTCATCACAGGTGAGAGAGGAGTCTATAGAAATATACCACCCATTATCATCAAGTGGCATCAAGTGACCTGCACTAGAAGTATCTATTGCGCTCCCTCCCCCTCCCTTCTTTTCATATTTAGAGTTCCAGATACATCATAGTAGCCGGTGTATCACGAGAAACAGCATCCACCTTTTGTGAGATCTACGGAGCTGCTCGAATAAAACAAACAAAACTGATAGGTGGATTAAACATCCCACCAAGAAGAAGAAGAGATTGGTTGAGAAATTACATCCAAATAATAAAGGCCCTTGGATATTTAATTTCATCTGGTTTTCCTTTGCAGTATACCAAGCGCTTCAGCCCAGAGTGGGATCTAGCCCAGTCATCTTTCTGAGGATTGTAAAATAGCGTTGTTTGTCTATGTGATACGTGGTCCGCGAGCATTTGCCGTCCTTATAGTGTATTTTGTACCTCGTACGTTCCTGGGTGAAAGTGGTACGTGGTTGGCGGTGTTTTGCACGGTCCAGGGTCGTGTAGCCTCGTTTTCACTTTTTTGGTCCTCCATTTTTTTTTTCGCTTTGCCGATTTTCGAGTGTCGAAACTCGGCAAAATAACGGCTCGCCTCGCAATGCAAGGCTCGCAGGCAATGCGCGCCAATATTTGGGGTTTTTCGGCAATACAAAATCGGTTAAGCAAGGACAAAAATGCCGGATGAAAAACGTAAAAATTCTGAAACAGTATGAAAATACACAACGGCAAAGACAGTAACACGCAAACATTAAGCAGACACAAAGAGGAGAAACACACAGGGAAGGGACAGGGGGAGATGGTGGAAATAGGCGGGAGGAAAGGGTGGCAATGAGCGCCAAAGGTGTTCAGAGGAGCAAAAGCCTCACATTGTGTGGCAAACAGCATTGCCAGCCTTACAATTTTAATCCCGTCATTTTTGACAGGCAATTTCCTAATAAATATATATATATATATATATATAATTTTATCAGTTGAGGGTTCATTTTTGAATAGACATGGAATGTTTTTTTTCTTTGTTGCACTTAACAGAGGTTACATGTGTCGCAGTCTGTTCTCTTTTTTTTAAATGGTTCTTTCAGAGCACAGTAAACTGATTCAAATGTTTAACTACTCTGCTTTTCCCAGTCAGCCAGTGTGCAGTAAAATAAATCATACTTCTTTGCCAATGAGCTATATATATATATATATAATGTATGCTCTGTGCATTTGCAGTTTAAAGAGAGTTTAAACAGGCTTTACTTGATATTTTTTCCATTCTAAAAAAAATTTGTTTAAAACATGCTCTTATAAATTCATTAATACCAATGGTGTGCCATGTCACTTTAAATACATTTTTCATAACCTTACATTGAAGATTGTGATGTTTGTCTGTTAATTAGCAGTTTTCCTCGGTCCAAGTTTGAAGATCCGACACTTGATCCAGTAGTCCAAAAAGAAGCTCCTCACCAAACTTAGTTTATGATAGGAAATATAGAGAGCAAAGCGGTATGAAATTGTAAGACTGGTTGTGGGTGTAACTAGGCTGATTAGTCTGATTATTTTCTACAGTCTGAACACTTTTAAGTTTGCAACTTGACATGGCTTTACCTTGAAATAAATTCCCGCCAGAGAACCAGGGAGTAATACCAAGAAGTGATATCAGTTTATGCATAGTGGTTGAAGGAAGGCTGACAAACATTGCAAAACGTAATGTAAGCTGTAGGCACTCAGTTGATTAAGTAACAACCATCTTAAATTATACCGTATTTGGAACCTTTGTTGTATTCCTTTAGCTGCAATTTGTTTACCCTTTGCTCCGGTTCACACCATTTTCGGTACTCAGCGTGTCTCATAGGGGGACTGATCAATTGCATGGAAGTCGACGCACTTGTGACATCCAGCATCCTGTCTGTGCAAGAGCCCAAGTGCATCCTGTGCCTGCAAGAGCCAATGTACAGCCTCTGCCTGTAAGTGTCAATCTGCAGGCTGTGTCTGTAAGAGCCAATGTGCGGCCTCCGCCTGCTAGAGCCAATGTGCTGCCTCTGCCTGTAAGTGCCAATCTGCAGTCTGTGTCTGTAAGAGCCAATGTGCAGCCTCTGCCTGTAAATACCAATGTGCAGTCTGTGTCTGTAAGAGCCAATGTGCATCCTGTGTCTGTAAGAGCCAATGTGCAGCCTGTGTCTGTAATAGCCAATCTGCAGCCTGTGTCTGTAAAAGCCAATGTGCAGTCTATGTCTTTAAGAGCCAATGTGTACCCTGTGCCTTTAGGAGCCAATTTGCAGCCTGTGCCTATAAGAACCAAAGTTCAAAGCAATGAACTCTCTCTCCCTTCTCACCCTCTACATTACCACCATCCCATTGAGTCCTCAAGTTCTCTCAGTACAGTTAAAGTGAATTTAAATTCTATGTTATGTGATGTAATTATTGTTTTTTTATTTATGTCTGTTTGGTTTTAAGGTTTTGTATCCAAAAACAAGTTCAAACTAAAATGTGAAAAATAGATTATTTCAATTTACATTGATTCCTATGGGAAATGCTTGTTTGGAACTCATCCTGACGTCCGGAACGGATTAAGGATGAGAACCGAGGTACCACAGTAAAAAGATTGGACAAGATGGACTCAGAATTATGTTTCTGAAACACTGAGCCATGTTTTCTAAGAATTCAAGTCTTTTTAAACCCACGCTCTCAGTACATGTCATTTGAGAAAGGGAGCAGGCTTTTGGTACCTGGCAACACAGTCACAAAGCAGCATGCTGTCTGTGAGCCATTACACGTGTGTTTATTCTTCTTGCTAAAACCCATTTTATTATGTACAGCATGGCATTTATTGTTCATTCTCAATGGGCTGAGTGGGGGCACATCTGCTAAGAAACTACCTAAATTAAAAGTAGTGTATCTGCCCTGCAGCGATACTTTATAATATGAAAAGATTACTATGGTAACTATTTTATTCCAGTGAAATATTTATATAGATTGAAAGTTCAAAAACCTGATTTAATTTCATGGCCTTGCTTTCAATGCCTCACGTGGCTGTTTTGCGTGACCATTATAAATTGTGGAGATATATTTATGTTATTTTTATCAGAAAAAAAATCTGTTTGTAGAGAAATTTGTATTTATTGGTCCTTTCCCTCTTCACCTACGCAAAAGATTGGTAGCAGCAGTGGCGCCGCCAACCGGTAGATGGTGTTGCAGATTTTCCCACTAGTGCTGCATAGTGCATATAAGGCGCGCCGACCGAAGAGGCCTTGAGCTATGAGAGGCATGTCCGAGGCCCCCGAGGGCAGAGTGCCTGCGCCAAACATAGCGATGGACTAGCTGTCAATTCAGTGCCGTTGAGTTACGCCACGTCGGAGGAGGGAATAATTAGGGCCTTCCCTGAAACTGGACGGCGCCAGCTAGCAGCTACTTGCTGGCACTGTAGCTATCAGTGCTGGCGATTTCTTTGCGCTTAAACAATGGGATAGATCCTATTTATTTAACTACATTTAAAAAAAAAAAAAAATCTGTATAAAGGAATCGTTCCTATTTTCAATGTGTTGGTAAACAAAAATCTAGAAATGCTAAGGCAGATAAAATGCTGCTATTTTGAATCAAAGTACAGTAGAATCCCGGTTATCCGGCACCCTACTAACCGGGGCTCTCAAGCAATCGGCACCGGCATTGATTCCCCAAATTAAAAAAACTCCTGCTAAACCGGCATAACCGGCACTATCCGGCAGTTCAAGCTAACTTTTTTCCCTAATAGTTTTTTTGAGCCCTAAATGGCCCAGTTTAGGTGCTAATGCCTTTTTAAAGGCATTGTGAGGGGCTTTGGGGGGGGTTAAGGGTCGTGTAGACCCTTAAAATTGGGGACTCCTGATTAACCGGAAACAACATGTATCCGGCAATAGGGAGTCCCCGTGGGTGCTGGATAACGGGGCTTTTACTGTAGTCCAGTTTATCCTGTGGTTTGTTCCTCCCAATGTCAGGAGAAGCAGTTGTATGCCCTAAACATTTACAGTTTATCCAAACTTTGTACTTACCGTATATATTCGAGTATAAGCCGACCCGAGTATAAGCCGAGGCACCTATTTTACCACAAAATACTGGGTAAAATGAGTGACTCGAGTATAAGCCGAGGGTGGGAAATGTGCTGCCCCGTGTCCCTCTTGTGCCCTCTGTGTCCCCCTCTTGTGTGCCCTTTTCTTGTGTCCCCCTCTCTCTCCTGTGTCTCTTCTCCCCTCTCCCTTCCCTGTGTCTCTTCCCCCTCTCCTTTCCCTGTGTCTCTTCGCCCCTCTCCCTTCCCTGTGTCTCTTCCCCCCCTTCTCATTCTCAACCTCCCTCCTCAACCCCACTCCTCATCCTCAACCTCCCTCCTCATCCTCCCTCCTCATGCTCAACCTCCCTCCTCAACCCCCTCCTCAACCCCCCCATCCTCATCCTCAACCCCCTGCTCAACCTCCCTCCTCATCCTCAACCTCCCTCCTTATCCTCATCCTCCCTCATCATCCTCAACCCCCTCCTCATCCTCAACCTCCCTCCTCAACCTCAACCCCCCCATCCTCAACCCTCCTCCTCCTCAACCTCCCTCCTCATCCTCAACCACAACCCCCCTCCTCAACCTCACATTTGGGGCATCAGCTAGTGAGCCTTCCAGGTAGGAGGGCCCCTTTGAGGTCATAGGCCTGATTTATTATCAATATCACTTTTGTATATCATCAGATTTACAAATAATTTGTCAAGAGCTCCCACTTTTCGATCAAAATGGATTACATGAAGGATTTAGGAAGTGATGTATGAGTATGGAAGTTTGAGCCATACAGAATAGAACAACAATTCATAATTCCTTTTTAGAAGTGGCAATGTTTATATAAATAAAATGTAATTTTAAGGTACCAGTACATTGCTAGTAGTAATAATTATAAGATCTGCTTATTAGTACAGAATACGTGTTTCCTCTCACCTTGTGACTTCTTACCCATTAATAGGGAATCATGGAAGGAATCACAAACTTTACTAGACAACAAAATAGCTTGTTTAATTGCACTTATTGAATGTATCAACCTTACTGGTTCCTTTAATTATAAAGCTTTTTCTAACTGGCACTTGTAATTGTAAGTCTGCAGTTTTTATTGCTCTGCAGAGATATCCAATAACCACATTTGTTAATGAGATCAACTTATATGTTTATTTGATTGCATTAACATTTAAATAAAACAAGAAATACAGACCCAAGTTGCAAAATATTTTTTGATTGTGTTAAATTCTGGGTGTGGAACCAATTGACCACATAGCTGTAAACTTTTAACCCTGAGATAAATAGGCTTCAACATACAGAGTGACAGGCTGGGTGGTATGATATTTTATCATCCATGTTATAACAATTAGGTTGATGTAAAAAGGGGGTTTGCTACATGCAGAATCTATGATTGCAGGGTGGGATATCTATGCAGCAGGTGATAAAAAAGAAAGGACAATTTTAAATAAATAAATACACACCTTGAAGGCAACATTTGTAGTTGTGGTGGTAAGCAGGTGCTTGGTATTTTCTGAACCCTACTATAACATGGACCAGAGAGGTATTTTACCATATTTGTATAAGGACCTTGCTACACAAGCCACCCAAGCTCCTTTCAGTGGGGAAAGGGGCTTACCAACCCTGTTGAAAACTTTCTGTAATATATTGTAATGTTTGTTACACACAACAATGTGCCAGCATGTTCTATAGTGGAATGGTATGTAGAACAATTTACATTTTAGGCAGTCAATTCCATGCGTAAATAAATATGATTAACAGGAGTTTGTGTTGTTATTATTATTTTTAACTTGTTTTAGACATTCAAATGTGAACACAGATGCACTATTTATTTACTGTACTACTGTACGGTGGAGGGCTTCTATTGCTCTTTTGCCCACCATATATTAAATGATTATTGTGGTGAACTACCTACTCATAAGGTCCACAACACAAGCTGAGATCCCGCTCTATGCTGATGATAGCCAGTAAGCTTGAAATAGCTGTACATGGATAGGATCCTCAGCTTGTGTAAAATCCAACCTTGGCATTGCATTAAAGCTGTATAATGCAGCATGCATAAGCTTAAAGGAAGCCATTTTTGAAAATGGCTATGGATTGAAGAGCGTGGCATTTGTGGGCACATTTACATGTCCCAGCTCAGCTTCCCAGAATGCAGTGTAATAAACGTTTTTCTCTGAATTCTGAGCTGGAAGCAGGTTTTTTAACTTGATTTAGACATTCAAATGTGAACACAGATGTACTAAATAGCAAATATATCATCAAACCAAAATATATCTACATATTGACATTTGTATGCATACAATTTTCCAAGGCATTGCAACAATAACCAGAGGCAGTCTTCCATGCTCTGAACATTTGCAAAATGTTAAATACAGTAACGATGTCTGTATGTATATTACATCAATACACATTCTGTTCACCTGTTATTTTATTGATAGACAGGCACCTAATCAAATATAAAGATTAAAGGGACACTGGACTCATGGACACTGCTCTATACCATCATGAGGAACAGTCAGAATTGATAGAAATACAACATGATTCAATTACTGATTTTACAACATTATTTAACTTGATCATATGAGGAGAAGGCTGTACAGTAATGTATTGAGTTTCTGGCGGAAGGACCATACATTATAAGCTCCTTCTAAATGCTTAGATAAATTGAATTGATTTTCTCTTTGTGATTACAATATTTAAAGAACCTAAAGGACTAAGCCAGGGGTGTCCAAACTTTGCCCTGGAGGGCCACATACATTCCTGGATTTGATGATAATCCTGCTGTGCACAGGTAAGTCAATCACTTCTTCAGTCATCCTGATTGACTCACCTGTGCACAGAAAGGATATATTCAAATCCAGGCTTGTGTGCGGCTCTCCAGGACCGAGTTTGGACACCCCTCGACTAAGCTATTATGGTTTGATTACAGCAAAGAGCGTGTATTGCTATTTGCAATGTGATTGCGATTTCTGGCCATTGCAGATCCTTCACAATGACGGAAGCTTCACACAGCTTTAAGCTTAAAAAGCTTGATAATTTGCTGAGCATTATAAAATGTTATAAAACACCTTTGCAAAATCTGACAGCTGCAATCCCGCCGCCAACCAACAGATGGCGCTGCCGATTTTCATATAAGGTGCGCGGACAGAAGAGGCCTTGAGCTATGAGAGGTACGCCCGAGGCCCTGGGGGGCCGAGTGCCCGCGCTGAATATATGGCCTCGCTGAATGAAAGAGTATGAATAGCAGAGAGGATAATTTATAAATTGTTGTTGTAAAATTATTTGATTATGTTATTTTAATATGTTGAAATCTGTTTTTGCAATAATGAATAATAAAAAAAAAAAAAAAAAAAAAAAAGAATATATGGCCTCGCTGTCGACCGAGTTGCACCACGTCGGAGGGGAGAATAGTTCTTTGCCTTACATCAAACATGATGGCGTCTGAAAAGTGACAGCGCCCTTTGCTGGATGGCTGTTGTAACTGCAGCTGTCAGTGCTGCTTAAGACATGTAAAGGTGAAGAGGGATAGATCCACATTTTTCATTTTATTTTCAGTGCTTTATGCTCATGTGAATGAATTCCACGTCCCATTAAGTATCTACAATTGTATTTAATGAAACAGTCTAGTAAATAAACAGTTAAAGAGTACACACCATTTATAATTAGTAAATGCTGTTCCCCACCCTATCAATTTAGTTCTCAACACGTTTGCATTTCCACACTTAGTTGTTCATAGTAAGATCTGTGTAGGAACTCCATGATTTACTATGACTGGGTTTCCGTTTTTTCCCCCCTCTTTTGTTGATTCTTAGTCTATTTTTGATGGTTCGTGTAACCTAGTTCTGCATCCTGTCAGCTGTAAGGAAGGTCACCATAAATTAAGTCCCATTCCCTGGCTTAAGATGTGACATATGCTGGTCTCTGAGATGCTGTGGTTTCTTCTGGTCAGGAAGTCCTGTGCAGCTAAACTGTGACATGAACTATTTTATTCTATAGCCTTTTTTTCCAGATGCTACTTAGATTTTGTAAAACAATACCCCTTTGTGTTAGGATGTGTCACACAGCTACCTCATCTCTACATACATATTCAGTGCAGAACTGTTAGCTGTGAACTGTACAATGAAAATAAATAGCATGAATGAACAGGGAAAAGGTGATAAAACTAGTTTTTAATAAGAAAAACATTTTTTTAATACCTATGCTGGACCCTGGGGCATCCACTGTAAGATAAAGAGCATTAGCTATAATCCCATAACTCCTGCATCTTCCAAGTGAGCATGCTCCAGGTTAACAAATCCATTTCCTTTTCACTGCTGTTCTTTTACTTTTCTCTCCACCCGTTCCCCCCTCAAACATTTACTTTACCCCATGTTATTACACAAATTTCTCCAGGGCATTAGTTGCCTCTGTCCCATCAAGTAGTTCTACAGACTGGCCTAAGGAATCAGTGCAGCTGAATCCAGACAAGACCATTCTTTATTAAAGAACAACTATAATGCCGTAACACCAGGAGCTAGAGATGTTTATATTGCTGTTTATCTTTAGTCGGATTTGACTCTCAGTGACCATATGGACTACAGCACACCAGGCACAATCATTGTGTCTCTCATCATGCTTATCCATCAGGTTTTATTGGCAAAGATACTGGAGTGGGTTGCCAGTTCCTTCTTCAGTGGACTATGATTTATCTGACCTCTCTGCTATGACCTGTCCATCTTGGGTGACCCTACATGGTATAGCTCACAGCTTCACTGAGGTACACAAGCCCCTTCACCATGGCAGGGTAGGATCCACAAGGGGAGATGTGTTCAATAGGCATTGATTATTAATACATTGTACGTATAATGATTTAAAAAAAAAAAAAAGATATGCTCACAAAATTGGTTTACAGCAAAAAAAGGAAGACTTTCAAGATATTGATAGACTGCAACAGGAAATAAAGTGAAATAATATGGCAGAGTTTGTGAATGGAGGGCTCGGGTGCAAAAGAACATTTTCTTTTGTGTTCGGCCCCTGACCCTGCGTACCCCTCTGATGCCAACTCATTATATTATATATATATATATATATATATATATATATATATATATATATATATATATATATAGAGAGAGAGAGAGAGAGAGAGAGAGAGAGAGAGAGAGAGAATGGAGCAGGCTATCTCTGTCTATCTATCTATCTTTCTAAAGATATATAGATCTGTATATATATATATATATATATATATATATATTTAAATTTACATATATATATATATATATATATATAAAAATATATACGGACACTTTATCTCATTACAATACACTACACATTATTGCACCTCCTTACTCTGGTCCCTATTCAGTACCTGAGCTGCCTGTCATAGTTCTACTCCAGAGATCCCTGCACCCTGGCTTTGAGGGGAAGTGACTCCAAGCAGTAAAGACATGCTGTTTCCTAGAGCAATATCCAATATTAGCCTTAGCCTTATTGGAAAGATCAAACTCAACTGCTGCTGGTCTCACTTTAAGGTCAATGAGAGAAGGGGCGCTTTGCCTAGCAGCCGGTGCTAAATTTACAGGACCAAGGTTATATAAACCAATTGCTATATCAACCAACTGCCTATGGATGATTAGGTGGAATTTCCTATTTCATACAAGAATGAACTAATTGAACTCATAGCTTCTAAGTCACAGTATATTTAATTATTGCGAAGGATGGAAATTTCCTGTTTTGAACATCCTATGTATATATAACATTGACTGAGTTAAAGGAAAATACACTCTGGATATGTATAGAGTACTTTCTCTCACACACAAATTCCACCAATGTATCATGGATTCCATGTTTCAAAATATATTTTTTTAATTAAAAACTAGTTAGACTCTAGGGGCCTCATTCTATTAGCGGCCGCAGCCGTTGCGGGGCCGCAAGGACCGGCCGCAAGCTATTCTGCTATTCTATTCCCTTACGGCCGGAGGCTCCGGCAGGCTTGCGGCCGGTGCCTTGCTATCTCTTGCGGCCGCTCGCGCCAGAGGAAAGCCTTTGATCTAAAACGGCCGCAAGAGTTTTGCAATTCAATTGCTCCGGGAAACCTCTCTGCAAGGCTAAAAACGAGCCGCAGCTTACTTGCAGGAAAGAGGTCTCGCTAGCACCAATTAAGCACATAAAATAGCTCAAATAAAGCCATCCTGCACTTTGAGAAGACTATAAAGGGATTTTTGGTGTTAGAAAAAATAGCACATAATTATCCTGTACTCAAATCCGTAAAATATTTTATTTTTAATATCCGTAAAATATCCATGTAAAAAGTCCAGAGTGCTTGGAGCACCTCAGACACACCCACGCCGCAGCCGGAAAATAAACAGTTAATTTGAACTCGGGTTTGGGCAGATGTGCAAGCTTGAGAGTGGGTTTCTTTTAATCCTCATGTCCCCCAATATGATCCCTAGCATTTACAGAGCTGTACAGTGCAGGCTTGAATTTATTTTTGCGTTTTTATATTTCACAGATTACGGCCGGTTCCAAGATATGCGGCCGGCCGTAAGAGGAGATCCTTGCGGGGCCGTATAATAGAATCGCGAGTTAACTGAACCCCCGCAAGAAATCGCAGCCTTACGGCCGATTTACGGCCGGTAATAGAATGAGACCCTAGGAGCCCAATTGAATTGCAAGCCCGCATCTTGTCTGAGGATGTGCTGCAGTCTCACGTTCGTCTACGATTTTGGTGCGATTCAGTTGAAGGAGCCCGCAAGTTACGGGCCACAAGCCAACTCCGTAAACCATGCACTCGTCCATAGCAGTTCAGGGCGGGAACATGATCAATTAAGCAAGATCGTAACCTCACATTTCAAAACCTCCAATAGAAAATGAGACTGTCATCATGAGGTTAGTAAAACATAGAGGTTACATGTCAATCAATTAGGTTCGGGGGTCCAATATGCGATGAACCTCGCAAACCCTCAAAATTTGAAATTATAAAAATGAGTGCCAATACTGTTCTAGTTCATATGGGTGGCCTGATATGTATGAACTCATTCATTCCCAAGATTGATTTAACCTCGAAATGACATAAAAATACATTTATTTTACTGCCCATTTGCGACTTGAGACTGTTGTACAATTCATTCTAATGTCTTTCATCGCTTTCCCCGTTATTTACAGTGCAGTATTGATTTTTTATTTGCATTTACAATTCTACGGACAGAGGTTAAAGCCCCTGGCGGGTCCTCTATATCACTCGTAGGATTTTCTCCTACATTTGCCGTTTACGGGTGTGAAACCATTTGCGGGCTTGGGGAATAGTTGCAATTGAATAGCGATTTGCAATTTTAGCCATCGTACCTTGTGCGGAAGTGAAAGATCAAAGGCTTTGGGAGGCTCTAAGTTCCGGGTTTAAACATCCCAAAGCCCGTAACTCGCGAACGGTCCGGAGCCTGCAAAAAGAAGCCCATTGAATAGCAAATTAACTCACGGCCTCACTTACAGGCTGAATTGAATCGGGCTCAAGGTTTTCAAACAAACATGTTATCATTGTGCAGTGGTCCTTTGAGGGCAAGAGATCTTGCAAGAAAAGGCTGGAGCTGCAAACAGAAAGGAAGATAAATAACTAAATGTATTTTAAAGTTAAATGATTAGAAACGATTAAAAAGAAGAGATGGAATTGAAGCAAGGGAAGTAGTGAAGGAGTGGAAAACCTATGATTGAATCCATTGGTGTGTTTAAACATTTCTATTGTACGCCCCTTTGCCCAGTCACAACCTGTACATAAGTACAGATACAGACAGGGTTTGATAACCACAGTTTATAGTATAATTGTCAGATGACTTCAAGACACTGTCCCGGAGTGTGATGTGAGAGGTAAATCTACTAATGCAAGAATCTGGTGAGCAATTACATTCAGACTGGTTCATCCATAAAAAAGTGTTTAATCTTTCCATAACACCTACAAGCTAAAGTCAGTTGGCAGTTCATGAATAAAATACTTATAAATCACATATACAGCACATATACAGTATAAAGCCTTTACTAAATGGCACATATCCCAGCTTGTGCATTTTCATGCAATGTCAGCAGACACAATGACAAAGTATGTTAAGTAGCTATAGTCTGCAACATTATACTATGACAAAAAAAAATGTTGATTAATAAAATATCATCATAAGAAGCTATTGGCTTTGCCTTGTGCAATTTGGCAGTGAAGTTATTTTCCATTTTAATGGAATGAAAAAAATTCACATTTTCTTAAAAAGGTCATCCATGCGGGGTGGGCAAGAGACAGAGGGGACTGGCCAGTGTTTGGTTCATTCTGTCTAAATCTCCAAAATGCATTCAAAGGTTCATTCAGATGTACGTTTGCACGGGTACTTGGTACTGACAGTTCTTGGCTGCTCTTTCTGAACAGTGGACACCTGGTCTGTGCATACGTGAGCCAAGAATAGCATTGAAAATGTATGAGCAACCATACTATTTCCAGTATTAATAGTATTCCGCATTAGTGGGGAAAATTAACCGTAAGTGTTTGGTGATAAAAGTAAAATGAAAAAGTCATTGTGAGCCTTTGGACATCAAGCCTAGATTATTTTTACAGGTTCATGGATTTTAAAGAACCACTATAATATACGAATTTCAGTAGTAAAATTCAGTATAAGAACTTTTACACTCAAAGATGTTACAAAAAATATTTTTGTGAGAAAATGTGCATAGAAATCGTAGCTTTTGTACCCCGAAAATGCTTTTCCTTTTTATCAAAATTGTTATTTTTAGTGGCAGTGATGTATTGCTGCCTAGGTTAACAGATACAGGCCAGCAAACTTTCAGGGACTGGCATCTAATGCCAGTGAGAAAATACACAGAAATGTCTATATGACATTCCTACATGATTCCCTCTATTATTGCTTAACTGTCATACAAGATGTTATAAGATGTAGATGTTAAAATCTAGTATTAGATAAAAGTATCCTGAGTGAACAAATAACACATTTTTTACCTATTTCATTTTTAATAAACAAAGGTATCCTGGTTCTATGTCCCCTGAGAGAAATTGAATTGTTCCCTAATACTTAAAACTTCCTTGTTTTTAATATTAAAATAAACTACCAAAGTGTTTGTTTTGCATATCTAGACATCATTTTATTAACAAGCGCTCTGTTTTCACTTACGCAAACCTTCCAAATAGTCCTGCAAAGGTCTGCCCCCACAGCTCATACATGCAGTGTTTCTATTGGTAAGAGATGCAGACTGTTTCTCAAAGCATATTTTGAAAAGCTGCTGAGAGATAATCTGTAAGTGGCTACTATATCTAGTACCATAGAAACAATAAATGCATGAACTATGGGTGGCAGACCTTTATAGGAACTATTTGGAAGGTTTGAGTAAGAGAAAACTTTTTTTTATGTTAATATATGCAAACAAACACTTAGGTAGTTCATTTTAGTATTAAAGACAGCAAAAAAACTTCCATATACATTTAATAACTGGTTGTACCACCTTTAGCTGCAATCAAACACCAATCTTTCACGTCTTTGTGGTGCTTTCGATCTTGACATTGAATAGGCCACCCAAATATTCAAAAGCAAAATCTGCACTACGACCAAAAGCTTACTCTGAAGTTAAACTACCAGTGCTACACACACCAATAGTATATATACAAAGATAAATGAGTGAGATTGATGTGCACTCATCTACACACAGAGAAGATGCACATATGTACATGAAACTTCATGTTATTAGTCCAATATAAAAAAGGAGTAATTAGGGTACCACAAACATATTGTCAAATTAAATCTCTACTAAACACTGCTATTATACAAAATGTGGGTTGATCATTGTTCATAGGAAAGAAAAAAAAAATCAAAAGGATTGTACTAAAAAGTATGCAACTGACCATAATATAATATTGAAATATAAATCTCTTCCATATATCAGTAACAATGAAAGTGAACATAAGGTGCTGTATATTCATATATACTGAAAGGAAGGCTTGTGCATAAATATGAACCACAACAAAAGCCTTTTTTTCCCAAGACTTAATAATACAGTTCAAAATACTGTGTATTACTGATTAAAGTTATCTGTGAACCTATATAAGATCTTTTTTTTTATCAGACTAATAAAAGTTATGTTTTATGTACATAAGCCCATCTTCTACTTACTATTGGAGTTTATTAATATTTGGATAGACCAATGAGTGCCCATTAATCACATCTTTCTTTCTCTTATTTTCTTTTGAATAGGCCACTCCAAAACTTTAGTTTTATTTCTTTTCAGCCATTCTGATATGGTCTTGCTTTTGCATTTTGGTCATTGTCTTGCTGCATTATACCAATTATGGTAAGACATCCAAGCATTGGGTTGGATTCTTCAGAGTGAGGTTCTACGCAAACCTAAAAAGGCCTAGAACATCACACAAACTTAAAGAACTACTGCAATAGCATAACATGAGGAGCTAGTTGTTTTAATTATGCATTGATCATTAATAACATTTTTATTTCATTATTTAGAATAGTAATACTCAACATTAAATTCACTTTCAAAAATTAGAGTTTCAGCCTCCAGGTTGAGCTCTACACTGATAAGGTCATCACATGGAAGGGGGTTGAACAGGTCTTTACAGCCAATGGAGCAAAGTTTGTTGATTTGTACATTTAGCACTGCCTGCTTGACAACGCTTAAACTCCAATGACCTCATAGTGTGTGGACGCAAACAGCAGCTGAGTATGATCATTGAAAGTAAGTTTATTATTAAATATTGCTTTTAAATTATTTAGTATGCGTTTGTTTTTAAATAATCAGCGCCTAATTGAATCCTTTAGCTCCTATTGCTAGGATTTTACAGTGGTAATCACTAATATAATTGGTGTAAGTGTGTAACGCTCCATAAGGAGCGTATACACTTAAGTTGCTGTACGCGCGCAGTGGGCAAGTTTAGCTTTAGTTGCAGCTTTGGAAGAAGGGGGGAGGAAAAGAGACACAGGGGAGGGGGAAAGATACAGCGGAGGCAGGGCAAAGAGACACAAAGGAGGGGGGGGCAAAGAGACACAGGAGAGGAGGAAAGAGACATGGGGGAGGGGAAAGAGACACAGGAGATGGGGGCAGAGATACAGGGGAGAGAGCGGGGGGAAGAGACACATGAGAGGGAGAAGGGGGAAGAGACACAGGGGAGGGGGCAGAGACATAGGGGGGAGGCGCATGGGAGAGGGGCGAGGCACGGGGGTAACAGATACACAGGAGGGGAAAGAGATACAGGGGAGAGAGATTATGAAGGGCAAACGACTAGTTTAATATATACTGTCTAGAATGTTTTAAGGTGGACCTTATCAAACAACATTTTGATAAAAAATTTGATAAAACAGAAATAGAACAATCACAAAGTTGTTGATAAAAAGTCAGTTCAACCTAGGTCAGGGATTTTATCACAATACTCGCTAATATGCTGCAGAAGATCAAAACAACAAAACAATATAATTTTAAAAGTAAGAGTGCTGTATGCTTTATAGTAAAACATATTTTTATTAAACTATTACTTGAAAATTGTGTTGTTTTTTTTCCGCCATCCACAACAGATTCGCTTCCATAAATGTATCAGCTTGTACTGTTATTGTGTGCATCACTATGGAATGGTAGAGAATTATAGTGTACTTTTAAAATATTCATCCGCTTTAGAAAAACAAATCTTTAGTGGTCTGTCAACCATAAAAATGCAAGATAAATATGGCAAGCGATAAATGTGTAAGATAACAGGGCTGCCACTGTGAAAAGTATAGCAAAATAACAGGCTTGTTTTAGAACTGGCACCGTGGAAATAAAGTAACATATTTCCTGTAAACTATGGTATTTTTTTTTTGCATCATTCAGTTGTTTCTGACTCTCTGTGACCTCATGGACCGTAACACACCAGAACATCTTTATGTCCATGGTCATGCTGACCCACTTGGTATTCATGGCAGAGATACTGAAGTGGGTTGCTAGTTCCTTCGCCAGTGGGCCACAGCATACAGCTTCTGGTATTCCTAGGTGGTCTCCCATACCAGTACTGAAAGGCCGAACCCTGCTCGGCTTCAGGTTGGTGTAACCGCTTGGTTCCCTGACTTGGAACCAAACCCAGGTTGACAGCGGAGGAAGCACTGAGTCCTAAGCACTGGACCACCAGAAAACCCTGTGTATAAAAAATGCACCTGCATAATTTTATTTAAAGGACACCCGCCACCCCAAAATCAAGTTTTTACGTTTTTCTTAAAGAGCATGAAAAACTGACAAGCCATGTGTTCTAAAGTAAATAATTCCTGCCATATTTATCATTGTTTGTATGGCCTTATTAGGCAAATGAACAGCTCATGAATATGAATTAGAAGCTTTGACGTGGCAAGAACAATGTCCCAAATGTTATCATGCAGTTGCATCCTCAAACCTTATCAAGACATAGCATAAAAATCCAAACAATGCAGAATATCTCATGAATTACTTACTATAAAGGAAAAAGTGCTGGTAAGATATATAGGCAGATTGTACTGCTCTTTAAAGGGCCATTTACTGCATTTTAAGTATTCTTCATGGTGTGGAAGAGCACAAGATTCTATGTTAAAGTGATATATTGTTTTTTATAATTACACTAAGAACAGCTACACATTTGCAGTCTTAGATTTGTTTACAGACACAATGCTGACTGTTCTATGATTAACAACATCTGTCAACAACAGCTGTCGCAAGCTCTGTGAACAGAAAGATTTATGGTTTTACTTGCTTTCAGTAATGTAATCAGCCATCAGTTAACCTACAAGTAACATATTTAGGACTTTCCAGCAGTCATTTCCCTGTACAGATGAATTTGGGAATTTGATTCTGCACGGAGCTGCAGTTGTGACTCTGTGTGGAGGACTTGGCTGATTCTCATGTAAACAAAAGTTAATGTATGAGTTTTTCTATGAAAAAGGCACCTATTTCAAAAATGTAAAAAGTATTTTAACATGTTTTCAGTATATTACAGTGGTGTGTTCCAAGTTGTCCTGAATTAACTGGCCCTTTAAGACAAAAGTATCCTATTATTTTTGAGTCCCTTTAAAGTAAGAAATATGCATAATATTATTTCTAAATAGATGTTTTATTGTCTTTCTTACAACTGTATGGGGGAGTCTTTCCTGAAAAAGCAGCTGGTATGTATTAGTTATGGCAGATCACAGACTACTTGACATATCTAATGTTATCTGTTTTTATAAATTTTCATTTCTTTATTAAAGTTATGGAAGAACAACTTCCCTCCCTCACCAATGACACAAAAGAAGATTTATATGGTTTACTAAACTAAAAAAGATTTATTAGAAAAAAATATGGGAAGTATGTGGATGTATATCTGTGGGAGGAAGATTCTGAAACTAAGAATTTAGCAAGGTTAGTAAGTAGTCTAAAAATGTCAGTTTACATGTGCAGATTGAAAATGTAACTGATTGAATCACATATAATAATAGATAAAGCTCAATAATAATCATGTAATCGGGAAGTAATGTCACGGCAGGGGTCTCTTCTATAGAACAAGTCATTGGCAAAACTACTGAATGCAGGGCCCCAGTGCAAAATAATTTGGAGGGCCCATTGCAATTTCTCTATCAACTCTTTGGGGTCAATAAAAATGCCACAAATATGATGATCCAATCGCCCATATGGTGATCAGATTGGCTTTATATTAAGTAAATATTTGCCATTCTTGCCTATTAAATTAAGACTCCTCATTTACTGCCAGCAGCAAAGGGCAGCTACCCTGTTGTGGGCCAATCTGCTTCGCACCTACTGCACCAGCAGTAGCTCCACCACTGGAGCCAGCACTGACCAGGAGACTATGAGCCACATTCAATTAGAAGCCCACAACTCGATCACAGACAACTGCAATCGAGTTGTGTGCTTCTAATTGAATGCAGGTGTGTTGCGTGCTCCCATTGGTCTCCGATTGCGATGCTATTCGGTTGCTCAAGGCCGCAAGTTACGTGCCCAAAGCCAAAACCGTAATCCATGCACTGGTTCGTAGCAGTTTAACGGCGGGACCATGATCAATTCAGCAAGCCGGTAACCGATTATTTTGAATCAGCGAATAGAAAATGAGACTGTCATCATTATGGCAGTAAAACATGGAGGTTACATGTCAATCAATTAGGTTCAGGGGTCCGATATGCGATCACTCACAAATCCCAGAAATAAAGAATTATGAGAAAAAAAATGCCAATACTGTTCTAGTCCACGTGGGTGCGAGCTTAAGACTGTTGTGCAATTAATTCTAATGTCTTTCATCGCCTTCCCCGTTATTTACAGTGCAGTTTTGATTTTTGATTTTCATTTACAGTGCTACAAATGCGTGTCCTCTCTAGCATTCGTTGGATTTTCTCCTTCACTTGCCATTTACCAGTCTGAAAACATTTGTGCGCTTGGGAAATTGAGCAATTGATTAACGATTTTAGCCTTGCGAAAGTGCAAGATCAAAGACTTCTGGAGGCTGTAATTAATGAGTTTAACCATTGCCATTTTCTCAAGGCCGTAACGTGGAAGCCGATTGGAACCTGCAAAAAGACGCCAGTTGAATAGCAAATTAGCTTGTGACCTCACTTACGGGCTACCAGATCTCCCGAAACCTCAATTGAATGGGGCCTTATATGATTTGGACTTTTACTCACTCTCAGAACACAAAACACAGACACTTTAAAGTGAGGCTATGAAATTAGAATTTAAAGGGCTACTGTAATGTCCTAACAAGAGTTGCCAGGGGGTTTAATTATGTATTGGTTATTAATATAATTCCTTTTTCATGATTTATAATAGCAATATCCAATATTAAATACATTTTCAAAGACGTCAGTGTCACGCTCCAGTTAAGCGTCTGTCTCCACCCTGATAAGGTCATCAAGAGGGAAGTTGAGGGTTTGACTGAGGGACATGTCTAAAGGGCTTTAAAAACTATACAAATAGAAAAGAGGTCAAGTAATCATTCATAGGCTGTCTACACACTGAATGCTGGTCACCATGGGAAACCAGTTTTAGCTAATTGAGATCATTGCATTAATATAACTTTTTGCCTGAAAAGTTCACACTTTCTGAGACACAAAGCCACGCCCTAGCTCCTGTTATTAGGGCATTATAGTTTTCCTATAACTTATATGATAATAGTAGTAATTCTAACTCACTTTTGGATGGCTCACCTTACAAAAGATAAACCCACTGTTAACTAAAACAACTGTAGTTTGTCATATCTGCAACTTTACATTTGTTCCTTTAGTATAATTAATCCATGACTATTTAGAGAATGAATAGATTGGCCAGCAACTGGCTTCAGTACCAAAAGAGAACTTTGTTGACCTACTTGGTGTTGCTGATTTCAGACAAGCTATCTGCTTTTTTGGCTGCTTACTTTTGTTACTTATATATACTTTATACTTTATTTAACAGCCTTACTAGTTACTGCTAACTGTAAATTGTACATTTTGGTTTCCAGAAATCAACTTCCAGAGGTGGGAGGAGGCATTTACGGAGCCGGAAGTTTCTAAACACAGTGTTGATTTGGCATCTACACTGCTAGATATTTCAGTAGCAGTAACAGAAAAATCATTAGTACACAAAGACATGCCCTGCTGTCTGAGAAACAGACAGGACTAGCTGATAACAGAAAATGGATGCATGCAGCAAAATGTGACCAAAGTTATTGTTTAAGCGTAAAATATGGATTAGTGGAAACAATGATACAGACTGATACAGTGGTGGAGCTAGAGAATGGAGGGCCCTGGTGCAAAAAACAGTTTTGGGCCTTCTCCCCCAATGGAGGTTTGTAACAAAAATGTTTGTGCTGGTCCCCCCTGTTACCGACTCACTCAATGTCCTCCCCAAGTCCTCTTCCCATAACAGTTCCTCTCCCTAAATCCACTTTCTGTAACAGCATCTTTCCCCAGGACCCTTTTCCATAGCTGCTCCCCCCCAAGACCCCTTTACATAGCTGCTCCCTTTCCATTACCTCCTGCCTGCGTGAAGCACACACACACACACACATATATATATATATATATATACATATGCTATCTCTACATAGCAGCCTGTCTCTCAGTGCAGCCGTCTTCACAAAGCATCCAGTCTCTCATAACATCCACCCCACACAGCACATATCCCTCTTAGCATCCAATCCTTCTCAGTACCCAACTCTTCTCAGCACCCATCTCACAGAACCCATCACCCAGCCCTTGCTCTGTCTTGCCTCTTCCCTGGTACACACCCCCAGCAAGCTGAACTGCTCAACACTGCCACCACTGGGAGCTTTAGTAAAAATGCTCTACAAAAGAAAAAAAATTAAAAAATATATACACAGAGGACTGCCCTGGTGCATTGCACCACCTGCACCACTGGTATCTCTGCCCCTGGACTGATACTATGAGAGACAATAATATGATGCGGAGGGGCAAGGAAATTGAAAATATAAGAAATAATATATCACTCTCAAATTGTGTTATTTTTAGTGTGTATTTGTATTATATATTATATTAAGTGTATTATATTATTATTTTTTTTACTCTAGACATCAGAATAGTGTATTGTAGTGGAGAACTAAAGTGGTCATTTGAGATAAACAACTTTTCTATGATTGACATGGAATCCTAGTTAATTGTTCATTATGCTAATTAGTAATATATTATTCATGTGAAGCATGAAGCTTTAAATAAAAAAAAGTTTTGGAACACAATTCCCAGTTTCTATCTTTATGGTTTTCACTGATAAACAAATGAGAGGAGGGTTCTTATTTAAATTTGATGGTGTCCAGGATGTGAGACTGTGTACGGAAATCTTAGTGTTACCAGGATGTGTTGTCTAATAGCCACTTCCTCTCTTCAAGCGAAAATGCATATTGTTCTCCAGTGCACTGCAGTCACTCAAAAGATTTGTTGAGGTTAGGCTTGTAATTTGTCTCATCCTTAGTGTTAAGAGGACATTATCATTAAATAAACATATTGATAGAATATTAACATTATAAGATAGCGTACAGGTAAAGTAAGATTAAAGCACCACTGTACAATGAGAAAACTATATGTTTGAAAATGTTAAATCTAAGAGCAAACTCATCAGAAAAAAAGTCATACATCTATTTTTTTTTATCAGAATTGGAGGAATCCATGATATATTGGTGGAAGTTGTGTGTGTGAGAAGAGTCTTTACATTTCTATTGACCATGACTGCATTTAATGATGCAAGGTGCTTGCTAGTGGGCAGAGCTTTAACTATATGGCAGAAATGTGACTTTGCCCACCCTTTAATTTCAGTATTCATCATTATAAACATGATTTGATTCATTCCTCTCATCTCTGACCCCATTGCTATTACAGAAAACCCTCATTATGAAAATAAAACCAAGAATGAATCAAGACATCTTGATTCATTTACCAACAGAGATATATCTGCATTTGATATTCCTGTAATGCATTCGTCATTCAATATATATAAACCACATCGGCACTGAGTTACATCTGTATCATATACAGTAGTTTGTTCTTTATAAGGCTGCATGGAGTGGTTTTGACAGTAGAATCAGGCAATGTCTAGTCTTCCATTCCACTTCTAGCTGTTACACTTTGAAGATCTAGACACAGTACAGCTATTTTTATTTTTTATCATTAAACAATCCACAATTTGTTAATAGCGTAAATTGCTGAGTGAATCAATTTCAAACCCTGTGATATTAAGCCAGGTGGCTGTCTCCTGGCCAACACAACCCCCATTTCCTGCATGGAGGATTCCTTCCCAATTCAGTATGTCCTCCATCAACATTTTTATTGTATTTTTTTAGGAAATTGTCCTTTTTAAGCATTTCGCAGCTGGCTACAGAAATGGCTCTTGGCCAAGTTGTTAATGTAGCTTCATATTTGCCTTCTGCCAAATCATGCACAACCATGTGCTGTATCTTTCACATACAGGCACCAATATAGTGCTGTCTGTAGTGACGGATGGTATAGAAGTTAGCGACTGGAAACAATGTAAGAGCTTCCTCTTGAAAAATAGATGCTCCTGTTTCCCATGTTTTTTTCAGTTTCAGAACTAAAGTTTGTGTTACTTAGGGTACGTGATATTCACAAAATATATTTGGCTATGGTAATCACTAAATATAGTGAGTAGAGGAAATAAAACATTATTATTGATCACTGATGAGTTATATATTATTAACTAGCATATTCAGAAATAGTGGAAACACTGTATACTACATAACCATGTATTTAAAATATAAATTCATGGCACATAATAATAAGATTATGTAATAAATAATATGCAAAACAAACATTTTCAAAATAAATATAAAAAATGTAAATCTAGTAATCTATATATGCAGGGAAAGACAAGGCAACAATTTTGGGAGCCCACGATTTTTCACTTCATGTATGTGTGTATATATATATATATATATATATATATGTATATATATATATATATATACAGTAGACTGTCAGTTAACCAGAACTCAAGCAACCAGAACTGTACTTTAAATACAAATAGCATTTTACAAAACTCAAGGGCCAGGAGCCAGGTTGTCATTTTACAAAATGCTTACAGGCACCTAGATTTCATCCACTGTATGTCTCAGCAATTCAGTTTTACCTGGTAGCAGACAGGCATGCGTGACTGAGCCAGGGCAGTGTTGGCGATACATTCCCCGGGATCAGCACAGCACCCTCCACCCGAACGTACCTGTGTGTAAGTGAGGAGTGAATGCTGCTGCTGCTGCTAGAACACCCCTCACTGACAAATATACTTAGCAGAGCATCCTATGTGCAGCTAATCTAGGCCTCTTTTTATAATCTCAAGCAACCAGAAACTACATCTATCCGGCATCTACCAATCCCCATGGGTGCCGGAAAACGGAGAGTATACTTTATATATATATATATATATATATATATATATATACAGGTCGACACCATTTATCGCCCTTGGATAATCTGGCAATCCCTTCAATCCAAACATATTTTAATTAGCAGAAGATGTTTTGTAACTGGATAAGGCTTTCATTAAACATGCCTTAAATAACTGGTTCAAAGGAACACTTTATAATTGATTTAACTTAATTCCTCTGGTCCAGCGAAATCACTAATCCGGAAAAGGTTCAGAACGGACAATGCCAGATAATTGGTGGTGGACCTATATATATATATATAGGCCCTCATTCAATTGCGATGTGGTCAATTGAGAAGGGCTCTATTTTAGCACATAGCATATTTTTTTTAAAGAAGTTTTTAGTTTGTGAAAACCTTGCTTTTGGATAGATGCTTACTAACTAAAAACTTCTTTAAAAAATATATGTTATGTGCTTATTTAGAGCCGTATTCAATTGGCCAAACTGCTATTGAATGAGGGCCATAGTGAGTGCGTGTATACATAAATAGAAATTAATAGTATATTTTAAGTATAAATTAATTGTGTATAATAAAGAGGTTATGTAATAAATACAATGCATAATACAAAGTGAGTGTGTGTGTGTGTTTCATTATTCCAATGAGTGAGGTTTACTAACCTATCACAGAGGCTGAGCAGGGAGATTTACTAAGAATCACATTAGTTGTTTTATACATTATTGTATTCAGTATGTTCCAATCATTCTAACAGTCTTTCACACTTCATCGTGGCCTCTGTGAAACTAAGTGAATACCCTTGGTATTAGATGCCAGACAGCTTCAGTAATCATGTGACACATTAGTGTGATTTTTTTCGCAAATACATTTAAATAGAGCATTCAAATATGTTAAGTTTATAGATCCACTTTCTAGTTTTTTGTGGTCCTTATTTATCAAAAGGGCAACATGTAGCCCAATTGATAAATACAGTAGTCTACTTTTTACACCCTTTGATCAATACTGTATACTCATTATCTTATAAATGAAAGGAGATGCTTGTATCTTAGTAAATACTATCATAATCTCCCTGGCCTCACAACCTTACTATTTCAAAGCACAACACAGACCAGATGCAATAAGTGTGAGTGCAGGATAAGAAATCTGAAGATAAAACCACAGCCCTGATGTTTACATCTTGCAGTGTAGCTTTGCATTATGTATATGATTGGTTTAATGAATACATGCACTTTACCAAACCTCAAATAAACAGTTTAAATGATAGATCCTGCCTCAGGTTCATGATAGCAATAGATAGTAACTTCCTGCCATGCATTATGGCTATTCATAGGGAGGAGTTAATATGAGCAGCCAAAAGGAAACCATGAGAACTTGTTGCTGCAAAGCTACAGCCTGATATTACTCTTGGGTTCAGGGAGCAGATTATTAGACATCTCTGTGGGATATACTCATCTTACTGTACCTCATGGTGTGGTGCTGCTGTTTTGTGCATCATCAGGTAAGTGTATAGAGCTGGAACACACAGTTAGTGTCATTCCTTTTTTACAAAGATGTGATGCTGTATAAAACCATGTCATGGTCCACAGCTGTACAGCTGTATTGCATAAGACTAGTTTTATATATATATATATATATATATATATATATATATATATATATATATAAAACTACACATGTGATAATTACTGCTGTTTGAATTTAGCATTGGTGATTTTGTATTCTATATATATATATATATATATATATATATATATATATATATATATATATATATAGTTTATAGTTATACCTTTTTTTATTGGACAAACATGTTTGAATGTCATTCAAATTAATATGTTTGTCCAATAAAAAGGTGTTGCCATATATTGCAATACTCTGATTTTATATATATATATATATATATATATATATATATATATATATATATATATATATATATGTGTATGTAGATAGAAACATGAAATGATAAGTTATATTTATGTGTAAATGCAGTCATACATTATATATGTGTCAACAATATATGAATTACATAACACACACACACACACATATATTCTTTAAAATAATGGCTAAGAATACTAAGTCTTTCTCAACATAAGGCTGAATTCTGTTTGCATGTATGTATATATATATATATATATATATATATATATATATATATATATATAACCATTTACTGTACACAAATGTATGCTGTACAATAACTAGTAAATCTAGCAGGATAAATCTGGCCCACTGTAGCTGACCTATTTATACTGGATTATTAATTATTACTGGATTATTAATTATTATTAAGTCATATGGCTAGATGTACTAAAGGATTTTGAAGAACCTCTTCATTCCCATGATATTCTATGAGTGCACATGCATTAAAATTTGACAACTCCAAAAAGTTTCAGCACTCCAGCCTCATACAGCACATAGACTATATCTCATATTTTGCCCAATGCATATTTAAATTGCATTACTAATTTAGCTTACACCACCTCCATTGCTGCACTGTTAATGACTGCCTTTTTTTCTGACTACAGAGCATTCTCTCTTTTTTTCTGGGGCTCCATGTTTTCTGACACATGTCTATTATATAATTTAGTAGTACTTCAATGCATTTGAAAGTTTTTCATAGTCTTACTTTATGATTTTTTAAGTATTCTGTGGTTATTTTTTAGGAGGTTAACCATATACCAATTTAGTAGCAGTTCTTTGCACAGTCTGTCATTTATTGATATTCTTCTGAAGATGTGGTCTCCAGAGCTAAACACATAGGCCAAATGTAGAAACATGTCACATGTGTGAGAACTCTTAGATAACTCAACTGCATGTTTTCCTCCAGTGTTTTGTACAACAATTTGATATTTTCAGGAGATTTACAACACCTTCAGCCCTATTAAATTGCCCCATAGTGAAAATCCGTAGCCCGTAATGGAGCCAGCTAGACTTAGAGCTATTAAATTGGTCTCTTATAGCTACCCGCACACAATCTGGGGGTTACAGGCGGAAAAACCGTAAGGGCTATTGAAATCGTAACTCCGTTGCCGCAAAACCTTTGATCTGTCAAGTAAATGTTAAGTTCGCAAATCGCTATTAAACGAATCTACTAGCGTTCAAACCCGTAAACCGCGAATGGAGCCAAAAAGCCTAGGGCCTTCGGCACTGATTGCAAGCCTCTCCCCCTGTGTACTTTATAGGAATCTCACTTGAGCACCCTTGGCGCTCATTGCGAGCCTCTCTCCCTGTGTTACTACCTTGGGCTAAGTGTTACTGCCTTTGATTAAGTGTTACTGGCTTGAGTTAAATGTTACTGCCTTGTATTAAGTGTTAGTGTTTAGCGTTAAATCTTAGCGGTTAGGGCTGGTATCTACGTCTTTCGGCGCCTTTTCTGCCCTTTGGCTGCGTTTTACGTCCTTATGCCTCGTTTTCGGTTTGTTTATTTTTTTACGGACGTTATTTCTTTTTCCACTTCAGCGATTTTCGAGCAAAAAAATTGCCTAAGTTCCGCAGGTTGCAGGGTTGAGAGCCTGTGGCGCTCATCTCCACCAGCACAATGAGCGCCTTCGTTGCTTGCTCATTGCCTGGCCATAGTAATTTTAGTATTGTTTGATCCAACACAGATTGTGTAGATAGGAGTTTAACTTCCAACCCTTTTTCTTGATAGTTATGCATAACTTTACTTTTACTTTATTTCATAGGTCCATGATTTAACTTGGGACGGTAAGTGTCAACCCTAGTGTTTTTGGACAATAATTACATAGTTACATAGTAATGGAGTGTGAAAAAAGACTTCTGGATTAGTTGTTAATTGATCCAGAGGAAGGGAAACAGAAAAAAAAACATTAAAACATTGCCAATTGTCTCAAAAGGGCAAAAAGAAAATTCCTTCTTGACTGGTGATCGGATTCCACCCTGGATGCCCTTTTTACTCACAAATATATACAACTAGAGAATTTCCCGTCAAAAAATGACGGCAATGAAATTGTAAGGTAGCTAATGCTTTTTGGTGTGTAATAATGAAATATATAATACATTAATAAATGAATATACTTAACCTATTTTGAAGCATTGTGTTGAAGAGCTGGCAATCTGTTTTGAGGTTGCTGCAGCATTAGTGGTGTGGAGCTGCTGTGTAAGCGTGCTGAATGTGTGCAGTGTAATACTGTGCGTGCGCGAGACGAAACCGTTAGCGTAGTGTTGTACTTCCGCATTGGCATAAAATGGCGGGTTATCTGTGGTATGCGTCTTTGCGGATTATCCGTCGGTGCTTCGTGGTGGTTTTCGAGTTTCGTGTGGTGTTTTGCGAGTGTGTTGTGGTGTTTTACGTGTTGAGAGTGCTGTAGCCTCGTTTTAATTTTTTTTCGGCGGCCATTTTTTCGCTCGCTTAGCGATTTTTTTTAGTGTGTAAAGTGTTTTATTTTTATTTAAATGAAGGTGTAACCTGGTTTTTTGAGGTGCTGGATGGTTCCTCTTGCTGTAGGTAAGCTTTTTATGTGTGTGTTGTGTGTATTTATTGTGTTTTAAATGTTTGTATGTCGGCGTGTTGCGTCCGATGATTGCGAGTTCGTAATGTGTGGTAACGTGTCTCGTATGGTGTTTGCGTGTGTAGCCTCGTTTTCGTTTTGTTCGTCGGCCATTTTTTGTGTCGCTTAGCAAATTGTTTAGTGTCTAAACTCTTTTATTTTGAGTAAAATGAAGATGTAAGGTGCATTTTTGAGGTCCTGGATGTTTCCTGTTGCTGTAGGTAAGGTTTTTATGTATGTGCTGTGTTTTTAATTTTGTAATGTTCGCGAGTTGCGTCCGAGTGTTGCGAGGCCGTAATGTGTGTGAACGTGTGTCGTATGTTGTTTGCGAGTGTCGTAATGTGTGTGTCGTGCTCTTTGGTTTGCGACGTGAACTTTGCGAGGGTCGCAGTTGCTGGCATGCCAGCAACTGCGGACCTCGCTTTGCGAGGTCCTCAGGTGCTGGCATGGAGCGCCTGCAGCGCTCCATGCCAGCAACTGAGACCCTCGCCCAGTGCCCTCGCTTCGCAAGGGCCTTGGCTCGCTGCGCGGGCTCGCTATGCGAGCCCGCAGCGTTAGCAACAACTCGTACGCTCACAACTATATATGTGATCCCTTTCTAAAGTTATCTATCAAATCCACTGTCACCACCTCCTTTGGTAGAGAATTACACAGATTAACCACCCTTACTGTGAAAAGAACCCTTTTCTTTATTTAAGGTTGAATTTTTTTACTTCTAACCTCTGGCTTCTATACCCTGCTTAATACATGCTAATATTGTATTTGCCTTTGCAGCTGCTGCTTGGCATTGAGCACTGCTACCTAGGTGGTTGTCCACAAGCACTCACAAATCAATATCTGATACCCCTAGATTTTCTCCATTAAGATTATAAATTGCATGGCTATTTTTCCTTCCCAGATGGATAACTTTACATGTATTCATATTAAATCTCATCTGCCATTTATTTGCCCATTTCTCTAATTTATTCAAAACTAGGTATTTTGTTTGTTTCCTTGTCTTATTAAATAAGTGTAACCTTAGTGGTTGCCTAACAAGAAAGGGGCGTGTAGATTTGAGGTAGACCATATAGACCATCCTATAATCACGGTCCAACTCAAATAGACAGATATATAGTCATGATTTCATATTTTTGCTAGGTGGCAAGCCGGTTAGTGAAGGTCATGGCAAGAATAGTCTGCATCACTAACAGGAAACAGACTCTAAAATGTGCAGAGTTACTAGCAGAGATTATACAAAGTGTATTCTTATGATAGGTTTATATATTTTTATGTACTTGCAATAAAGGCCATTTTATATTTATATTGGTGACAATTTCTCCACATATAGAGGTTTAGAGTGTCTTTATGTGTATCCTATTTCTGCTATGTCTGTTGATATTTGATGCATATTTTCAGGAAACTATAATGCACACAGGAAGGAAAACAAAGTTTATATCTTATTTTAATATTATGTTGATACAAAATTGTATTTGCCACCTGCCTTCCACTGCATGAAACATTCAAGTAAGAAACCCCCCCCCCCCCCCCATATATATATATATATATATATATATATATATATATATACTTAATCCGTTCCAGACGGCAGGAGGAGGACTAAACAAGCCAAACAAGCATTTCCCATAGGAATCAATGTAAATTGAAATAATCAATTCCGGACCCCAGAATTTTCACATTTTAGTTTTAACTGATAGTTTTGATTTTTGATACAAAACCTTAAAACTGAACAGGCATAATTAAAAAAAACAATAATTACATCAGATAACATAGAATTTAACTGTACTGAGAGGACTTGAGGGCCCAGTGGGATGGTGGTGATGTAGAGGAGGAGAAGGAAGAATGAAGTTATTGCTTGATACTTTGGTTCTCATAGGCACAGGCTACACTTTGGTTCAATAGGATGGTGTCAAATTCAGTGTTTTCTGATAATCTAACACAACTCAACTTTTCCTCTTTCCTCCTCTCCCACAACTGATAAAATAAACACTGCACTCCTCCTGCACTTGCTATTACGAAGTTATGAAACAAAGACATGATGGAGTCTTTTACCTAAAAACATTTTTTTTTATTGTTTATAGCTTAAACGTCTGCTAATATTGTTAGTTATACATATCACAAACATGCTGATTTTCTTCAACTGCAGTAGTCTTTTAAAATATGAGGAGTTACAACTGATCTACAGTTATTGGCTTCAACTTATTTTGTGTAAATGCTTTGTGTATTCCATTAAAAGCACAATAGTAGTAAATGTAAGGACAGTCCTGATGGGACATATACAGTAATCATGTTGTGGAATTGTAATCTTATTATGGCGTTTTATTGATGAACCAACAAGGTTAAAATCAGTTAGATAACTTACATGTTCTATCTACAATTCAGCCTGAATATAAAAACAGAAGACCGCCCCAATTGAGTTTTCTTTTCATCCAGTGTAGTTTCGCGTCACAGGTGCAATGACAACTTTGTGAGCATGTGCAACATTCTACAGTATTATAATATTTTGTGACTGACAGAATGAACATTATGCAAAAATATTCTACCAAGATTTGTGGATAATTTGGAAAGGTTTTATTTGGCAGAAAGGGTGATAGATAAGTGAAATAGCTTTCCTGTAGGGTTGCTATCAACAAAATACAATAAGGATTTCAATAATACTCTTTTAATTCTAAGAATTAATAAAAGAGGCACGGATCACATTTTTTTGTTCTTATTGATTTACAAGCGTGTGTTTTAAATATTACAAATGTAGCTGTTTGCATGAAAAAATATGAATTAAAACATCTTTAAATAAGGAAATTACACTGTGTAAACACAGTAATACTCTAAATCTTATTTGCAGTTATTTATATTCATAAATTTATTCCTGCACACCGGCAGACAGGGAGAAGCCCTCAAAGACAATTATACATGCAAAGTAGTTTAGGACAGTCATAAAAAAAAAAGATGAACATTATTCATTGCCATTTTCGGAAACACTAAAGAAAATAAAAAAAATGTCCATGTTCCCTTAAGCCTAGTGTTTAAGTAGAAAGAATGGGCAGACTATATGAACCTACAAATTCTTATCTAACATGAAAATCCCTATTTCTTTTAATGTTTTAGAAGGCGGAAGAATCACTTTACTAGTATGGTTTACTAGATGTCACAAAGAGAAAAGGCAAAATAGGTAACTAGATAGATTATGCCTGTCATATGTTTTGTAGATTTTGGATAAGGTTAAAGATGTCAGGAAGATCTTCTACATATGTTAACTTCTCCAAGAAATGAATTGCTAGAAAATTGTAGCATCTATGAAGTAGGAATATGGATTATTGGTTTGTTTCTATATTTATAACTGTATTGTGTTAATACTCATGGCTATTGCTCTGCATCATCAGGTAGAGTAGTCAATATATATATATATATATATATATATATATATATATATATATATAATATATGAGTCAAATAAAAACAAGTGTTTTTTTCACTTGATTTTCATTGTTCTGTTTGATGATGTAGAGTAGCTTTGCTAAATCCCATGAGCCTCATTCAATTTGAAGCCTGCATCTCTCGGTATACAGGTCGTATGTCTTCAGGCCTGCTGAGGGCTTGAACTCTGCAACAATTCCACTGCTATACAATTAAACAAGCCCGCAAGTTAGGGGCCGAAAGCTGAAACCTTAAACCATGCATTCGTATGGAACATGATGAATTAAGCAAGGCTGTAACTACCGATTTAGAAACAGCCAATAGAAAATGACACCGTCATCATTAGGTCAGTAAAACATGGAGGTTACATGTCAATCCGTTAGCGTTTGGAGGTCCGAACTGCAATCGGACTCGCAAAACACAAAATAATAAAAATGAATGCCAATACTGTTCTAGTACATATGGGCGGCCTGATATAATTCTCAAGATCGCTATAACCCTGAAATGAAACATAAAATAAAATTATTTTTTATTGCTGATTTGCGACTGTTGTGCAATTATTTACCTTTACAGTGCTACAAATATGCCTTTAACCCCTTTGCTCTCTAGTACTCGTAGGATTTTCTACATTTGCCATTTAAAAATTTGAAAACATTTGCGGGCTTGCGGAATTATACCAATTGCATAGCGATTTGCCATTGTAACTCTTGTTTGCGTGAAAGATCAAAGGATTAAATGGGCTGTAAGTTCCGATTTTAACAACCGCAAGGATTTCAAGCCCGTAACATGTAAGCTGTTTTTGGCTCGCAAAAAAACGCCAGTCGAATAGCAAATTAACTTACGGGCTACTGTAACTTACAATTGCTCAATTGAATGAGGCTCAATGTATCTTTAAGTGAATCTGCCTGGTATTGTTCAGAGAAATATCTTTATAATTTCATTTCAGATTTGGTGACATCCCAACACAGCTGACAGATCTTGACTTTCCATATATAATAAATGGTAGCTGTCCATCTCACGTCTGCCTATTGTCACTGTAGCTCAGTGGTAAATCATGAGCATCTGAAAAGGTCATCATTAAGTTCCTAAGGCAGGCCGTAGTTATAATACTTTAAATATTATCATTTGGTGGCTGACAGGCTTGAGAAATATTTGTGAAATATATTATGTTCTGGTGAGTCAAAACAAAAAAAGTCTGAATATAAATCACTCAGTTATGTAAATGAATTGACATATTTAATAAAAACACAGCTATGACAGCATATAAGAAGCAGCATACCCCATTTATGCTTAAATTAATTTACTGAGAGTGAGCCTTATTCTAATAGAAGCCTGCAAATACCTCAAGCTCATAAATTTGTCTGTGGGTGTTTTTTTCCTTATATATTATTATTATTATTATTAATATTATTAGCGTTTATTTGTAACAGGCCAACATTTTCCGTAGCGCTGTTGTTTAGATGTATTCTATTAAACCCTAACTTTTTAAGTCTGATTTTAGGGGGCGAAAATCATTTTTTTCTTAGACAAAGCCTATAGTAAATGAGACCTGGACATGGAAGTTACACATAATCTGCAATTGGAGGCTACAAATTATTTGGTGCCAATAAATAATATTTGACGCAATGAAGCTATCTAGCACTCTATAAAATGCATTAGATCATCTGTTTCTATTTCATGTGGGTTTCATGCTGTGTATTAACCCACTTAGTCCCAAGACCGATATTACTCAGAAATAACATTAAAAAAAAATTTGCTTATTTGTTCGTTTGAGACTGTTGTGCAACTGCACAACAGTCTCAAACGAACAAATAAGCGTTTTTTTGTAATGTTATTTCTGAGTATTAATGTCTTTCCATGCCTTCCCATGTTTTTAAAGTACAGTACTGTGTGTTTAATTACTGCTATGGCTATAATAAGTCTTTGAAAAGTCCTCCTTAGTACGCTTAATATTTTTGACAGAAACTTGGTAGTTTTTTTACTTGTGGCTACGACTTTATTTGCGACCTAGAGCTACGGGTCTAATAGAATATACATTTTGTGTTACTTTAATTATTTAGATCTCGTGATATTCGTGCTGTGCTAAAACCAATGGAGTTCTAATGCCGGTTTTGCGTCTTTGGTTATCCCGTAGTGATTGTGGGCGGGGAACTCGTAATCAGATTGTGAGTAACTAATAGAATATGTGGCAATATTAAGAGCAGTTTTAGTGTGTATAAATTTACGAATTGGGCTATAGAATAGGGTCATGGTCCATAACGGGAAGGTGTCTCTATTGACATCTCTGTAAAATGAACACAGACTGTCTTCTAGTCCATGATTCATTTAACTATATAAAGTTACCATGTTTAAACCATGCATCTATAACATGTCTGTACTTTTTGAGAAGGGTGAAACAGTAATCATTTTTGTTTTGTGTAATAAATGTATAATATTTTCATTACAATGTGCTCTAATTAATTTTTTAGAAAACTTCATTTTTTAGATTGGATTTCTTTAGTAAGGTCAAGCTTGCATAATATATGTAAGTGTACTAAGGAATTGCAGTCTCTCTCTGTAGCTGCGCTGGTGAGTCAGCCTATAATATCCCCAGGGACATCATGATGTGGGTTGCACAGCAGGGCATTGAGAAAAGACAGCGAGGGAAAGAGAGAGAGAGAGAAAGGAAATTGATTTAGAGAGGAGTAAGGAAGGGAGGGGGTGAAATAAAGAGGAGAATATGTGTGAGAGAGACCGAACAGTAGAAGAGACAGGTGAGGGAAAAAGAGAGGGGGAAGAGTAGAATAGAGAAGTGAGGTATCCAATATGCAAATCTCAGTTCCTGGGGGTGTCTACATCACCCCCAGCACATTTTTTTCTTTTCTGCAAAATATTTTTACATTTTTTTATGCAGACATTTTTTGCTAGGTGGGTTATGATGCATTCTACAGGATGCATTCATAACCCACGTCACGTTTTGCATATACCTTTAAGATTAAGATTTTCTCTGAAAATGCTTTTATGCCTATGACTTACATAGCTGCTAATGTTCTTAGCTTGTTACGTAATTGACAAACGTGATTTTTTGTTAATTTACGGTGGCCCTTTAATCGAGTTGATCATGTTTAGATCACATAGAGTTGGTCAGATCCTTTGAACATAGCAAAACTCTGTTGCTTGGACCCTCTCCTTTTCAGTGAGCTCCTCCCAGATACAGCAGTTTACCATCTTTATATAGTACAGATGTATTAAGAGATAAACAACTTAACTGCAATTAACAGGATATGTTAATATCTGGTTAAAAAGAACAGTAGCTCTGTTAATAATCCAGGCTTCAAAGCAAATCAATGACAGTAGTTTTTTTGGTTATCAGTAGCCAGCAATAAGATAATAGATGTTTTAACAGCTGTAACCAATCGGCATAGACAATACTGAATTTCTACCATGCGTTTTAATGTCCATCTTTTGTTTACTTATGAAAAATTAATTGTGTTAAAAAAATGTTTTTGAAAGCAGCAGTATATATATGAAGAGCAATGTTTTTTAATCTGTTTTAGCATGACTAGTGAACTGAAAGAAACTAGAATAGCAGTGTAAACAAGGATTCACAGGCAACCTCTTATCATGGCTATGAAAAGACAATTGAAGTGTCATATTTATAGTATGATCTAATTAAGTACTTGGCTTGATAATGGGACAATGTTTTTAGAAAGTTTTTATACTTAAATACAAACTATATTTTTTTAACTACCGTATATACTCGAGTATAAGCCGAGGCACCTATTTTACCTCAAAATACTGGGTAAAATTAGTGACAGGAGTATAAGCCGAGGGTGGGAAATGTGCTGCCCCCTGTGTCCCTCTTGTGCCCTCTGTGTCCCCCTCTCTCTCCCGTGTCTCTTCTCCCCTCTCCCTTCCCTGTGTCTCTTTCACCCTCCTCAACCCCCTCCTCATTCACCTCCCTCCTCAACCCCACTCCTCATCCTCAACCTCCCTCCTCATCCTCAACCTCCCTCCTCAACCCCCTCATCCTCAACCCCCCCATCCTCAACCCCCTCCTCAACCCCCCTCCTCATCCTCAACCCCCCTCCTCATCCTTAACCCCTCTCCTCATCCTCAACCCCCCTCCTCATCCTCAACCTCCCTCATCTTCAACCTCCCTCCTCATCCTCCCTCCTAATCCTCCCTCCTCAACCCCCCATCCTCAACCTCCCTCCTCAACCTCCCTCCTCAACCCCCCCATCCTCATCCTCCCTCCTCAACCCCCAATCCTCAACTTCCTCCGGCACCCGGTATATGCTAATGACGTGGCGCGGATGTGACGTCACATGCGCGCCGGGTCCAGAAGGCGCGGGCCCGGAGCAGAAGCAGGTAAGTGAGGGGAGAGGGGGAGGTATTTAGGGGGATTTAGAATGAGGAGGGGGGTTGAGGATGAGGAGGGGGGAGGGAAAGAGACATGGGGGGTTAGAGAGACACAGGGGGATAGAGAGACATGGGGGAGTAGAGAGACACAGGTGGCTTAGAGAGACACGGGGGGGGGGGTTAGAGAGACACGGGGGGAGAGTGGTGCGAGTATAAGCCGAGGGGGCCCTTTTTAGCCTTAAAAAAAGGGCTGAAAAACTCTGCTTATACTCGAGTATATACGGTATATATTTTTTTAATTTTTATCATAATCAAGTTTGGTTTACAGGACAGAATATAAATAGCTCTTGGACTAGTCACTTTGGAGAACCCTTGTAAATTCTACTCAAAGACTGCAACATTATAAAGACATCTAAAATAAGATTAAATGGAAGTGTAAGTTTCGGCTCCAGGCCAGTAATCAGTCCTACAAGGATACTCTTAGGCAAAACCAAATTCTGCAAAATATAAGCTTCTCTCTAAAATGCTTTTGTACCCATGGTTTACACAGCTGCTAATGTTACTAGTTTGTTACATACTTCACAATCATTAATCCTACCCCCCCCCCCCCCCCCAAACTACAGTGGTTCTTTGAAAGATAATCTTGTGAATGTACAATACATTCCAATTTAATATGATTGCTTTAAAAATGCTGTAAAAATAACACAAGGTCTCCAGATTTCAAAACTCATTTAATTTAGATGTGTACATAAATATGTTACATTTCTTAAATAATCACATTATCAAGTCACATTTAAATGTTTGCCCTGGACTCCAGCTGCACGTTCCTCTGTAAATGCTGTAGTGCAGCAGCACTTGCAGGCACGATGCTGATAAAAGTAGTTCAAACATGACTCGTGTAACAATCACTGTGCCAGTAATAAATATGGCTAATGAAACCACTCTTCCAAACACTGCCAGAAGCAAATATGGCTGCTGCAACCACACTATACAAAAACAATAAAGCAGGACCTGCCTGCTTCATAGAGAGAAATAATTAATATTGCATGAGTGCTATGTTCAAGACTAAGATAAGTTTTATTTTATTCTTGTGAACATATATTCAAAAGGAAAATCCAATATATTTAAAATAAATATGTAGTAAACACTCATTAAATAGGAAGTGTTTCAGTTTCCCTTTAAATAAATGATACACAATCTTGCATTGCACTGACCTTTTAAGGATGCAGTTTTCCTTGTAATATGATTATGTGATGGACGGCTGTGGAGACCAGACTATAATATCCTATGGGTTCAATAACGGCATCTGGCATTGAGATCAGTAATGAGATAGCACTTTTGTCTGCTTTGTGATATCATGACCACCTGTGATATGAAATGTAAATTCATGACTATTCAGCTGATTTTAAAGAAAAGTAAGACCATTTTGGGCTGTTTAAATTGCAAGGCCCTATTTGGGTTAGATCTTAGTGTCTGTTTTCTGCAGCACAGCTGTAAACAGGATAGAAAACCGGGTCAGAAGAGTCGCCAATTATACGCTGAATACTTTTCTTGCAAACGTTTAAAGATTAGGCAATCAAAATAATTGAGCAATTTTCATACAAAAGAATAAATGGTTTATTACACCGTCATTAGTATTAATTTCTAGGTTTTGAAATAGCCACAACTGCATCGCTTGTTTATTCCTCTAATAGATAACTGTCTGTGCCAAGAATAAAGAATTAGTGTGAATTCTAAAGGTGTTATGATAAGGTAGTTTGGGCTTAAATTTGAAGAGGATCAATGTAGATTAGTAAAACAGAATAGAGAAATTGTGAAGTATGCAACAAACTAATAACATTATAGAGAAAATCAGACTCTGCTAGAAAGTGGAAGCTGCTATTTTATTCATATTTTCTTTTCAATGCTCAAGGGAATTTACAGCATAGCACAAGCAAGGCTGCCTCTACTGAGCATATAAAAGGGAGAAGGAAGTGACCAGTGCTATAATCATATCTGAATCCACCAGTGACTCAACATATCCCTCTTGCATAAATAATACAAATTGGGAGGACTTTCCCACTCTGTCTCCAAGCCAACAGAAAGTGTGCAAGACATAAACATGGCATCTTTCAAGTGCTAAAATTAAGATTTTACAGTCACATAGTAATTGCAGTTGAAAAAAAGACTTTTAGTCCATCAAGTTCAACCTTTTAAGAACTCATCTGATCTGCAATACCTAAAAATTATTTTATGCACAGAGCTTGCATAACTGCTAATGTTGTTTTTTTCAACAAACATATGATATTTTTCCATATTTACAGTGGTCCTTTAATGGTATATTGAGAGATCCACACAACTTGCTTTCTTTCCAAAGAATAAGGTTAGAATGCTTTAGACTAGAGTTCAACTCCAGTTCTCAAGGATTGGACCAAGCCAGTTATTTGCCATTTTTTTATGAGCACGGGTAAGGAAATCAAAATCAAGCCAATTATCTGTTCTCAACATTTCTCTGTTTTAAAGACTGCTTTAACCCAACAAGCAGCCATATTGACACATGTAGCCCTCACTAAATTCCCCATGTGGTCCTTATACTGTTCAGATGCTGATAAGGGAACTTAAGGGACTCACATTTATTATTAACAAATTCCCAACACATGGCAAAGGGATAGGCTAGGGAGAGGGGTCTTTCAACAAGGAAGGGTAAGATATATCTTGACCCCATATCAACTACCAAAGGCTATGGAGAAGTTTTTTTGTTATTTTATTTAGATATCAGCATTTTTTAACAAACAAAAAATCTTTAAAATACATATATTTTTTTTAAATTTCAAATATATTTTAAATATAAGCACATCATCAGGGTTGAGGTGGAGATGCAGAATAGCAGAATCATGGCAGGCAGAGAGCTCAGAATAGGCTTAGTAAATACTACAGTTGCTACCCATTGTAATGTACAACACATATTTAGCATGACAATATGCCCCAACACAAAGTCGAGCGAAGGGGTAAATAGTTCTTAGGAAACAGCTAAGTAAATGCAGTGATAAGCTGAGATGTAAGATCACTACATGTCAAAGCCTATCATAGCTCATTTCTACCCCTGCAATGCTTTAGTTACCCCCACCACTGCCATTTTTACATATCTTAGTACACATGTCCTGTAGGAAAACATGGGATTTAAGAAGTTCTCCCTTTAGTACAGATGGTACACTGTGTACAGTAATCTTGAAAATGATGCATGGATGCCCCTCACTGAATCCTAAGAAAAAATCATGTCTTGGTTTTCTGACTATAACAGAGGAACAACAAACAGCTGCTGTTATTCGGCCATGTCAGGGTCCACCTGTAATTCCCATTAACCTTAGTGGGAGTTCCAGCCATAGCAACCAGCAAAACACCTAGAGGATCTCAGTAAATCCATAAATCACACGGTCTGTTGGGTTTTATTATGGATCTTCTGCTCTTACTCATTAGATAAAAACCTGAGGTCCACATTCTCCGTCTTCAGAATCCAATTAATTATAGGTAATTGCCATTTTACATATACATTAATCATATTTTTTGCATTTTTAGTTTGATGAGAACAGAAAATAAATGAAAATATTTTAAGCTAACTGAATATTACACATCAGCAGGTTCATTAGGAACAGCTTTAATTAATTGATAGAAGCACAAAAACCTTTGTCTGTTTACAACCCTAACCAATTAAAGTTTACCTATGTATTTATTTTCTTTTATGTAGTTTATTTGATTAAGAATTGTTCATAAGCTCAGTTTTTACAGACTAAAATCAAACAATATTACTTGCTTGGGTTTGCCCTCTGCAGCTCATGAAGACACATACATACTTTGTACTAATCAGCAGTGGATGGAGTGAGATTTTCTTTCAGCAATTGGCACTACCCCCCCCTCCCCGCAGGGTTTAACTACATAGTAAACCTACTACTTCTTGTGCTCTGATTATGTGATAAGAGAAAACCCTCAGCAGTATTCAAGATGTCTGCCAAGACCTTGGTCAACTTTTAAGTGGTCCATCAAGAAAAAAAAAAAAAAAAAAAAACCCTACTATAGAATATTATTTATATTATTTATTATAATATTATTTATTATAAAAAAAAATTGGATACACCAGTAAACCAGGAATTAAGGATACAGAGGCTTGAGTACTGGTGGGTTAATCTGTGGCTTGGTCACTTTGGGTTCAAATATTGACATATCAGTTATGGAACTTGGCTTGTTAGCTGTAATATTTTGCTATATTTGTCAGTGGTTTTCAAGATTTGAAAAACTAAAATCTACTTTGAGCCAATCTGCAGGGTAATGGGTCGCTGATACTAATAGTACTGAGAAAAGATTATTTGGTAACTCCCTTTAAAAGAAAAGGGGCATTTCACTGCAATAATCCAACTTTCATAATTATTAAGAGAATAAAAACCAGAACAAATAACCTTTCAGATTATTGTAAGTTTTTTTTGTCACAAAAGTGACAATGAAATTAGCTGTTTTCCATCAACCTCTAAGGGAGCTCCACCCATTTTTTTTCAGACTGAAACACAGCATGCAGCTGACTTTACTGCAGCTTCCTATTTTCTGTTCAGTTTTAATAGGAACAAAGATTGCTAAAAACAAACAGCACTGTTTTAACTTTTTCAACTTTTTTTTAAATCAATATAATTAAAGGCACATAAATGCAATTTTTTCTATCATGCATATAAAAGAACAGGTTTTATACATTATAAAAGTGTCATGAAAAATATTTAGTAAAATGTGTTTAAACTTATTGGAAACTAACAAGAAACGCCACTGGAAATATTTCTGTGAGCAGAAGATCTCTAGATCTCATTGGCAGACAGCTGCATTGCCGCTTATTGGGTGAGAGAAACAACCCCCCAAGACATTCAAAGCAGTATATTCTGCCCATTCAGACAAAAAAACACACAGCCTTATTAAATTGCGATTTGGACAATTGAAAAGGACTCTATATAAGCATATTCTTTTTACAGAAACTGGCATTCAGTGCAAAGTTGTCAGGAACAAAATTATACCAATAACATAACTTTAAAAAGGGGTTGGATATATTTTTAAATAAAAAGGGCAAACAGGGTTATTCTGGTCTATTAGAGAGGGAGTATTGATCTAGGTAGGAATCTGATCGACAGTATCTGGGGTCAGGAAGGAATTTATTTTTTCCCATGTTGAGACAATTGGCAAATATTCACTTGGGGTTTTTTCTGTTTGCCTTCCTCTGGATCAATTAATACGCATATTGCAGATCAGCGGAGATCTAAAAAGGTTGAACTTGATGGATTAAAATATTTTTTTCAACCCCAATTACTTTGTAATGTATTACTAATGAACTTTATTGGCTTGTTAAATTGATTATACTATCTGACCACTAGGGCCAGATAAGATATTACATACTAGGATCACTTACCAAATTACTTTCTCAGATGCTTTCCTTTTCCTTCTATATGAAAAAACATTCTAACTTTGAATACCCTCCTACCTAATGAAACTTCACTTTCTTCCTGACCCTTGCTATTTCTTATCTGCATCTTCCATCCCCTTTAGATTGTAAGTAGAGAGTTTTCTATTTTGTAGAGTGCTTTGGGAAAAAACACTTTCTACAAAGATTCTAAGCTCAAAACAGGGCCCTCCATTTTTTACAGTTTGTTAAAATTATATTTTTCCTTGTTCTTTTCCTCTGTATAGCACTACGGAATATGTTGGCGCGTTACAAAAAAAAGTAATAATAATAATAAATAATGAAGGTGAAGGCAGCTTATGAATGATCATTTCCCCTCTTATTTTACCACTCAACGGGGGCTAAAAAAATTAACCTTTAAATTTAATTTAGTATGCAGTATTGCTATTTTATATAATTAAATATCATCTTTTTCCAAAATATGCATATTTAAAACAATTTTCCTATTAAAAAAACTAACTTGGTCTGGATATGTATATTTAGTGATATCATGACCTAATGTCTTGAAATAAGCTAAATACATTAGTTTTGTCTATCAGTGATGTTTGTGAGTATGTATAGACACCAGTCATGTCCGGTGTCAGTGGAAAAGCAAACACACAATTTGTAAAACGTGGAAAACAAAGGACAGTGAGCAGAGGAAGGAATAGCTAAGGAAGTGCCTACAAATATAGGAAACTTGGTTATTACACCCACTTTTATGTTTCCCCAATTTAAAAATTCAAATAATACTCCGTCTAAAGATCTGAACTTCTTAGAAAAGTATGAATTGTATGTATCATAATCAATTTCTGTCAAGTTAAAAGTGCATTGTAAAGTTACATTTTCAACCATCTTGGGGAGCGTATATTATATGACATGTACATTTAATTGTGTAACAATGGAGTGGTTTATGATGTATGAAAAAGTGACTTAGCAAAGGTCACATTTATTCCAGAAATGAAAACTACACATATAAATGAATATGGCTGCAGCTGATTGTTATTTTTATTATTTAGTGGAAGTGTTATTGAGTTTGAAAATTTGGTATTGTAAACATAAATGATCTATGAAGGAGCTGCGTCTCTATAAGTCTTTTTATGTAGGGCAATTGATTAATAAATAGGTTAGAATAATCACACAATTATATGTTTCTGTGAGTAATATTATGTATTGTGTCCTTTTACATGTGTGATACAACTCTCTTTATAGGAACATACTAATTTAGGTTAAAAAAAAATACTTTTATTCCGTCAAATTCAAACTTTTTAAATCTCAGGTCTTTATATTTTCAAAATTGTCAACTGATCAAGAGAAACGCATACAAACAATCCCTTGAATTCCTGCTAATTGTCTCATCAGGAGAAAAAAATGATTCCTGATTCCAAAAACTGGCAATCGGATTGTCACCTTGATCAATCTCTACTGTGACAGAGTGATGCCAGGCATTTGTGTGAGCAACATATTTTACAAAGCTCTCTTTCACCAAGATGGTCTGAAATAATTAGCCTCCCTTAGCAGCTTGATTAGATCCACCTGATCAGATCTAACAAAAGTCTGAAGCAGGGAATTATGTTGGTCCGTTTTGCCCTCTGATCTCCAAGTTTTGCACCTTTGGTCTGCTTAGGACCTGCACCTCCCCTCCCCTTTTAATTACCGTCTTTCACTAAAAGTGTTTTTGTTTTAACAAACTACCTTTCCAAGGAAGCCTATCACCTATAGCCCTCACACCTACAACATGTACAATGTACAGATTTCACCAGACCTGCTGGCTCGCTCTTTACCTCGACACACAGCCACATCCTCCAATCTGCTACTTATTACTAATCTCCTCCACTTCTTTTGTGTGTCTTGCCCACACATCAGATTTAAATTGTAAGCTCTCTGGAGCAGAGTCCTCTACTCCTCTATATCTGGATGTGTTACTGTCACATATGCACTGTTTTTTTCATTTTGGATATATCTTTGAGCAAAATGTTTTCAATAAAAGTTAATAATGATAATACCAGTCTGCTAGTGAATGGGTTAATTTAAGTTTTCAAAGCTTTTGATCACCAGTTATTCATGCCAAAACATGTAATCATTCTGTTTAAAATGTTGGAGTTCTCTATGATTTTAACTGAAATCATGTTAAACGAAAGGTATTTTATATTATTCAAACAGTATGACTGGAGCCCCATGTGCCTATCCATATGATTCATTTAGTAGGATAAAGATAATTTAATTTAACTCGGTGTCATATCAGCTGTTGAATAATGTCTTCCAGTTGTTGTAATAATATTAGTGCTATAATGTTATAAAATACATTTGTAAAGATTGAAAAGGAAATGATCTGTTATGAAAACTTTGTTACTACAGGACCACTGAATGAAAGCTTTTTAAAGGCATCCTATCCATGTAGGCAGAATATCAACAAATAAGAATTGAACATATTATTAGAAAAACAAACAAACTTGCTAATTTTTAAACAGTTTTATTTTTATTTCACGTGAATCCATTTGCAGCTCTGATCAAGCAGTAATGTCCTCCCTTTCTGCTAAATCACTCTCAGATGAGTTCTTCAAAATAAACTATTTTAAGTAAATAAGTGCAGTGATCCTTTAAGATCCCATAACTCAATCCTCACACCATGTATACAACAATGAGACGCCTGTTTGGATAGAGGGGGGATCCTCTTTCAAATGAGGGGTATGATTTGCATCTAAATATTAGATGATCAAGATAGAAAATATTGTTTATTTGATAAACACTATATGCAAGAGACTAATGTTTGAAGGGAATCAGAACAAACATAAAAACTGTAATTTGAAAAAAAGGCAAAATGGAGATTAATGTGTGAGGGTTGCAAGCTGCACCTCTAAAGCTGGGAATGGGAATATCAACAGTTTTATCCCCATTCAATCCCAGATTTACTGTAAACAGTCTCTTAAAATAAATCTTTTTTATTATTTAAAGTCCAGCTTAATTCTTAGTTGGAACATCCTGCAACTGAATCAAGTTTGAATCAGTGTGTTTTTTGGCTAAACATTAAAAATCTTGTTAAAGGAAATCCCCAACAAAACAACAACATGTAATAATGTTCCTAATCCTCAGCTACTGAATTATTAGTCATCAGTTTTTGTTTCCCTGGGGACAATTGTAACATTTTTATTGCTGACCCAAAGAGCAACCTGTTTCATTGACTTACATTTCCACAGCATCCACAGATGCCTTTGTTATTGCACTTTGTAATGCATCTAAAATGCTTATCATGGAAGCAATGTTCTCAGTATGTCATTGAGAAAAATCATCGGATCTAAGCCAAGCCTTCACAGAAGCATAGCTTCACAGCAATAGGTTTCACACTTAATACTTAAATAGTTAATTCATGCCAGAAAAACACTCATGCAAAAAGAAAAAAAAAATCTTTCCCGTAACAAGTTTTCTGGACGTAGTCTTCTGCTATCCTGTTATGTGCACTCACGGCACAGGAAGCCTCATGTGCCGGGTGAGCTTGTTTCCCTATGTACTCCCTAAGCCCCTAACCCTAACCCCCAATACCCCTTGGTCGGCCCCAACCCTAACCCCCTACACCAGTTACCCACCCTAAACCTAACCCCCTAACCCTAAGCCCCTAACCCCCTACAACCCTTGCCAGCCCTAACCTCCTAACCCTCTTAGCGTAACCCTAACCCCCTAAAAGTACCTTCCTAACCCTAAGCCCCTAACCCCCTACACCACTTACCTGCCCTAACCCTAACCTGAAAACCCCTAATCACTTACCGGGCACTACAGACAGCTACATCGGGACGTCCGCGGCGCGCTTCCCATGGCTGAAGCATGTGTGCACATAATCGTAGAGGTCAAAATCATCCTGGGATACGCATGTGATTGAGTTAGGACAAGATTCTTTCAGGTCTCTCCCTGTAAAGGAGAACTGGCAGAGGTGGGGCAAGAATTTGAACCTGATCCAGGGTCAGCTTTCAAAAATAAAGGGCATCCACAATATATACATTGCTTTAATATTTACAGTCCTACATAATACACAGCAAATTAGTGGGTCCTGCTCACAAAACAGCAGATGGGAAGAGAAGTGTCTTTCCGGGTAAAATGCTCTTTAGAGTGTAAATAATATGTAGACGTATCTTTAGATGCAATTATACTACAGTGGAAACTGCCATTTTACTTAATACAGATCTTATTCCTGAGGTCGGGGGTGACTGTGTACATAGAGAAAGTTAATTGGTCACATTTGGTGCCGGGCATCTACAACTGCTATTATTTTCAACAGGACTGATGGAAAGCTCGGCAGTTTAGAGGGATATACCCATCTGAGATAGAAGCTGCAAGAGAAAAGTAATTAAAACGGAACCGCACAATACAATTGAAATTAATTATATTTAAAGTATATGTGTGATTTTGGCTTGCTTTCTAAAAACATTATCAAGTTTAGTTATTCAACATTAAAAAAGGGACCAACGTGGTAATTTCAAAATAATATTGTAAGTTACTCTATGGAGTTCCCACTGTGTAGAACCTGGTTAATGTTAGAAAATGTGCTTTAATTAATGGTCTGTTATGAACTACTGGAATTAGTGTAAGTAGTACAGGCTTAGTTAATCTGGGACTGTGCTCTTAAGTGATTAGTGTGTTTTTTTCTAAGAAATGCTATAATTTGCAGTAATGAGTGGCAATTCTTTATTAAAGTGCTAAGCAGCTGTCCAAAATTATCTACAAACATTTGGACATTGCCAAATTACGTATACGTCATCAGTTACTAAGTACTACCTGCAGCGATGTTCTCTAATATTTTCCTGTAACAACATGATTTTTTATATGGACATACCATTCCCTGGCTCCTTGGTCCATTTACCATTTATGTCATCATTACGAAGGGAGTTTTGGGGAAGACTAATGAACTTTGGAGTTGCGTTAAATAAGTAGGGCTGTATATCAGCGCCTGCAGCAAAAGGAACATTGTGTTGAAAGAACAGAGCAACACCAAAAACGATCCGTTTTTCACTTTTCCAACCAGAACCATTGCATTTTCTGAATTTCCACTTTGATATTTGAGCCGCTTAGTATAAAATGTGACGTTGACAAGCTATACCCTCCCTATTATAAGCTACGCACATAATATCAGAATGACAACATTGTCAAAAAAACATCAGGATTTTAATATGAGTACTGATTTTCTAGTTCTTATGTGAGATGTTTAGTATCCCAGGGGTTTTATGCCTCTAAAAAAAATGGGGTTTGTCTTTTTGGAGTTGAGCCAGAAATGTTACGTTGATGACAAAACGTCCTAAAATGGAATGTACAGAAACGTGATTGACAAGTGGTTCCTCTTAACTGCATGCACACATAAATATAAGGATATATTACATTTTTTTTTACTTATTGTTATATGACTTTATACTCACTCCCAATAACTTTACAATCCTGATCCTGAAGATTGTGTGGCCAATTTTTAGATAAATTCTTATACTGAGACTGTATGGCAGTCACACTTTTGACTTCTTCTCTCTTGTTGATTGCCTTAGACTTACAAATCTGGAGCCGACTGAACCAAGAAAAAGAATGGGTTACTGGAAGAGAGACTGCTAATTATGGGAAAAAGAGACACAACCAAGATATGTGAAAATGGGCATAGGAGTAAGGAGTCTTGGATGATGTAGAAAGCAACAGAGAAAGTTAAAACAATAAAGAAAAGACAGGTGTAAGACAAGAATAGAGGAATAGAAAGAGTGAGGGAGTCTTGAATTGGAATGTGAAAGACAACCAGAATTATATAGTGTGACACCCAGGACATAATAGAAAAGAGACAGTCTGGAGTGACTGCTAGTAAAAAGGGAGGAGAACAACATCAGGGCAAGTGATTAGAGACAGTCATAAGAAGGAAGGAAATGAGGCACTGGGGAAGGGAGACTAAACACTAAATATGATGAAGCATAGGATTAGCTGTTACTAATATGTAGATACTCTAGGCAATTCTAGAAAAGGTAATCATGCTACAAGGACTCTTAAAGTTGAGATTTGTTCCCCCACATAAATCGTGTAATTCCAGTAGCTGAATTCCCATAGTCAGCTTCAAACAATACCCACGTGAAGCAGGGATTGATTCAGGTTAATCCCCACTTATAGATGTCATCCATGAAACGTCTGCATTGTAATATTGATGACTAGTGACTTTTGTAAATGGCAATAAATTAAACGTTTCCTTCCATCCTATTCAAACTACATCACTTATGTTAACTCTCAATAGTTCTCTATAATAAATATGAACCTTTTGACACATAGTTAGTCATACAAACATGTAAAGGAAAGCTGATACCACCTATTGTCTATACCTCATTCTGAGATGTTGTGATTTGTGACTCAAACCATTTTCACACTGGCCGATGTGTACACAAATATTTATTTATTTAATTGTCTTGCCAGTGACAACTGATGGTGATCCTGTGAATGGACACTGATGCACATTTCCTCTTCCATTTTCCTTCATTCTCATGAGAATTATATATATTTTTCTTAAAGGAAATACTGTGTACATCATGTATGTTAGACATTGTGTTGAAAGTGTTGTCCAGAAGTCACTGAAAATATATGTTGCACAATGATTACAGTATTAATAATCTCTTGGAAATAGGCAGCAAGGTTTGTAGTGTAATGTCATTATATTTGTATATTTCAGGGGTGTATATAGGTTTTATTCTGCAAAAGGCCCATTCAGATTTGGGCAATAAGATGCAACACACTAAAATCTATTCAACAAACCCAACAAATTATATTTTGCACATTATTCATTAATCATTAGTACAATAATTCTGACCTTTAACTAATGAAAAAGAGACAAAGATGTTAAAGTTCTCTGCTCCATGATAACTGTTAATACAATTACACACTTAGGTTATTTATCTATTGTTATAAAAAAATTTTTTTGTTACTAAGCACAAAAAAATTCTGAATTCCTAACAGGACGTATTGAAATTATCAAAACTTGCATTTTCCAATGTTTGAACTTATTAGTCATGTACTTGCTGTACAATCTTTTTCCTGACCGTTCCTTTGACTTAATGTGGGAGGGGTATTTTTGGCAGATCTGAGACTTACCATCATTAGTGTATAGTTGAAAACCGCGATTCATATAACCTTTGGCACAGATGATGTGAAGATAAGGTGTAACCAGTAAATGATAACACAGATACAAGGCAGTAATCTGATATCATACTATCGATCTAAGCCACTAACAGTAATGGTTATTTTATTATGTAAGTTACGGTAATTGAGACGGAAAATACATATAGTAGACCAACAAAAACTGTATTGGTCTGGAAGAAAATTAAAGGACCACAGTATTTCCGAACAGCAGAAGCTAGATGTTTTATTAGGCATAGATCATTCATAAAATTAATATTAAGTGATTGAACAAAAATATTTTAAAAATTAAACATTGATTTTTAAAAGATCAGATTTGTCTACTGTTTCTGACCAATATATGGTCAATTGGGTTACATGAGCTTTGGCTGGCAAGATGTGCTAAGATGTCTGCACCAGTTTATAGCAGCATAGTACTGTGTGGAAGCCAGCCTATGAATAGTTATCAAAGTTCACTTTAGCCTCTATATAATTAGTTACAAGTAAAGAATAATAACTAACACTAGTGATTGTGTATATTCACAATTAAATATTAGAGAAAAAAAGCACACAGTGTATTGAGACCATGGAGAATGGAGTTGTGAGGTTTTGATATACTTTTATGGTCTTTGACAGAACAACTTTCTTTTTCCTACTATTTAATCATCAGGTTTCTTAGTCAGAATTGGGCGTCAACTAGTGAGCCTTCCAAGTAGGAGGACCTACCGACGTCACAAGCCTGCTCTCCTGACTATCACTTTTTTATTGGAAGTTGTATAGAGGTTTTGATTTGAATGGTTGATTTGGCATCAAAAAGGAAATGCCAAGGTTGGTAGAAACATATGGTATATAACTGTTTCCTTTTAACTAGGGGAGTGTTTTTTCTGTATATTAGTAAATTTAGGCATTTTAACAGGTGGTTTCTTAGTCAGAATTGGGCATCAACTAGTGAGCCTCCCAAGTAGGAGGACCTACCGAGGTCACAAGCCTGCTCTCCTCACTATCACTTTTGTATTGGAAGTTGTATAGAGGTTTTGATTTGAATTGTTGATTTGGCATCAAAAAGGAAATGCCAAGGTTGGTAGAAACATATGGTATATAACTGTTCCCTTTTAACTAGGGGAGTGTTTTTTTCTGGATATTAATAAATTTAGGCATTTTAACAGGTACTCCCACAATCTTCCTATATATAAACAGTTACATAATTCATTTTCCTTTTTGTGAATGGACCTTTTCTCTATAATCAGAAGTTTCTACCACTTCATCAGTTTATATTGTAGATAGCATAGTGCCAAAATATTACATTGGTAACTAATGTCCATTTAGTCCCTGAGCATAAGAAATATACCTCTCATTAAGAATATTGCATTTTTCGTAAAACAAAGTATACCAAAAAGCTGGTTAACATCCTGTAGACAACAACATACTGCATTGTGTTGGGGTATTAAATTGACAAATTGAAGTGTCATTGAAGTGCCATATTTGCAGCAAAACAATAAATAAAGATGTAAAGCAATAAATAAAGCATTTAATGTATTTTTTTTAAATGAAGTTGTGATGTAGCACTGTCTGCCATTGTAGTTTTTTTTAGCAGTGCTCAGAGCAAATTAAGAAGTCCTAGCAGTATCTTAGGTGGCCGTCCCATTGTCAAAACATAATCATATACTGCATGGTAGTAGTGGTGCCCTTTAAAGTATAATTGCATTTAAAAGTTAGTAAAATTTATAGCTGTATTTATTTTTTTTCGTTTCTAAATACTGTATAATATATATATTTAATATCAAGTATAGTCATTTAAAGATCATACTATAAAAATTAGACTTTAGTGTAAATTCAAACACTGAATATTGAGCGTTTCTTATGAAATGTAAGACATTTTGGAAATTCTGGATAAAATACTGTTTTTAAGTTTTGAGTTACTTTAATTTTACATGTTCAACCAGGGAAGGATTTACCTATGTGGTACCCCTCGATATTAACTTCTTCTGTTCCCCATGTTGCCCCACCAACTCCTGTAGAACTAACAAGTCTGTTGTTTGTGCTGCATTTATTCTAATATAAGTGTTTTATATATATATATATATATATATATATATATATATATATATATATATATACTGTTTTTAGTTCATATCTATATCAGTATTGCTTTTTGATTTGATAAAGAGAGGCATTAGAAAGCTTCTCGCTATATTATGAATACTTTTGTCCAATAAAAAAGGTAGCACTATTCACTGCAATACTCTGATTATTCAACTATATATATATATATATATATATATATATATATATATATATATATATATATATATATATATATACCAGTTTGGTTTCTCCTGATCAGCTTTCTGAGATAGGAGAAGAATTTGAATGCCAGTTCTTACTAAAGGATTGATATTAAGCACATTACATTACAAGGACATGCCCTCCTGAGAAAAAGTATCAGGCATGTCAGGAAAAAAAAATGCCGCCTGTAGTAAAGAATACCTGCATCTAAATACCAAAAATTTAATATATTGTTTTACATGCCGAAATAATGTGACCACAGGGATGTTTGAAATTTGTGTGATCCAATAAATTGTGGTGCCACAAAATAGGATCCGATGACATGCATGTGTCATAAGAATAAAGCTCTTTTAACAATTAATCATGATTCCAGGCCTGTGTGGTGGTCTTACAAAGACCACCCATCAGGCATCTCTTGCTGAAATACCACTCATATTTATTACCATATGCACATCTATAAACCAGATCTACCTAGTCTGTAATCTGATTTATAACTTGTCTAATTTGTTCCTTGATTTTCTGTTCCCTCAGGTTAACTATATGTTTCTTTCAATAATTCCATTATTTTATCAATCATTCATTAAGTCTTTTTAAATTATGTACATACCTCAAATTTCTAATATTTTAAATATTTCTAAAATTACCAATTTTACATACCTTTTCTCTGAATCTATTCTTTAATTTAAAGTGGCAGTGTATTCCTAAGACATTATGTGGAGTCTTCAAGTGATGGCTGCCATTGCAGACTGATTTTTTTCTTTTTAACATGATTCATCAACTTACTTTCCTTGCAGGTATAGAAAAGATATATGATACCTGTCAGCAGCTGCATTATTGTATTCAGTGTCATGTCAAGTAAAAACATCTGTTTCTCCTAATTCTGTACTGGCATGACAAGGGGCTGCTGGAGTCATAAAGTATTTCGATATTCAAAGCTCAGAGAGACTTTAATAAATGTTGTTGCTTCTGGTTTGTCTAGAGGCACTTGCAGAATAGAGCAGGTTTGATGTCTACATGTCTCAACAAAGCGGCCTCCACTCAGCTGTACGATACACTTTGCCTCTTGGCTAGAAGAAGTTGTTGATATTTTTCCTTCTATCTAAATATGGCTAATTGAAATTAGTTACAAATGCTTATTCTACTAATATTGTATTAATTATGACAGTAATCAATTAGTTAAGTACAATCTAAGGTAATTCACACAGCTTGTCTACAGCCAGATTTATAGGCCCACTAAAGACCCATATTTACAGAAAGCACATCTGAAGAACTAACCTTGATAATGTGAAAAATATATCTAAGAAAGTATATAAACAATTATGTGTGGGCAGACATTGCCTTGTTTGAACTGATTTCTCAAGAGGGGGTGCCCTACTGATATACTATGGAAATTAGTGGCATGTTAGATGGCATCATTCCCATTCACGGCCTTCTGTCACCTTGCTGGTGTACAGGAAAAAAATAAAGTACAGTACCTGGTCGCAGGTTTCCGGACCCTAGCGGGGCACGCCTGCCGTGCCGCCTTGGCTGTCACAGGCAGGTCGTCGATTACGATCTGGCTGTCTTTGTTAATTATTTCAGCTGCGACTCTGCTCCTCTTCTCTTCTGTTGATTCCATGCCGTTGCGCAACTGGGCACTGTTGTTACGTCTTCCCTGCAAAGCACCAGAAGTGCTGTTAACATTTGCAGACTGGGGGACCACAGGATTGGAATAGTGTGGGGCTGTAGGAGCTTTGTTAGTGCTCCTGGCTATTTTATTAACGCTTGCGCCCCTTATACCGGGCGGTGCTGCAGTGTGTGCGGGTGGGGGGTATGGGTTCCTGACTCTCAGGAACCTAACACGTGACACCCCACAGTCACCCTGGCCCTATCGCCCAAAGAACTGCTGCCTCCTGGCTCTGTGTGATTGGGTTGGCTGACTGACACACTGACCTCTCCAAACACGCCCAGGACACCAGCCACAGCAGCATGTTTGATAGTCATTGGCCATAGTCTGGGATGACTCCAGCCTGCCCTGCACCCATTTTACTCCATGGCATAAGGCTCTATACCTGACCACTGCCAATAACTACTCAAGCTCAGATTTATCCATGAGGGAAAAACGCACCCAGGGAACCACAGCACAAAGAAAAGAGAAAGACAAAAAGGAAAGAAAAGCATGCATGCACACACACACAAATCCCCCCCCCCCCCTCTATATGCTAAAGTAGTTGGGGTAATGTTTCTGATGTTTACAGGTACTTATGCCACCACTTGGAGCCAGCAAGGCCTGCGTCCTTTTGCGATGATGGCCGACGTGGAGACTGCTGAGAGCCCGTGAAACGGGTGCTTCTTCTGACGCAGGGGGCCTGCTAGGCCTCCACGATGGACATCCTAGAAAGTAAAACGGTTCCTGTGCTCAAGGTCAACATTGTGTAGAAGCGGATCAGAATAAACAATAATGGTGGTTCTCGCTGATGTATGAAAGCTGAAGGACAGCTGGAATGTATATATTATTGTTAAAAAGCTACAAAATATGTTTTGCATTTACTTGTTTGTATATGTCTATAATTATCTATCTATTTATCAGCCTCATTCAATTCTGTGCCGTAACTCGATTGCAAGTAGCCGATTTTCTGTGATCTAGTTGCAGGCTCCAGTAGGTCTACTTTTATTATGCTACTCAACTGGCCGGGCCTGAAAGTTAGGCGCCAGTTGCGAGAATCGGAAACCATGATCTCGGCAGTAGTATTTGCGGGCTTGAACATGATGGCGGACGCAGGCCTGTAACTCGTGGTTCAAGTCCAAAAAATTGTAGCGCTTTAAAAGCAAATATAAATTCAGTACAGCACTGTAAATGATGAGGAACACAATGGTTGACATTAGAATTAAAAGCACAACATTCACAAGTTCGCACATCGCCAAAACATAATACTTTATTTTGTGTTTAATTTCTGTCCAAAGTCCTACGGGCTTGAATGACCTCCAAACCCGTAACTCGTTATTCAAGCCTGTAGGACTTGAAAAAAAAATAGAGGTTGGATTCCAAAGTCCTACGGGCTTTGAGGTTGAAGCACGTAGGACTTTGGATGATAAATTAACATGAAAAAAAGTATTTTATTTTGGCGATGTGTGAGCTTGTGAATGTTGTGCTTTTAATTCTAATGTCCCATTGTGTTCCCCATAATTTATAGTGCTTTATTGTTTTTATATTTGCATTTAAAGTGCTCTGTAAGTAAGCCCTTTGAGAGAACTCCTTCTTCCCAGTAACCTGTCGTTCAATTTTTGCCCAATTTTTGCCATTTGCGGGCTTGATGTAGAGATTAGCCAAGGGAAAATCGGAGCAATTGAATAGCAGTTTGTGACTTAGCGGCTGCAACTCTTGCGGCCGTGAAAGATCAAAGGCTTTGAGGTAAATAACTTGTGATTTGACGAATCGCTAGAAATCACAGCTCGTAGCACTTAACGCGATCGGAGCCCTCAAATGGAAGGCAATTGAATAGCAAAGTAGCTTGCGACCACCACTTGCGAGCATGGATCTCAAAATCGCAGCAATAGAATGAGGCTGTTTATGTCTATCTATCTAGAAATATGTGTCTATATGTCTATAAAACAACAAAGTCAGAGGTGCTCATCAGAGAACGAACCGACCTTAATAGGTTAGTTCTATAGCCATGATAAGCCACTTTGGGAGCACACTCTTTTAGCTCACTTGTGCCCTTCACAGGGAGAAATATCCTGTAATTTATCAGTCTGGTCCCACTCAAAAGAGTGACCCAGCCCCGAAATACCGGGCAATTCTACCCTGAACAGGAGAAACAGCAAACCCCAGACGCGTTTTGGCCTTTATGGGCTTTGTCAGTGAGGTGCAGCTGAACTCCCTAAGGCACAGTGAGCAAGGGGTCCACGTCTGGAGTCCCCTATTACCCTTAGGGAGACTAAACCCTAAAGGTAATTTACTCACTGTGCCTTAGGGAGTTCAGCTGCACCTCACTGACGAGACCCATAAAGGTCGAAACGCGTCTGGGGTTTGCTGTTTCTCCTGTTCAGGGTAGGGTTTCCTGGTGTTTCGGGGCTGGGTCACTCTTTTGAGTGGGACCAGACTGATATACTACAGGATATTTCTCCCTGTAACGGGCACAAGTGAGCTAAAAGAGGTTGCTCTCAGAGTGGCTTATCATGGCTATAGAACAAACCTATTAAGGTTGGTTCGTTCTCTGATGAGCATCTCTGACTTACCTTTTTGTGTATATGTCTATAAACACACACACACACAAAAACATGATTTGTACAATATTATTATATTGTCAGGGTATCACTTGAAGGAAATAAAGGAGGTGTGACAAATATTTTCAAATACATATGGCCTGTTATTGCAGAATGAGTTAAAATACCATATGTGCTATCATATTGTGTATGTATTTTCCTCCTTTGTCTGCCTGTAATTACACACAGAGCAACCAGATACACTCAGCTGCCATAAAGATTTACATTGATATTTTTACCAAATGGAGAACTTGTGGAGTGAGAATCAAAAGTAAACCTTTATCTGAAGGTACCTGTCTCTCCTTAACTGAGGCAGACATGACAGCTGGAAAAATACAGATCAAATGAATGGACTTCTACTGTTTCCTTAAAGTATCTGAACAAGCGCTAAATGAACTATGGTAAATTGATTTTCACAGTGTCTACAAGTCATGAAAAATAGGATGTGACTGTCTAAAAAGAGCCTGGGTCTTTCCTATTAAAAAGCATTGGTAAATCATTTTTTTTCCCTTTCTTATCCAAACATACTTCCAGCGGTAAATAAACTGTTTTGATTATTTATTTGCCTTGGGACTTTTTCTGTCAACCAGTAAATATTAATAGAACTGTTTGAGCAACTAGTTTCAGCCAATGATATAACATACAGCTGTATGATCTGTATACTGAGCGGACTTATCAAAATCAACTTTAAAAATGTACAAAATTTTAAAGCAATAAAATTTGAATATTTAAGTCATACTATTTTATATAAACAGTGGAACAATATTTTAATATAAATAATTTTAATAATGGTTTACTGTTCTATGTTTCCATCAGTATATAGTTACAGTACAAAACATATACAGCCTTATTAAATTGCGATTCGCTAAATTTAAAAGGGCTCTATATAAGCACACAGCATATTTTTTTCAGAAGTTTTTAGTTAGTGAACTTCTATCCAAAAGCAAGGTCTTCACTAACTAAAAACTTCTGTAAATAAAATATGCTCTGTGCTTAAATAGAGCCCTTTTAAATTTACTGAATAGCAATTTAATAAGGCTGATAGTGTAGTTTCTTTCTTAAAAATCTAGGAAGACCCTTTCAAGGGAAAATGCAAGGGCCCTCTATTCCTCATACTAATTGACAGCATAAAAAGTGGATGAAATCATGTTATTTGCATGAAAAAAATAGTAACCAAGACAATGACAATGGGGGCACAGCTGATACATCAGCTCATTGGCCGACACAAACATGAACATTTGGTAAGATTGTGAGGGGGCTGGCTTAAGAAAAATAATTTTAAGCATTAGAGCATCTCTTGTTACATTAGTTGGTGTTGGTATTTGAGAAGGCTAGGACTTTCCATGAAACATAAATTAAATGGCCTAAATATGACCAACACTTTGGGTGTATACATTCACTTTTCTTTCTTAATTGAAGTGTACTGCATTTGAGCATTCTTTTTGTATCAATATGGCCATGTGGTTTTAGCATGACCTGAATAATTGTGGTAAAAAAAATAGCAGAAATCTCAAGATAAATGAGAACAGATATTCAGTGGCATGGTGTTGAAAATTATATGGGCACACTAATGGCTGAAACCCAGGACTAATCATTTTACAGAAGATATTAAGTTAACATATTGGTGTAAATTGGTATTTACTTCTTAAGCTCCTGTATTATTCTACTATATCCATCCAAAAAACACAGTAAAATATTTTTTTGATTTGATGCAGATTTGATGCATCATAATAGACATGCTAAAAGGAAAGTCATAAAGTAATATACAACTGCCATGGCCGGATTAACCATTAGGCCAACTAGGCAGGGGCGCTTTCCTGTGAGAGTCGACACTTAAAAAAAAAATGTTTCCTAGCTTTAAAAAAACTAAATGATGCAGTTCATAGACTGGCTACTAGGGGGTAAGCATCTAGAACAAGAGAGATACAATAGGAAAAGGATCTTACATGCACAGAAAAGGCAAAAATGGGTCTGTGCATACTTGCGGGTTCTCCTCCACTTCACTGCCTAGGGGCTCCAAAAAGGTAGATCCGGCACTGACAACTGCTGGTATGCCAAATTTCAGATATTGGTAATTTGTTCACATTTAAAGACAAAATATGATTTTGTCTTCAATCTCTCTCTCTCTCTCTCTCTCTCTCTCTGTGTATATATATATATATATATATATATATATATATATATATATATATATATTTATCTACACATGGAATGGTGCATCTGTACTATTTTTAGAAAAAGTGAACAATATTAATTGACTTGATGACTACACCTTATAATTTTACTTTTATTTTAAAAACCCAAATGTTTAATGTCAGCACTCAACTATGTTGTGTATCCCTGAAATACAATATTGGAGTATACAACTCAAGCTCTGTGTGTTTTTTTGTTTCTTTTCACTTGGTAAAAACTGGCATTTTGTTTCATATTTGTGTTTCTGGATACCTACTCCATACACCATTGTGAATGTGCCTGTATACATTATTCCAGCTAAACAATGATCAGTATTATTTAAATTATATAATAAGCCACTTCAATAATAGATGTTCATTTTAAGATTTATAATGTTTTCCTATACTGAAGGACCAATGAATTGTTCTTGAAAAATCAATAACTTTACTTTTTGTTTCTTTTGCAGCGGAAAAGGAAGCAAAGTTCCCAAGACCAAGATGATGCAATTAGCGTATGCAGCCTCGATAGAAGTGATGTAAGTAATATACCTTAATATTTCCTTTATGCTATTAAGATTGTGTACACAAATTGAACGTTCCAGCTAACCACAAGTTACACACATATGAAAGAGTAAACTTACAAAAATTCCGATATATGTATAAAAGTTTTATTTTTGCAAGACCTCTATGTTAGATGATGTGAACTGCTGAAGACCACATGAAGTAAAAAAAAAAATAATAATAATTAATGTATATAGCACTTTTCTCCCAGAAGGGACTCAAAGCGTTTAGGAGAGAAAAGAAGAAAAAAAAAGAGGGAGTTGTAAGTTAATGGATGGCCTGGGTGAAGAGAATGGTCTTTAGTTGCTTTTTTGAAAATGTCCAAATTAGTGGTCTCTCTGATTGAGCGTTGTAGAGAATTTTATATTCTTAATGCTGGAAAAATAATGAATATAACTAAGTTTAAAACTGCAGTTGTAGTTTGTTTAAGCCTTGATTGTTTGAGCCAATCGGATCATACAGCTCAGAATTCTAAGTGTCATTGACATAGAACTCAATTTTTACTCAAACATGAGGCAAACTAGGCAAGGTCAGTAACTTTTACATATATTGTAATGATCCTAAGGTGTGGTCTTTATCATAAAAGAAAATTAAGTTGCGGTGGAACTTGCATCCTTATTAAATTGTGATTCGGCAAATTGAAAAGGGCTCTATTTAAACCCATAGCATATATTTTTTCCAGAAGTTTTTAGTTAGTGAACTTCTATCCAAACGCAAGGTCTTCACTAACTAAAAACTTCTGTAAAAAAAATTTGCTATGTGCTTCTATAAAGCCCCTTTCAATTTGCTGAATCACAATTTAATAAGGCTGTTGGTCTTTAAGTGGTTGAGTGATACTTATTGAATTTTTTAAATATAATCAAGTAATACAAAACATTGCCCCCCATTCAATTGCAAGCCCCTAATTACCTTCATAGAGGGCGCATGTCTGCGGGTTAGAAATGTGTTACAATTCCAGCTGTATTCAATTGACTCAAGCCCGCAATTACAGGGCTAAATTCTAAAAACACAAACCATGAACCCGTACATAGCAAATTTAAGGCATGGCAATGATCAATTTAGCAAGCCCGTAAGTTACAATTTATAAATAGCCAATAGTAAATGAGACTGTTATCATAAAGTTAGTAAAACATGGAGTTTAAACTACAATCAATTAGTCCGATTTGCGATCGTAGTCACAATCTAGCAATGTAGAAATCAATAAAAAATAATATCTTCTGTAAAATCAATAAAAAATAATGAAGAAACCGTGCTAGTTCATGTGGGTGGCCTGATATGTATTAACTTCTTGATTCACAGGATTGATTGAGATTTGCGAACTTGTGCAATTAATTATAATGCCTTTCATTACTTTCCCAGTATTTATAAGTACAGTAGTGTGTTTCTATTTGCTTTTACAGTGTTACAAACTGGTTTTTAACCCACTTGCGATTCCTATCTAGTACTCGTAGACATTTTTGATACATTGCCATTTACTGGTTTGCAGGAAATTGCAGGCTTGTTGAATTGTTGTAATTGAATATGGATTAGCACTGGTAACATTTGCAGGCTTGAAACTTTAAAGGAGGAGATTACGTTTTTTACAACTACAGTGATTTTGAACCTGTAACTTGCATTATTTTTATATCCCATGATGCTCTCCTAGAGTGCACCTGTCTAGAAAAAGAGGATAGAGCCTTGCCAACACATCCAATAAGTTGCTTTATGAAGCCAGTCATTTAAGTGAATGGAGAAGTTTTGACTCATCAGATAGGAGAGATAAGCAGCTGCAGGCTAAATCAGTCGGAGTCTTTCATCAGCTATAAGAATGTGAAGCACAGTCATGATAAAATAATGTATCATGGTCCTGCTCTGCAGAGGAGTGCTGGCGGTGCTTTGCATGCAGTAGTAATTGTGTCAGTGTAATCAATATAATTTTCCTATACCAGCCCTTACAGTTAATAACTGCTATCCTGTAATCTCAATAACATATTTAAAACATAGAAAGATAGGCCTCTAAATTTGAATCCCCGAACTATTGTAATATATGCAAATAGTCTAGCACAGAGCTATCTCTCCACATGACTAGGGCTTAGTGTAAAAAAGTACATAGTAATGACTGTATTGTTCAAATAGACAATTTATCCAGCCTATACATAGAGCAGTTCAGGAAGCGATGTAAATAACTAGGAGCTTAATTTGCCATCTTATCAATGGAGCCCGTCATCACTACAGGATATAAAAGACGCTGCATTTCTACAGTTACCTATGCATGTACCGAACAGTGGCAGGCTCAGAAATTTGTAAATGCATCCCAGAAGCAGCAGTATGACCTTTATAACAGATCCATTTTTGCCTTGGTTTCACTTTCCTAAGAATGCAAAAAAATAACCCAATATTTTTACAGCTCAAGGAAACGAGATAAGAAAAAAGGAAACAATAAGATGATAAGAAAAGCATGTTATTGTGATTGATTGCACAAAATAACAAAAACACTATGAGCCCGATTCAATTGAGCAATTGTAAGTTACTGTAGCCCGGAAGTGAGGCCATAAGTTAATTTGCTATTCAGTTGGCGTTTTTTTGCGGGCTCCGAACGGATTACGGGCTTGAAAACGTTGTGATAGTTAAACCCGGAACTTATAGCCTCCCGAAGCCTTTGATCTTTCACTTCCTCAAGAGTTACGATCGCTAAAATCGCAAATCGCTATTCAATTGCTCCAATTGCCTAAGGCCGCAAATGGTTTCAGACCCGTAAACGGCAAATGTAGGAGAAAATCCTATGAGTTCTAGAGAGGACCCGCAATGGGGTTTAACCCCTGTTCGCAGCTCTGTAAAGGCAAATAGAAAATCACTACTGCACTGTAAATAACGGGCAAAGCAATAAAAGACATTAGAATCTATTGCACAACAGTCTCAAGCTCGCAAATCGGCAGTAAAATACATTTATTTTCATGTGTAATTGCTGGGTTATATCGATATCGGGAATAAATGAATTAATACATATCAGGCCACCCATATGGACTAGATCAGTATTGGCATTAATTTTTATTAATTTACATTTTGAGGGTTTGCGAGTCCCATCGCATATCGGACCCCTGAACCTAACTGATTGACGTGTAGTTTTACTGACGTTTTGATGAAAGTCTCATTTTCTATTGGCTGTTTAGAAATGGGAGGTTACGGTCTTGCTTAATTGATCATATTCACGCCCTGAAAAACTACAGACGAGTGCATGGAGTCGGCTTGCAGCCTGCAACTTGCGGGCTCCTTCAATTGGAGCAGGCCCGCATATATACGGCCTGTATCCCGCAAGATGCGGACTTGCAATTGAATCGGGGCTCTATATTTGCCATGTTAGTCTAAGCTTAGGAATACACATTTTGACTTATATCGGCTGAAAGGCATGTGGAAAGCATGCTAGTTGATAACTTTGACCATGAAATTATAGATGACCAAGGGTCAGGCAGGAGGTTAAGTGGCCACTTTTGGTGACAGCTGAGTCAGTTGTATTCAATCTGATCCAGGGTTACTCGTCTTGAAGCCATTCATGTTCTGTTGAGGCCTTTTTTATATAAAGCAGTGAATTGTGCATTGCCCTGAACAGGTGCACTTAAACCCAAATAAAGGGAAAGATACACATTTTTACCAAGGGACATCATATGTAGTGTGACTAAACAAATAAATATAGTCTTACTGTTTTAGGTAGAAATTACAGACAATCAAGATATCAGGTATTTTAGAAATGAAAAATAACTAATAAATGCAATTGCAGTTGGTTGTTATTATACATTTTCAGTTTATGTGTTAGATACTTAAGCTTGAAATTTTGGTATTTTCAGCACAGATAACATGCCAAACCCCTCCCACTCTCCTATTGCGTTTATCTCATGTCTTTAATTATCTCAGTGAAGGGTCATAAACTACATAAGCATGTTCAGATGGTAGATCTATACTTAGTGTTATCATTAGTCGGATCTTCTTGTATAGAGCCAACCACTGGGCATATTCGTTTATCCCTCCATAGTGTGAGCGACGATTAATCAGATGAGATATATTTATTGGAAGAATTGAAGACTGTTTTCATTCCATGTTTGCTTAAAATACACACAACTTTGAGGTTCAACTATCTACCTTTTCCACATATATAATTACTGATACCTAATATTCCCATTAATGCTGAGTAGCATTTCTTGTGATGGGGCCTGAATCGCATAAAGACAAGAAAAGGATTTAAGGCTGTAAGAAATATATTTATTTTTATGTACCATTTAACGGTGCCACTAGTGGACTTTCTAGAACGTTTTATACTATGCTGGCCCATTAACGTGCTTCCCTAGGCATGGTCTTGTAGAGCTGGGCTTAAATGACCACTGTAGTGTCATAATTACACTATTCATTACAGAACTATAGAGATATTGTATGCTTCCAAGATATTCTATGCTTCCAGTCACAAACTAGGTTAGAAATAAAATATCTGCCTCCCCACGTACAGCACAGTTATATATAATAGTTAAGCTTTGAGAATTGTGTTATTTTACATTAATACAAATATTTAATTTGCCTGTTATCAAATCAGTTAAAACAAATCAAGTATTATGAAACTAACAATGCTAACAGCTGTATAAGTCAAGGAAATAAAACATATTTGGGTAAAAATCTGAATTTTTTAACACTCTATTGAGGAGTTTAGGAATCCATTTTGTATTTGTTACATCACATCCTGAGAACTGGATGATCGGGTTATGTTTATAGTGACCAGTAAATGGAGGCAGAGTGAAGGAGAAGGAAGCAGTCAGAAGCCGAGAGCTTTGTTTATTAACTGGATAGGACTGAAATTTACACCACACCCTTCCCCTACTGTCCCAGAAGCATAAAGCTGCAACAAAGGATTCAGGCACAGCTCTCAAGAAATGTAAACTCCCCTCACACAACCTCATGGATCCCTCCAGGGCCCGGCAGAGGCATCAAAATGAATTTTGTATGATTAAAAATGAGCTGTATAACTTTTACTTGCTAAATAATATTCTCAGTCATACTCACAGTTTTCAAACATATTTAATAAAATTGTGCAGTGATCCTTTAAGTGCATTGGAAATAAAAGCCTGTCCTATTGTTCCCCTATTAACATAAAAATGATAAAAGTCTCCTATATAGGAGCTGCTCCCCTATCATCCCTCCCCCTTTCCACTCTGTTGCACCCACCCCCCATACGTTGCTTCTCTATTACCCTTCCCTTTTCTCACACTCCCCCTTCTCTCCCCGTCCTTTCCCTATCACTCTTTTTGGAGTTCTCTTCACTATAAGTGGTATTTATTAATGACATATTCACAATTATAAGTAATTCTAGCCCAGCAATATACTAACCACAAGTACAATCTGTAAATGTGCCCCGATTATTTTTCAGTATAGTGAGACAGAGATCATGCTCAGACCTTCATTACTTCTCTCTTTCTCATAGCTGTAAATAGACGTCTGGAAGACCCATCAGCTCATGTCTGTTGTTATTTTTACAGCTTCTCAAATGCCCCTAAATATGACAGATATGGAAGCCTTGTATTACCAGACAATGGAGAATTGATTGGGGTGGGTGTGCGTGATGGATGGTATATTAAGCTGGGAGACACACTGTCTGCCACATGGTACATACCTCAGAGTAATCATGGAGGAATCCTGTTAATGAGGCTGTTAATTAGTGGAATCAAGTAGATCTTGTATATCTCGGAAAATCTTGTTACAAACTCCTATGTACAGATGGGGGAAGAAGATACCCCAACTTAATAGAAAAGTTTCTCCAACTAAGTGATATTAAAACTATTAATTGTAGAAAATGTAAAGCTTTAGCCCAAATAGTTTTATTGTGCATCCAAAAAGTTATATTTTATAACTTACAAAAATAGTTTTTTTTTGTATGAAAATAAGCGTTCTATACCTTAAAGGACCATTGTACCATTGTAGTTTTGTTTTACAAAGACAAAGGGCCATATTCAATTCCAAGCCCGCAGGCCGAATGTATGCAGGTGCAGGTGTGTTGCGGGCACCCGTTCATCTCTGGTTACGATGCTATTCAATTATGCAAGCCCGCTGTCCCAAAGCCGAAACCGTAAACCATGCACTGGTTCGGAGCAGTTCAGGGTGGGAACATGATCAGTTAAGCAAGCCCGGAACCACCCATTTGAAATCAGCCAATAGAAAAGGAGACTGTCAATAATTCAGCGGTAAAACATGGAGGTTACATGTCAATCAATTAGGTTTGGGGGTCAGATAAGCGATCAGACTCGCAAAACCTCAAAATAAAGAATTATGAAAATGAATGCCAATACTGTCCTAGTCCATATGGGTGGCCTGATATGTATTAACTCATTGATACCCGAGATTGATTTAACCCCAAAATTAAACAGAAATAAAAATCTCAGATCTTGCCGATTTGCGAGCTTGAGACAGTTGTGCAATTAATTCTAATGTCTTTCATCGCTTTACCCATTTTTTTTACAGTGCAGTATTGAATTTTTGTTTGTATTTATAATTCTACGAACAGGTGTTTAACCCCCTTGTGGGTCCTCTCTAGCACTCGTTGGCTTTTTTCTTCTATTTGCCCTTTTATGGGTGTGAAAACATTTGTGGGCTTGGGGAAATTGAGCAATTGAATAGCGATTTGCAATTTTAGCCATCGTAACTCTTGCTAAAGTAAGAAATCAAAGGCTTCGGTAGGAGGTTGTAGGTTCCGAGTTTAACCATCGCCATTTTTTCAAGACCATAACTCGGAAGCCGATCAAAGCCTGCAAAAAAACGCCAATTGAATAGCAAATTAGCTTGCAACCTCACTTACGGGCTCCTGGATCTCAATTGAATGGGGGCCAAAATGTCTAATGGCTCATTAATGGTCCTTAACATCTTGTTTTTCTCCATCTAACACAATACTACTTTACACTAGAAAGGATACTAACACGGGTGGGTAGAAATACCTATCACACTTAGGAGCCAGGAAGATTTTATAGGAGCCAGGCAGGCTGTTTCTAGGAGCTTGTGACAAAAGCCTTCATATAGATACATTGTACTTTTAATTTTTAGGAAACAGAAGTACATATTTTAGGAATCCATGCTAAAAGGAAATGTCCACCCCTGGATACTAAAATGTTGAATTTTATTGAGCATTAATGGAGTAACCTGTCCTGTTGTCACTCAGGCGTCTGAACAATCTTAAAGACACACCATTAACATTTATATCTTATATGACACATCTTGGCCCAGATTCTCTAAATATCAGATGAATGACAGAGGTTGCTAATAGATGTGAAGAGAGGCAAGCTTGCACTTATAAAATAAAATGACAAAGCGGAGAGTCCAAACATAGTATAATATAAAACTACAGGCAATAACAAGTATTTTATGAATTTAATATTGTATAAAAAGGCATTTTTCTACAGTAAACTAATTTTAAAGGAGTACAATGCAATGAAAAAATGTAAAGTTTAAATCAAATCATAAATAATCAGGAAAAAGTCCTACATCAAGTTCTTAATTAGAAAAATATATATTTGATGCCTATGTAGGACCCTGGAGAGATCCAGGACACAATGGTGGAAGGCTTATGTAAGAGTGCATTTACATTTCTGGCAAATTGTTGTTGCAGTGAATGATGCAATGGGTCTTCTTCTGGGCCAGTGATTGGGAATGGGTGTTATGTCTATTTCAATCTTATCCAATTATCTTTACAAAGGCTCTCTGTTCTATCATTCCCACCTCTCTCTCCAGTGATAGCCAAAACACACGCCCTCATGATTCAGCTCTGAGGAAGTGATATACCAAGCATAAAATGGATTCCTGTACTTATAAACAGATTTTCAAAAAATCAGATTTTCTCAAAAATGCTTTATGTCCATGGCTTACGTAGGTGCTAATATTGTTAATTTGGTACATACTTGACAAACACATATTTTTCTTGAACTACAGTGATCTTTAAAATTAAAAATAACTGATCTAATGAACTAGAAAATATTCATCAACCCTATGCACTGTGTTATAGGATGTTAGCATTGTTAGTTCTTTGTGGACCTAATTATATTAAAGGCATATCTAATTGTCCTGGATTGTGAATGCATCTGATAGATGATAATTATTAATGCATTTAAACATTTTTTGTATGACAAAATACCAAAATAAACATTTACAAACTCCCACTTATGTTTGCCAAATCTCTTCATTTTGCAAACAACAGCTTTTTTGATTGACACACCTGAAAATCCCTGCTAAGATTAGCATAAAATTCATAATTCGTTTTGGCCAATCAGGAGAAAGGAGTGGTTAGTTGATACATTTGTGTCATATTCTGGGGTTCAGGTGTTGCAAAGCAGCCTGGGATATGTAGTCTCTCTCTCTCTTTCCTTGGGGTCTGATTCAGTTGAGACCTGACCCAACCATGTGATTCCATCCAGCAGCAGATACTTCCTGTGGTATCTACCAGAAAGGTCAAATTCCATACTTGGCTTTCTTCCTATGCATACTGTCTTCCTATGCATTACTTTCCTGCATTTAACTATGTAAGTACACTGAATATATATATATATATATATATATATATATCACATATTTTTTGATAATCACTGCCTGTTTCTTACCAAACTTTTGAAACCCAGGAAACTTATATATACCGTATATACTCGAGTATAAGCCGAGTTTTTCAGCCCTTTTTTTAAGGCTAAAAAGGGCCCCCTCGGCTTATACTCGAGTCACTCCTTCCTCTCCTCCCCCCCCCCCCCCCCATGTCTCTCGAACCGCCCCCCCTTGTCTCTCTAACCCCCCTGTGTCTCTCTAAACCCCTGTGTCTCTCTAACCCCCCGTGTCTTTTTCCCTCCCCCCTCCTCATCCTCAACCCCCCCTCCTCATCCTCAACCCCGCTCCTCATTCTTAACCCTCCTCCTCACTTTACTCCTTTAAATACCTCCCCCTCTCCCTTTCCCCTCACTTACCTCCATCTGCAGCTGTTCCTTCGCTCCTCTAAGCTCCTTCCTGCGTCGGGACCCGGCATATTCTAATGACTTGACGTCACATGAGCGCTACGTCATTAGTATTGGCCAGGTCAAGACGCAGGAAGGAGCGTGGAGGAGTGGAGGAACAGCTGCAGATGGAGGTAAGTGAGGGGAAAGGGAGAGGGGGAGGTATTTTGAGGGGTAAAGTGACGAGGGGGGTTTAGGATGAGGAGGGGTAAAGTGAGGAGAGGGTTTTAGGATGAGGATGGGAGGTTTAGGATGAGGATGGGGGGGTTAAGGATGAGGATGGGGGGTTTAGGATGAGGATGGGGGGATGAGGATGGGGGGTTGAGGAGGGGGGATTGAGGATGAGGATGGGGGGATGAGGATGGGGGGTTGAGGATGGGGGGGTTTAGGATGAGGATGGGGGGTTGAGAAGGGGGGTTGAGGATGAGGAGGGAGGATGAGGAGGGGGGATGAGGATTTGGGGGCTTAAGGATGAGGATGGGGGGTTTAGGATGAGGAGGGGGGGATGAGGAGGGGGGTTGAGGAGGGGGGATTGAGGATGAGGATGGGGGGGTTTAGGATGAGGATGGGGGGTTGAGAAGGGGGATTGAGGATGAGGAGGGTGGGTTAGGATGAGGAGGGGGGTTTAGGATGAGGATGGGGGGTTGAGGTTGAGGATGGGGATTGAGGATGAGGAGGGGGGTTGAGGTTGAGGAGGGGTTTGAGGATGAGGAGGGGGTTTACTCATTTTTCCCAGTGTTTTGTGGTAAAATAGGTGCCTCGGCTTATACTCGGGTCGGCTTATACTCGAGAATATACAATACCTTTAAATGGCCTCTTATGTCACCATATGTGCTCTACATCATTAGATAAGGGTGAAATGCATGTGGAAAAGTATTTTCCTTTTTAAAATTAAGTCACATCTCAATGTTATGTTCAGTAGAAGTTAGGGTATTTTGGTGTGTTGTCTCTGTCCTGAATTAATAGTTAGACTTGCACTGCATGGTAATGAGTATTAATATCAATCAGCTGCTCCGCCTCCAAGTCAGAGAACTTATATGTCATTTGTATCCATATATCTGTGATTTAGGTTATCACGTATTAACTTGAGTATATCACAGCAAGCTGCTAAATATGGTATTAGGGTTAGAAGTTAAAGTCTATTTGTATTTCATTGTTTATTCTCAATAATAAAAAAAAATAATATTTAGGTTATATAATAAAGCAAGAGGGAACATGACGCAGCTATATGTTTTGTAGTGCTTTTAAAATAAAATTATTTTAACTAAATGTATATTCATATGAGTTCCTCTTTTTAAATCTGATATATTTTTTACATATATATTTTAAACATCATATAAATAGTACATTTGTTTTCACATTGAATATCTAAAATAAGTTAAAAAACGTATTTCCAGCTCGGAATTCCGAGAAATACATTATGTAAAGGTAGATATAAATCATCTGTAACGGACGCATTTATCTCTAGATATATTAAATGCTACATTATTTTGAAACATGTAGCATGTTGGTGAAGTGGATAATGATTCGTAAAACTGTTTCTGGTGATTTTTATTTGTGTTTAACTAATGTACTTATTGAGATATATATATATATATATATATATATATATATATATATATATATATATAGGTTGTTTAGTTGTTCTGTCATGCCTGATACTTTCCATAGTCAGAGTCTACTCTGGGATAGCCTGTCAAGCTATGGCCTTACAAAAAACACTTTTATGATATATATATATATATATATATATATATATATATATATATATATATATACATACACACACTCACATGCATATGTTAAAAAGTGGTGGAAGTCATGACATTCAAATCTTTGACTTAGAAGTGGAAAAACATTTACATCTAGACCTACATGCTATACTAGTGGTATAAAAATGATTATGTATGAAATAAATAGATACATTTTCCACAAGTTTTTCATTCCTTTATCTAGCCACATGTGGTGATTTCAGTGTCCCTTTAGTAATCATTGAACAGCCTAATGTAGTAATGAAGGACATCCTATTGACATACAGTGCCTTGCAAAAGTATTCACCCCCTTGACTTTTTATCTATTTTGTTACATTACAGCCTTAAGTTCAATGTTTTGTTATTCTGAATTTTATGTGATGTATGAGAACACAATAGTCTAAGTTGGTGAAATGAAATGAGAATAATATAAAGAAAACTATTTTTTAGAAATCGAAATCAGAAAATTGGCATGTGTGTTTGTATTCACCCCCTTTGTTATGAAGCCCATGAAAAGCTCTGGTGCAACTAATTACCTTCAGAAGTCACATAATTAGTGAAATGATGTCCACCCCTGTGCAATCTAAGTGTCACATGATCTGTCATTACATATACCGTATAAGCCGAGTTTTTCAGCCCTTTTTTTAAGGATGAAAAGGCCCCCCTCGGCTTATACTGGAGTCACTACCCACGTGACGCTCTTTCCCCCATGTCTCTCTTTCCCCTGTGTTTCTCTTTAACCCCCCGTGGCTCTTTCCCTCCCACCCCCATCCCCAACCCCCCCATCTCATCCTAAATCCCCCTCCTCATCCTAAACCCCCCTCCTCATCCTAAACCCCCCTCCTCATCCTCAACCCCCCTCCTCCCTTTACCCCTCTGAGGATGAGGATAGGGGTGTTGAGGTTGAGAATGGGGGGGTTGAGGTTGAGAATAGGGGGGCTGAGGTTGAGGAGGGGGGTTGAGGCGGGAGGTTGAGGATGAGGAGAGGGTTTGAGGAGGGAGGATGAGGAGGGGGGTTGAGGAGGGAGGGAAAGAGACACAGGGAATGGAGAGGGGGGAAGAGACACGGGGAGAGAGAGGGGGGAAGAGACACGGGGAGAGAGATGGGGGAAGAGACACGGGGAGAGAGAGGGGGGAAAGACACAGGGGAGAGAGAGGGGGACACAAGAAAGGGGCACAGAGGGGACACAAGAGGGGTCACAGAGAGCACAAGAGGGGCACAGGGGGCAGCACATTTCCCACCCTCGGCTTATACTCGAGTCACTACGTTTTCCCAGTATTTTGTGGTAAAATAGGTGCCTCGGCTTATACTCGGGTCGGCTTATACTCGAGTATATACGGTACACACCTTTTTTAAAGGCCTCAGAGGCTGCAACACCTAAGCAAGAGGCACCACTAACCAAACACTGCCATGAAGACCAAGGAACTCTCCAAACAAGTAAGGGACAATGTTGTTGAGAAGTACAAGTCAGGGTTAGGTTATAAAAAAATATCGAAATCTTTGATGATCCCCAGGAGCACCATCAAATCTATCATAACCAAATGGAAAGAACATGGCACAACAGCAAACCTGCCAAGGGACGGCCGCCCACCAAAACTCACGGACCGGGCAAGGAGGGCATTAATCAGAGAGGCAGCACAGAGACCTAAGGTAACCCTGGAGGAGCTGCCGAGTTCCACAGCAGAGACTGGAGTATCTGTACATAGGACGACAATAAGGCGTATGCTCCATATGGCAGAGTGGCCAGAAGAAAGCCATTACTTTCAGCAAAAAACAAAATGGCACGTTTTGAGTTTGCGAAAAGGCATGTGGGAGACTCCCAAAATGTATGGAGGAAGGTGCTCTGGTCTGATGAGACTAAAATTTAACTTTTCGTCCGTCAAAGAAAACGCTATGTCTGGCGCAAACACAACATATCACATCACCAAAGAACACCATCCCCACAGTGAAACGTGGTGGCAGCATCATGCTGTGGTGATGTTTTTCAGCAGCCGGGACTGGGAAACTGGTCAGAGTTGAGGGAAAGATGGATCGTGCTAAATACAGGGATATTCTTGAGCAAAACTTGTACCACTCTGTGCGTGATTTGAAGCTAGGACAAAAGTTCATCTTCCAGCACTTGGAAGATGAACCTCAGGACAATGATCTCATACACACTGCTAAAGCAACACTTGAGTGGTTTAAGGGGAAACATGTAAATGTGTTGGAATGCCCTAGACAAAGCCCAGACCTCAATCCAATAGAAAATCTGTGGTCAGACTTAAAGATTGCTGTTCACAAGCGCAAACCATCCAACTTGAAGGAGCTGGAGCAGTTTTGCAAGGAGAAATTTAGCAAAAATCCCAGTGGTTAGATGTGGCAAGCTCATAGAGACTTATCCAAAGCAACTTGGAACTGTGATTGCCGCAAAAGTTGGCTCCACAAAGTATTGACTTTAGGGGGTGAATAGTTATGTACATTGGCTTTTTCTGTTATGTTGTCCTATTTGTTGTTTGCTTCAAAATCAAAAAATAAAAAACATCTTCAAAGTTGTAGCCAGGTTCCGTAAATGAAATGATGCAAATCCTCAAACAATCCATGTTAATTCTACGTTGTGAGGCAACCAAACACGAAAAATGCGAAGGGGGGTGAATACTTTTGCAAGGCACTGTATACTCTGTACCCCTGAGCAATTATGTTTCAATCTAGAAGGTACAGCCTTAAGATAAAGATAATGTGCATTGCCCCATCAAGATCAGGAATGCAGCTATTGACCACCAACATACATATATTCTGTATTGAACATAAAAAATTAAATTATTATGACACTATTGCAAACCCAGTATTTCTCAATTTCTTGTCAATCAACTAAGCAGCTTCTAGGCAAAATATATTAAGGTGTGAATGTAAAGCACATAACCTGTCATTATTAGACTGAACATACTGTACTGAGTAAAAATGATAAATCAAAGAACAGAAAAATAGAAAAAACTAGGCAAAAAACAGGAAAAAGTTAAAATATTACGTGCTTATCTGGAAGAGTGGTCCTATTGTAAGCTGCACTTCCATTGCTTTTTAATAGAAAGAGTAGAGATGTTATTTCATCCAAGGTTCCTTCTAGGTGACAAATCAGTTATAAATATATAATGGCTTTGCCCATAATTGAATAATTGAATATAGGTGTTCCTGCATTCATTGAGTAAAGGCTGTATTTAGTATGAATCAATTCAGTACTATTTACAGATTTAGGGACTCATTAAATTAGAATCCGTTGTTCCCTCGGTTCTTGCAAAAGTGATCTTAGTGCTGTTTGCGAGGACCGATTCCTCAATATGTTTCTCGCAGCAGCCATTGCGAGATGACACCCAAATGGCCGAAAATAGGCTTTGAGAAAATGCTTAAACCAAAAAAAGCTAAGTTACCATAAATAAAAGAAGATAAGTCACAAAAATAAAAAAAAGCATACATTATAGGAAAGAAAACATACAATACATACAATAATTACAATAAAACATACAATACATTACATTAACCCCCTAACTACAATTAATTAACCCCTAAATACAATACACATTAAACCCTAACTACAATCAGTTAACCCCTAACTACAATACAATAACCCCCTAACTAAATAAATTACAAAAATCCTAAATCTAACCTAATATAGAATAAATGAGACCACCTACCTTGGCCAGATGTCCCTTCAGCTACGACGGTGTTCCTGACGCAGGTCGCACCCCTGAGAAAAACAGAAACATAAAATGAGTCCAAAATAAACACAACATAGAAAAAATAAATGTTCTAAATATTAAACTTACTTTTCCGCAATGTCCCTGTCCTTCCTGTAGTGTTCTCTGGCTGGGCCCCTGGAATAAAAGAAACATAACATTAGTACATGAATACACACAACATAACAAAACATTAAACATTCTAAATATTAAAGTTACCTTTCTGCGATGTCCCAGTCCTTCTCCTCTTCTTCACCGACTAAGCACTTGAATAAATCAGCTGCTCTACAAAAAAAAAGCTAATGGAGCTCCTCCCTCGAGGAGCTCGCCGACACTAATGAGGCTTTTAGTGCTTCTTCCTATAGAAAAAACAAAATTACGCCTTCTGATTGGCTGAAATAGCTGTCAATCAAATTTCAGCGAATCAGAAGGCGCCAAGGTGTGACCCAATTAGAATGGGATACATCCATATATCCCATTCTTATTGGGGCATGGACCTCTCAATCTTTTGTAAACCAATCAGAAGGCACGATTGCCTTCAGCCAATCAGAATGGGATACTCCCCACGGGGTATATCCCATTGTGATTGGCTGAAGGCATATACGCCTTCTGATTGGCTGTTGTAACTCAATCAAATTGCTGCCAATCAGAAGGCACAGATGCCTTCAGTTAATCACAATGGGATATAACACATGAAATGTATCCTATTCTGATTGGCTGAATGCAATAGTGCCTTCTGATTGATTTACAAATGATTAACAGGTTGATCAGTCAATCAGAATGGGATATAGGTGTGTATCCCATTCTGATTGGTTCACATCTTGGCGCCTTATGATTGGTTGACATTTGATTGACAGCCATTTCAGCCGGAAGAAGCGCTAGAAGCCTCATTAGCGTCCAGGGAGAAGCTCCGTTAGTTTTAAAAAAAAAATTGTTGAGCACCCGATTTTTTCAAGGGCCCAGCCAGAGAAGACAAGAAGATGGACAGAAGATGGGGGCATTGTGGAAAGGTAAGTTTAATATATAGTATGTTTATTGTTTTTTATGTTGTGTTCATTCTTGACTAATGTTATGTTTCTTTTATTCCAGAGGCCCAGCCGGAGAAGACTACAGGAAGGACAGGGACATGTCGGAAAGGTAAGTTTAATATTTAGAATGTTTATTTTCTTATGTTGTGTTTATTCTTGACTCATTTTATGTTTATTTTGTTCCTAGGAGGAGCAACCTGTGGCAGTATCACCGTCGTCACTGAAGGGACATCTAGCCATGGTAAGTGGTATTATTTATTCTATTTTAGGTTAGATTTAGGGTGTTTGTCATGTATTTAGTTAGGGGGTTAATGTGTATGTGGTTAGGGGTTAATGTTGATTGTAGTTAGTGGTTAATGTTGAATGTAGTCAGGGGTTAAACTAAGGACTCATGGGGCTCGGTATAGAGCCCCATGAGTGATGGGGTGAATGTTAGGTGCCTGGGGGGTACTTATAGTACCTCCGCGGCAGGGGTTAATATTGGCCAATAGTATACAGCTGGCCCTTTAAGGACCTGCGGCGGGAAATAAAAAATGGTAAATGCAGCGGGGTCTGATCGGGCCCCTCACTTCACGGATTAATACGGGGACAATTGACCCCCAACATTGGGGGGGGGGTAATTTCAGGTGACGGGGGGGGGGGGGGCGGGACTAGGAGTACCCCCCGCGACAGGACTTCTATTGATTATCTGCTTGCAGCAGGTCTAATTTAATACCGTGATAACTTTTTAAATTGGAAGCATGTAGGGCTTAGGTTCAAATCTCATATCTACGAGGCTGGAATTTAATGGGGCTATTAACCTGTGTTGTTGTAGAATTATTAACAGACGGTAAAGCTTTACTGATGCATATTTCTTTATTTCCCTTTTTAAAGATCATTTTTATAATTTTCTCTACTTACTGTTTTGTGTATTATGTTATTTTAGGTATGTTGTTAGGTCCTATTGTTTTTAGGTCTTATTTCCCTTGTGATCTGTGGGTTTCAGGAAGGTGATGGGAAGTGACTAGTGACACCTTCCGCCTCTCTTCTATGTCATTTCCTGTTGTAACAGAGCTTTTTTTAAACCTTGTAATACTCACAACATACCCACAGTTTGGTTACCTGTAAAATTTTGTATGAATATATTTTAAAATTTGAATTCCATTGAATCTTTCTGTGAATTATAGATGTTTAGATTAACGTCTATAATCAGATGACCCCTCACAGAGGTTACATTATTTAAAGTTAAGCTGACATTTTTAAAATAAGCTTTTATAAAAATGTTTTTTTGAAGTATTACAACCAATGACAAAAATATCTAAGGAAAATAAATACAACTTTTAATATGCGGACCTTTCCTGTTCGCTTCCCGTGCGCAGTGCCCGACATCGGGCCACTAGGTGGTGCGGTTGTGGGGTCCCTGAATTTATTATGCTTTAGTGTTAGGGTGAGGGGTGTAAGGGTTAAGTGTTAGGGTGAGTAGTGGTAGTGTTAGGGGGAAGGCTATTAGGGTAAGGGGTGTTAGGGTAACGTATTAGCGTGAGGAGTGTTAGGGTGAGGGGTTTTAAGGATCGGTATTAAGGTGAGGTGTGTTAGGGTTAGGTATTAGGATTATGGGCTTTAGATGTTAGGGGTGTTATGGTTTAGTGGCCGATGGCCGCCACTCCGCACGGGCAGCGAACAGGAAAGATCCCTATATGCAATTGTGCTGTGTTGGGAACTGCCATATTTTTACTTCTACATTTAGGAGGTGGCATCAAGTTTAAAGAACTATTCAGGTATGTCTGATGAAATGTGACATGTTTAGCACCAATTATTTAAGTAAGGAAAACTTACCAGCTTACATGGCCACTCCATTTTGTGAAAATAACTCAAATAGCAAATTCTACCCCAGTAAAGGATAATAATAATTTTACTCATAGGGTTTTACAAGAGTATATAGTAAACATGCTATCAGATTGTGCTGTATGTTCACTCAAAAATCACTAAAGTGTTAAGAAAAGTCCCCATTTCCCTGTATTACACTACCCATCATAGTCGTATTTCACTTTTATCTTTATTAACTGTTTGCCAGAGATCAGGTACACTTACATATAGAAATGTCACTGCATGTAGAATATAGTAACATCATCTTCAGGTTGCCTGCTGCCCACTGAAAATATGCTGCCCTAGGCCTGGACCTTGTGGGACTAGACACACACACACCATTATCACTCAATAAAACAATAAAATCACTAATGGTAGATCGGCTTGTCTCAAACCTCTATTAGGTGACCAGGAGGTTGGAGCAAATGTTCTCACAAGGCTGTCCTACTATGAGACTTCACTTGCAGTGGTCACTGCTGGCAAATAAATTGGATAATACCTCCTGGTCTTGAGCGTACAATGCTAATGTCCAAATGGAAGTTTTAAGCTCTATATTGAATGGGTTTTCTTTATTGTTAAACAAGTATTAATAAAACAAGTGAAACCATTTAATTCTATAACTACTAGAGTGGTCATTTAGTTTTTTTTGGTTGCTAGCTGGAAATGTATAATGCTGTATATTACATGTTGTATTTCTATAATTACAAATCTATTAACACATAAAAAAATACAGCAATAATGCATAAATATGATATGTTCAATATTAAAAAGAACTATAACACATTTGATTGGTAAAACTTAGATTTGAGTATGGCTTTTAGCAATGATATTTTTATATTTACATAGGTGTCATTACAATGCCTTTATATTTTTGCCTGCAGGGCAATGTGTCAATGTTTAAAGACTGTACCAATGGAATCCTTCATAAATAAGTTTGATTTGCAGCATTTATTACCTTGCAGGCCTTTATCACTACAATATGACACAAAGGCAGTGTGCCCTGGAGGGACGGATAGTTTGACGGACAATAGCTTGACACCTGTAGGATTTCTATAGGGGGCTAATGACAAGATGCATGTGAATTGTTGGGCACCACTTACAAGGGCAACCATAATTACAGTGCTACAGTGTGAGAAAAGGAGATAGAGGTTTACAAATAATTAGGAGGCCACTGTAATCCCATATTTGTCATGCATGTAAATGATCATGTTTATACATTGCAAAAGTATTTTTTCTTCATAAAAAATAAATAAAAATAATAAAATTAAAACTAAAGCAATACAGATATATGAGACATTTTGTAAATTATTCATCTTAAACTACCTAGAAAATTGTTAATAAGTTTGGAGCACTTGCTATCAAGTAAGCCACTTCTTTTGTCTGCTTGCCTCATTTTACAATTAAAATTAATGCAATAAAACCTTGTGAATGTAGAATAGATTCCCTGACCCCTATATCAAGTACCATGTAAGGGCAAAGAAGGAGACAAACATCTTCTATCTCATTTTAATGCAGGTTTTAAACTATATACAACTATATTTTTTTTCAATAGTCTTTTATTAGAAGGCATACTATAATACAACATTGTGAACAACTGAGTTTTGTCAGTTATATTACATTAATTTTCCCAATAAAACATTTTCCAATTATTAATTGACTGGACATTCTTATTTTACATTTTTGATTATTAATATATCTATAACATAACTAGAAATTCAATTTAAATAAAAATAAAAAATGTGCAGAGGAAAAAACAGAATGAAAAGAAAGAAGAACAAACTAGTTAGCTAAACAATATTACAGCTAACCTGGAGTAGAGGGAAGAGTAAAGTTAAAGTGACCATCGCTAAGCAAAAGCAAGATATACCTCAATAACATTAGCATTACACAAGTTTCCTAATATTATAAATACCTCCATTTCAGAGCTGAAGCTTGAGAGAGGGATGCAGAATTAATTTTCGTGTCTCCTCCTCCTTGAATTCCTCCCCAATATCAGTATAACAAAATGTTGGCGTCATATTAAAGGGTTGCTTAATGGCAACTCCAACCAGGGTTAATCTTTCTAATTATCACCTGGAAATGTAAAGCCGATGTCTTCCATCTACTGGCTATATGTGTTTTGGTAGCCAGTGCCAGTAGTTGGAATAATTCATTTTGGTACTGAGATAGATTTCTAGTATGAATCCCCAGCAGTCAGGACTCTATCGTGATTGGAGTCACCTTCTTGAGGAGTGTGGTGGCAAGTCGGGCTAATTGTCCCCAGATATTCTGATCCAATGGGCATGACCACCAGATATGGATGTGGTCTCCTATTTGTTGGCATCCCCTGAAACATTTATTGCTCTCTTGCAAATTAATTTTCGGTAATTTAGCGGGCGTGCCTTAATTTCTCTGTAGGACTTTGATTGATGTTTCCAAAAGAGCCGAAATAAGTGAGCCTCTGGATAGGTTCAAACAGGATTTTGTCCACTTGTCCCACTCTAGCCCCAGATCCTCTTCCCATTGCAACATAAATGTGGGTTTCTTATTGCTGGTAGTGCTAGTAAAGGCATCATAGAGTGACCCCTCTATGCCTTTGGTAAGAGGGAGGTTTTTGCAGATCATGGACATCCAGGAGCCTGCCAAAGTTTTGGAGAAAAGACATAACAGATAGTAGAGGAGACAGGCCGGGGCTGAGCTTTTGCCTATAGTTGGCCCATCTACAATAATTTAAAGTTAGAGAAATCTTTGGGTTTTACCACTAATTTGTCATACACAAAATCTATTATTTAAAGCACAATCTTTTGATAAGTGTGACTACAGTGACCTCTTAATGTTATTCTGAATCAGTGATTCCCAACCCCCTTCTCCAAGTCACTTAGCAGGTCATGATTTAGCTTTAACACTTTGTGAATACAAGGGAGGCAATTAGACGCTCAATGGGCTATTTCTACTTTTCTATTCATGAAAATCAATGACAAAGTATCTTTATATTGCCATAATATAATATATTTTCAGAATATTAGTTCTCATTTAATTGCTTACAAATAAATAACATTTTGTATATTAGGTGCAATCTGTGTACGCAGCTTTCCTTTACAGAACGATTATCTGCAATTAAAGTATAAACTCTGATCACATTTAACTAACAATGATTTTCAATAAAACTACACTTAAGTATGCTTACTGTTACATTAAGATATGTTATATTAAAATGTGAGTTGTAAAACAATCAATGTATTTGAATATGGTACAAATCAAATACATAGTTCTCTATAAATATATACAAACTTATAAGATAAGTGCATAAGAGTAAAAACATCCTCTTCAAAGAGTTTCTCGTAGATCAGGCAATGCAAAGGCTTATTTTTACGAGTTTAACACATTTTCAGTCTAAATTTACAGGTGTCCGAAAGATAAAACGTTTGGAAGTTCCCTGTGAAGTCTTCCAAAATGAGCAGTGTCTGAAGCTCCTAATGAACAAGCAGTTTGCACCTTGGGCAGATTTATTACCCCATCTTACAAACCTTTCATCTGCAGCTCAGGGAGTAAAATCAGACAGATTTATTTTCAAATTGCATTCCCACATAATTGGACAAAAATAGTAAAATGTTTGAGAACCATTGGAGATGTCAACAAAAGTAAATATACACATATAATATAGGAATTGGTTTATCCTACAACACTTAAAATCTAATTATAGTTTCCCCCCCCCCCCCCCCCCGATAATGAAATGTTATAGTGAGATATAACCATTTGTGTCTTCTCTTTTTCTTTTATATATCCAAATTAAAATTTTGGACGTTTTCTTGACTGGTGTAAATGGCTCTTAAAATGTTGAATGTTGTTGTAGTAGCCAAAATAAAGACATTTTTCTGAGATCCTAACTTCATCTTTCATGGCTCAACAAGCTGGTTTTATTTGAAGGGGTATGGAAAACTGATTGTAAATTGTAAAAGTAATTATTTATTGCCGTAAATCATTGTTGATATAATACAGCAAAGTCACATATTGGCATAACAGAGCCAATTATAAATGCACGACAATGCTGAATATCATAAGCACAAATTACTTTAGAAAAGAACTAGTACAATTTATAGACATTTTTTCTGCCTTTTTAAGTAGACTTTATTTTGAATGATAGGGTCCCTTTTAGCATAACAAAAAGCTGCAAATGGTTATGGATTAAAAGAGCAAAGCCCAGGTTCCCAGAATGCAGTGTAATGACTGTGAGCCCGATTCAATTGCAAGCCTGCATCTCGCGGGATGGTGGCCGTATGTCTGCAGGCATGCTGCGGGCTCCCAGTCGTCTCCAATTATGGCGCTATTCAATTAAAGGAGCCCGCAAGTTACGGGCCGAATGCCGACTCCATAAACCATGCATGCGTATGTATCATTTCGGGGCGGGAATATGATCAATTAAGTAAGACCATAACCTCCCATTTCGAAACAGCCAATAGAAAATTAGATCGCTATCATTACGGCAGTAAAACATGGAGGTTACATGTCAATTAGGTTCAGGGGTCTGATATGCAATGGGACTCGCAAACCCTCAATATATGAAATTCTAAAAATGAATGCCAATACTGTTCTAGTCCATACGGGTGGCCTGATATGTATGAACTCATTGATATCCGAGATTGATATAAACTCAAAATGATTTGCGAGATGGAGACTGTTGTGAAATTAATTCTAATGTCTTTCATCGCTTTCCCTCTTATTTACAGTGCGGTATTACGTTTTTATTAGCATTTACAGTGCTGCATATGGGTTAAATCCCCTTGCGGGTCCTCTCTTGCACTCGTAGGATTTTCTCCTACATTTGCCGTTTACTGGTGTGAAACCATTTGTGGGGATTGAGGAATTGTAGCAATTAATTAGCGATTTGCGATTTTAGCAATCATAACTCTTGCGGAAGTGAAAGATCAAAGGCTGCGGGAGGCTCTAAGTTCTGGGTTTTATTATCGCTAACTTTTCAAGCCTGGTACCCTTAACCCGTTCGGCGTCCACATAAAGACGCCAATTGAATAGAAAATTAACTTATAGCCTCACTTACGGGCTACTGTAACTTATGATTGCTCAATTGAATTGGGCTCTGTATTTCTTGGAATTCTGAGCAGGAAATACGTTTTTTAACTTGTTTTAGACGTTGAAATGTGAGCACAAATGTACTATTTATTTACTATATATATATATATATATCTATATATATATATATATATATATTTCTATCTATCTATATATATATATATATATATATATAAATATATATAGTACATCTGTGTTCACATTTGAATGTCTAAAACAAGTTTAAAAACCTGCTTCCAGGATTCCAAGAAAAACAGTTATTACACTGCATCCTGGGAAGCTGAGCTGGGACATGCAAATGTGCCCACAAATGCCTCGCTCTTCAATCTGCAGCCATTATCAAACATGGCTTCCTTTAAGCTTATGCATGCCGCATTACACAGCTTTAATGCAAAGCCAAGGTTGCATTAAATACAAGCTGAGTATCCTATCCATGTACAGCTGTTTCAAGCTTACTGGCTATCATCAGCGTGGAGCGGGATCTCAGCTTGTGTTGTGGACCTTATGAGTAGGTAGTTCACCACAACAATCATATAATATGGTGGGCAAAAGAGCAATAGAAGCCTCCACCGTACAGTAGTACAGTAAATAAAGAGTACATCTGTGTTCACATTTGAATGTCTAAAACAAGTTTAAAAACCTGCTTCCAGCTCAGAATTCCGAGAAAAACAGTTACACTGCATTCTGGGAAGCTGAGCTGGGACATGCAAATGTGCCCACAAAAATGTATATATATTGAACGTATATGCTTTGCTAGTAGTCTATAATTAATAATATACAAAATATGACATAACTTTTTTTTTTTATTCCTAGAAGTGCAATGTTTCCACTGTAGCCCTTGACTCGTAACAGAAACATAATGTATGTAACTCACCATGGGCCCATGATTAAAGCCCTTGAAAAGAATGCTTTGAATTATGGCAGCTCTTTTTCTGGTTGATCACAGAACTTTGACGGTGCTGTACTTTTGACACTGGTATTTCACTGGTTTTACAGCAGTTGAAACCTTCCTGAATTTTAATAACTCAAGGAAACAACTTATACATGCAGAAATATGGGTGTCCATCATCAAATATGAATTCAATGAAATCCGAATAACGTTAGTGCACTTGTGTAGTTTTTCAAAGGCAGTATATTACCTCCTTATATTTAATTTATTCAAATAATGAGATTTATATGTGTATATATGTGTGTGTATGTGTTCATTGGTCATGTATCACTAAAACAAAAGGCTATTGAAAACATGAAAACATGTTTGTGTTAATTAGGTAAGAGGAAGACAATCATGATTACGTCTGGGACATGGGAAGTTAGCTAAGAAAGAGTAAAGAGTACTTGAGATTAGCGGGAGAATTTTCCTTGTAAAAGATAAGACACAAGAACCCCCTTCCTGGACCTCTAGATAAGGCAGCTGGACAGAGACTGACCACTGTATACACTATGTGCACTGTTATGTACCAGGGTTTTTAAAGGAAAATTGCAAAGATAAGAGAGGGGGACTAAGTCTTAAAGAAGAAGTTTGTATCTTTCATACAGCACCTGTTATTTTTTATGGGGTTGGAAACCACTGTTTGATTAAATAAACTGCTATATAACTGAGGGTAATTTCTTAGTTCAAATAACAAACATTAACATCATACAGATAAGAGTTTTTTATAGTGTATACATGTGCCTACCTTAAAGTATCACTGTGGTCATTTTTATATAGTACAGGACAAAATATGTGTAGAAACTGCAATTAATCGTTAATGCAAGGGTCCATTTTCTTTTCTGAGCTGGTTCTGTTGGTTACTTTCTATAGGGGTTATGCCATTGAGCTTTCTGTTAGTCCTATTGAAAGCACTGGCAGATTTAGTTGCTACATTCATTCCGAGCAGCAAGAAAGTTCCTATTCATTCAAACTTTTCTCCTAAGGAAGTTGGAAACAGGAACTAAAATGGTAGATTTAATTTCAGCGTATATAAAGGTAATACATTAAATGCTCTATATCTAAAAAAGTGGTATATTTTATGTAATTCTTTCAAAAAATGAAACATAGTACTACACGTTTAGGTAAAAAATAAATGAATATATAATATAGAATTGTTTAATTATAAAAGTCCACGGTCAGTGTCTGTGTTTTCCAAGCTGTGTCCAAATGTTCCACAAGAATATTATCCCAAAAGGTGTTTTGCTGTAGGAAGCTTTGTGGCAACCAAAAAAAGTCATGGACTAATACGTTTATTTATAACACGCCAACATATTCCGCAGAGCTGAACATATAAGCTTTTGGGTGTGAGTTTTGACTAGGAACAATCATCATGATATTTTTACTGTAAAGAAGAGCTTTCAAAGGTTGGAGCATTCATGTTCAGCCTATTTCTTGTTGCTTAAAGCATATTAAAAACTTATTTTGCATTAGTATACTATATCCTTATTTTTAAATTATTTTACAGCTGGCAAAGGGAACATTGCAGTATTTTAATTTAGTTTTTAAAGCAAACCGGTTAAAACGTATGACTTTAAAATCTTTATTTCACCCAGGAAGCCCTTTAAAACATCTCCTTGTACATTTTTATTTGACCTTATATGCAGACACAATTTTTCAGCTTTAATAACCCGTTCAAATCTGGAACATATATACATTGAAATGGGATATTTTATAGCCTTATCTGTTCATACTAAATTGAGGTTACTGCCCCTAAGATATCTTACTTTCAGATGTGTCTTAGCTTGTTGGTAAAAGCCTTCTGTCCTCATATCATAGATACAGAAAGCTGATCCTGCGTATAACAGTGTCTTTTTATCACGGGCCCTTCAGCTATATGGTTGTACTTAGGATGTTTGCACACTATTTTTAGATCTAACAAAGAAAGGAAATTGAGATTAGAACAAGTTACATTATAGCAAAAGGAGAGCACAGTAAGAATATAAAATCGAGCTCTTTGAGTTAGAAGAAGATTGATTTCTTATGATATTAATTAACTGCCTTAGGATAATGGCTCTCATATGATATCAGGCTGTCCAAGCTCTTTAATTAGCAACAGAATAGCTAAAAAGATCAGCTGATGGGAAAATGTAATTTATCAGATGGATTCCATTTGTGTCAAAAACAGGCAGAATCAAGCAAAAGACGTAGTGCCAGCAATTTTCTATGGAGAAATGCGCCTCTGTTAAGTTGGCTCTCCATTACTTCATTACCTCTATCAGAGCCTGTTCACCAAGGGAATTGGGACCTATCCTGTTATGGTAGCGCAACCTCTCGCGCTCGCGAGTCCGTGCCTTGCGCCACAGTATTGAAGTGGTGAAAAGTTGTAGTGCAGGCAAAGAACTATTACATCATCTGAGTCAACAGCGAGGCCATCTCTATGTCCGGCGTGGGCACTCCCCCCCCCCCAGGGCCTCGGGCGCGCCTCTCATAGCTCAATGCTTCTTCTGTTGGCTCGCCTTATACAGCAGGTCGGAGGGGGAAATACGTTTTTTTGCCTGCACTACCTCCTGTTCACCACTTCACCATTGTGGCGCAGCGCACAGTCGCATACAACATTAAAAACTAGTACCTCCTTTGACATGGAGTCCTACTCTCAGAAGCAATGTCAAAATGTGGAAATATCCTCCCAGTAATGCGTGCCAGTCGACTTTTGCTTACCAAGTATATCGGTATAAACAAACCTATGAAATAGAAAGACATTAAATACAATCCCAGCAATCTTTAGCCAGTTGGGAGATGTTGCCAGTCGGCTATCTCCCAAGCATGTTGTGAAGTTTCACAGAAAAGTAGATAATTCCTATAATATTTTTTAAATAATGAAGAGTGCATTACTTCATCAGTTCATGGTAAGAGAAATGCATATTTAATTTTAATTTTTATATTGGCTGTTAAATTTCCTTTAATGTGATGGCAATGAGTCAGTTTTAACATGGCGGCTTACTTGATAGTATACTTTTCACCATTAGAAGTGGAAGCTACAGAAACTTCCTGAATGGGGCTTTGTAATGTTTACAATACTGAAAATGTTGTACCTTTATAAACAAAGAGTAATAATATTAATAATAACAATAGTTTTTCAATGAATGAACTATACAATAAGGAAGTGCCAACCGTTGGACTTAAAGTGGAATGCATCACACATTCAGATTTCAATATATAATTGAAGTTCTTTGACATTTGGCACCTAGGTATCCAGAAACCAAGCTTTTCAATTTATCTAGCTCATTTTATAGTAAAATGCGCATTGGGAAAGATCTTGGCAGATGCGTTTACCATAAAAATAATGTGAATACTCAAGGGTACATTTTATAGATTTGTGTTGAAAAGAGTGATTCTTGTGATTTGGCTCAGAACAGTGGAAATTAAAACAGAACAAAACCAGGAAAAGTATTTATAGTTGCTCCAAAATAATTGAATAGAATTGAGTGCAGGTATTTTTAATCTCGCATTTCAGAAAAAAATGTGCAGTAACAAAAAAGGCGAAAATGAATGACAGTGCACATTCCTTTGTTCTGTTTTCCAACATCTGTAGATCTTCACACACGTTATTCCGATGACATCGGAAATTTATATTTGTAGGTCTTTGTCGGCATTCATTTTCTAGATTCCATACAACTACTGAGTTGATGCTTAGCAGATACATTAGACGTTCGACTTCCCAGTTAGAAACACAGCTAGCAAATAGTAATGTGAGTGTCTTATATTTAGTATACATGTCTTATCCAAAACTGGAACATTATCATGTTTTGTTTTCAAACTGAGTTTAATATGAGTGTAACTCTTCAAGTCTCTGAATATGAAATATAGTGTAGATCAGTGACCCATCCTTTTGATATGGGGACCAGCTTGTTACCATCCAGTGCTCATAGGGACCACCTCTGAGAGACAAAATATTTTCAACAGAGTAATACCACATTTGGCACACTAAATGTCCATTAAAGAAGTTTATTTGAAAGTCTCAGTGAAGAATATGGTCTTCAGTCTCTTTTTGAAAAAGTTAGGGTCTTGTGGTATTCATTCACACGTAAGCGTATTTTATGATGCCCTTGGCCATTCAACATGTTCTCCCTCATGCTCCATTTGCAGCCCCTCCTTTTCACCAAATTTACAGAATCTTGGTGCTGCATAAATAACAGCTCAAGATGTTTGTGAAGAGAGTTGAGGGACGGTTAATACGTTTTCACATTCAGACATTAGAGCAAGAGTTTGAATATAATTTGGAGCTCCGGAATATGTTATTATAATTAAAGGATAATAACATAAGGAGTTCCTTCAGATCGCTGGGGGCCTTCGTCATGTAGAGCTTTGTATGTCAGTAGGCCAACATCTATGCAATAGTCCGGATGTGACAATGTAAAGGCATAAACCAAGGTAGAGAAGTTCTTCTGAAGGTATCAAGTTCTCTATCCTTGCTATATTTAGTTTTGCATTGATTTTAGAAAAGGACATTTCAACTCCTTATCCCTGAAGATCGGCAGATAAGGTCTTAAGGGGCTGGCTGTTGAGAACCACTTGTGTACATCTAATAATAATATTTACATCTGCACCTGATTGTCTATGCAGCTATTGCATTTAATTCCAAAAGTGAAAAGAATGCCATTAATTTACGATAATACAGATAATTAGTATTGAAGTACATTTTTTTTATTAATCTGTTAAACTTTGATGTGTATATTAATATTCACAACTGATAGAGGAGAATCAGTAGTGTATGCAAACATTTTTTTTATGAAAACAATCCCAAAATAAACATTCATAAATTGACAGCGACGTTTGCAAATTTCTTCAGTTTTCTGGCACTTGATTTTGTGAAAGAATGCCCCTGAAAAATCCTGTTAAATTAGCATAAAATTCATCATTCGTTTTGGGCAATCACAGGCAGCTCATTGTTGCAAGGTCTGGGAAGTCTGTCTCTGCAGCAAAGCATCATGGGATGTGTAGGCTTTTTCCCCACCACAAGGAAACAATGCTGCAGTGGATCTCTGCACTGTGCTGCTGTTGGCTTGAAGGTCAGTATAGGATTAGAAAACATACCTAAATGTAGTGTTTTTATTGGTAGGTACCAGGTGCCTATGTAAGCAGCTCCAAGGTGTGGAAACCAAATTTTTAAAAATAAAATAAATCTCTATATGTATTGAACGAATCAATGTAACTTGTGTTTCTGATATAAGCAGCATCTGTTAGACTAGATAAAGTTACACACAGTGAAATTATTTTCTAACATGCCTGCTTTATAATTTTAATGGCTAAATAAAATCACATTGTAATTATATATATATATATATATATATATATATATATATATATATATATATATAAATAAATAAAATAAATTAAGTTTGTTACATGTGTAACCCAGGGGACGAGGCCCTTGAATCAATCCAAAATTAATTGATTTTCAGTACTAACTCATTGATTTTTTAATAATATATCTCTTCTATACAAGTTGCTTGGAGACAAAAAGCCAATTTACGTACATATGTGTGTTCCATCAAAGTTCATAACTGTGTTACTGTGTAGCACCACTACTGATTATAATGACTGGGTTTTGTACAAAGCTTCCGGCTTCTTGCTGTGTGTTTGTGCTGTTTTTGCAGTTACTGGAGTGGAATATTCCTTGTTGGCTGACATTCAAGGACTGAAACCTTGATAGCAATCACATTTATCTTATAATACTATTGATGGTTTTCTTTGCAAGGCCATATGGTATGAAAACATTATTTAATTATGCTTTTTAATCTTCTTAATAGAATTGAAAGTATCAGTGTAATCCCCAGTGGTTGTTTTAATTAGACACTGATCATTAATAAAAAATCCTATTCATGATTTAGAAAGCAATATTCAATACTTCAAGATTAAGGTGCTGCTGGTATCCACCCACGAGAAGGTTAATGGGCCTTTCTAGCTGGTAGTGCAACATTTTCAGGTACATAGCTTTATCAACACAATGTTTCCCATTGGCTGGAGACTTGCTGTGTCAAAGTGGTTTCTCCTGGCAACAAGCTTTTGCAGCGATGGCAGCCTATGAATAATAATTCAGCATGCTATTTAATCAGCCCTTTATTATTATTAACATTTATGGATAATTTTTCAATAATTAACCCGACACTATATATAAGGTGGGAATACAGTGAATATTTCTGCACATGACAATACAAAGAAAATACAAAGTCTTGTAAGGCCAATACTATCTAAAATTGCATTTCAGGTTCATAAAATATTATGTTAAGTATATATGGAAAACAGTTAAGAATAGCAGACTACTGATAAATACTGAGTGCCTTTTGTGTTGAATTTATAGGAATCATTAACAAAATGTACAGAATGACACTTCCTTATTTTAAGATAAAGAGCAGGACACTGAGATAGGGTAGGTTAATCATGAATATAAAGGAAAACAACTTAGATTATAAATTAGAAGTCTGGAAAGGATATAAATAAAGGAGTGCTTTGTATTAGGGGGTGTTTTAGAGGATACTCTTAGAAAGTTTTACAAACATAAGATATTATATGATGGATGATGTGGTTTATTATTTATAATACTTGATTAAAAACAGAAAGAAATTCGGGAGGCTAAAATAAAAACTGTATGTTGGCCTTTCTCATAAATACTGAAAACTTATTTTAAAGGAACATGGAAAACCATTTTTATTTTCATGCATTTAAAAGAGCTTGCCTTAAACATTATCAAAGTTGTATTTTGCATGAAAATATATTAAGTTAAATACCTGCTTAAACTTAATTGGAATTAACAGGAAGTGCACAAAGCAAATGTGTGTGTAGATTGGCGCGCACGATAAATGTGCGCCGACAATATGAGCGCGCCAACAGCAGCACACCATTCTAAAGTGCAGGTCAAATGCGCGCTGATACAAGAGCGCAAGTTCTTTCCCCCTAATGATATGAACTCTTTTAACCCTTACCCTTGTAGCCCATGCCTAACCCTAACCCTTAGACCCCGCAGCCTAACCCTAACCCTTAGATGTGCACTCTAAAGTCATGCTACGCTGTATATCTGATTGGTAGTTAGGTATGACCATTTTTCTGCTTGGGAGCATCATTTGAATAAAGAAAACACACAGTGGTACAATATCAAACATCATCTTTCCGATGCAACAAATAACAAATGTTTTGAATGTCCCTTTAATAGCACACCTATGTACAGTAATACAAAACAAACACATAGCAAAATCCAATGTGTTTACATCCTAGAGTAATGGTGAGTACATTTGTTGTTTTGCACACTTCTTCTCCATAGATCACATTTGGTGCTTGACCCCCAACCAATGCACAGGAACAATGCACAAATAAAATTAACTTGCATAGCGGCCATCTCAATAATAAATAAACTGTTCCATAATAATGTATTTTTAACTTTATACATAAGCACTTTTAGCACCAGCAGTGTGTTGTCAGAATGAATGCCCTTTAATGTGGTTCAATGGCATGCTTATTTAACATAATACAGAACTCCTGGGAATTAGTTTGGATACCATCTGGTCTGTCAAGTAGATATGCACAAATTAGTATGATTTAACAAGTTTGTTCAAGCTATCCTGTTCTGAAATCTGGCAGAATGAAAATAGTTGAAGAACATAATGTAGTTTGTTATAAAAATAAATAAATTAAAAAACCAAAGAATTTAAATATTACTTTTTAAAACCTTGCATGTCAAAATTATTTTATTTATGAGCCAATGTGTACTCTGTAATGGCTCAGTATTCATCAGTTTCACATGGTAACGTTCTCTTTATACAACATTTCAGTTCATTTTGATTAAAACTAATCTGTTGTGATGTTGTTAATAGCTGTATTTTCCGCCATTTTTAGTCTGGAACTCCTCCCATCTTTTACAATAGTGGCAGGTTGTGAGGCACATTTCCCTTCATTCTACACCCAAAATTATTTGGTGACAAGTGACTGCAGCAGCTAAGAAAGGTGGTGTCTTCCCAATTATTTTAATTATTATTTCCTTTACTTGCGACTTGCCCGTCAAAAATGATTAAAAAATGTTTTCAAAAATTTTAAGCCAGGGCAATGCTGTTTGCCACACAATGTAAGTCTTTTGCTCCTCTGAAGACCTTCGCGCTCAGTGCAAGCCCCGCGCTGAGCACCTTCGGCGGTGATGTGCGCGCCTCAGTCTGCTTTAGCCTTGTTTTCATTTTTTTCGGCCACCATTTTTTTTCTCGCTTAGCTGTTTTCCGAGTGCAGAAACTCTGCAATTTTGGCTTAAGTATGCGTGCAATCTCACTCCCAGGCGTCCTGTCATTCCCCCCGTGCTGTGCGCATCGCCTAAGTGCTCCGAGCTCCCGCGTGTTCGAATGCCTCAACTGCTCGCCTTGCTTTGCGAGGCTCGCAGGGTGATGAGTGCCTACGGCGCTCATCGCCTAAGTGCTCCGAGCTTGGAAGGCTTCTATGCGTTAAGGGCTCGCTTCGCGAGTCTCGCAGTTGTGGCCCCATGGGCCGCAAACAGGTAGCCTCGCTTTGCGAGGCTCGCAATATTCCGTAGTGCTATACAGGGGTAAGTTCAAGTACAAAAAACAATGCAAAGGAATGGAGGGCCCTGTCTTTGAGCTTAAAATCAAATGAACACAATGCTTTCCCCAAAGCACCTAGCATGATTGAAAACTCGCAAACTTACAATAGTAATTCATAATTACGTGTAAAAGTTAATAAATTAGCAAACATATTTTGTTTTTCAAATCTGAGCATAAGGGGCTACAGGGGTCATTTGATGCATTTACATAGAATTTCTCGGGGAATAAGGTCTGTCTGACATAAGACTTGTTTTGACTTATTTTCAATATTTTTGGCAAAGAGCGCACTGAAAGTAAGTGTAGCATGCACTGTGTAACTGTAATCACACCTTATTAATTAGGTGCTAAGTACTCCTATGTTTAATTTCTATCAGTGGGGTTCCACCCAAGCCGAGGTCAATGTGTTAATAAGCATATTTCCTCCTCTTTGTTTCACAGCCGCTTTGTGTGTGACATGTGAAGAGGTGTCAGAGACAGCCCCTGTACCCTGCCATACAGTGATGTTTGCTGTTAAAATGTTCTTTTGTGTGAGTGAAAACAGCTCTTTTAAAGTAGTACAAGACATCTCAGATGAAAGGACTCGGAATTCTGTGGTTTACAAGAAACAAAAGCATTGTACTAGTTTTATGTGATAATGGTATCAAGCACCTTTGGAGAAATCGTATCATTACATTGTGTCTCTTTTTGTGTCTGCATATTTAAAGATCCACTGTAATTCACTTTAGTGAAGCATGAAACAAAACTAACAGCATTAGCAGTTATGTCATGTGTGTTTGTTTGCGACGTTTAGCCGTGTCCGAGTCTGTAACCGCAGGGACCACAACTCACCGTGATGATCCACTTGGAGATACTGGAGTGGGTTGTCAGTTCCATCTAGGTGGTCTCCCATCCAGGTACTGACCAGGCCAAACCCTGTTTGGCTGCAGGATGGTGTGACCTCTTGGTTCCGTGGCCGGAATCAAACCCAGGTTGCAGCAGTGAAAGCACAGAATCCTAACCACTGGACCACCAGGGAATACATAACCATGAACCTAAAAACTTTCTTAGAAAAAATATATGGATTTATGAAGATGCTGTTTAGGAATAGAAGAATTTAGTCCCTATTCAATTGTCCAAATTGCAATTACAGAAGCCCGTAATGGAGCCTGTAAAAGTTACTCATATTTAGTTGGCTAAATTTTTTCTACTCGCAATACTTTTGCGATTTACAGGCTCAAAATCACTGCGGTTGTCAAAACCGTAACTCCGTCCTATCCCCCCCTTTGATGTTTCAAGGCCGTAAATGTTCCCAGTGCTAAAGACGCAAAATCCATATTTAATTACAACAATTCAACAAGCCCGAAATTGCCTTCAAACCTGTAAATTGCAAATGTATTAAAAATCTATATGATTGCGAGTCCGATTGCAGATCGTACTTCTAAACACTGATTGATTGTTTAAACTCCATGTTTTAATGATGTCATGATGACGGTCTAATTTAATATTGTCTCAAAAATTGTAACTTAAGGACTTGATTGATCATGATATATGCTACGTACGGGTTCATGGATTGCGTGTTGGGGCTGTGAGCCTGTACTTGCGGGCTTGAGTCACTTAAATATATCTGTAACTGTGACAACTGTCTAACCGCAGACATACAGGCAGTGTGAAGGTAATTACGGGTTTGAATTAAATGGGGGCCTTTTTTGGTTTTTTGACTTCATGATGGAGCCTGAAATGTGTGTTTTTCTTAACTATCAGTGAAACGAGGAGTATAAAGGGAAATTTGAACATGATTTGTTAGTTAACTGGATCTCATTACATTTGGCACCGACCCAGACACATGTTCTGAAGCAGACAGCTTACAACAATAACTGCAAACCCTGCTCTCCAGAAATGTAAATGCCCCTCTCACACAGACAGTCTCACTAAAGGGTCATGGCTACCATTAGTGTTCAGCAAAGATGTAAACACAATATTTTTTTTAATTAAGTTAGCTTTCCAGTCCTAATTATGCCCTTATCCAGAGATTTGCAAATGTTTATATTCAATGTACAGTATGTCTGCACAACATATAATACATTTCATTGACACAGTAGAAATGTGAATTTGCCACAAACCTTGGGTCTAATTGTGTGATCCAAGAGAGGGTGTCATGGGGAAAATGGCATATTTCAGTATAAAGACAAAACAAGGGTTAAGAATAACATGGTATCCTATATGGTATACAACTGAAAAATCAATTTTGTGGATTATAATTTCGCAGAGCAAATGGCACACTCCACTGCAGTGAAATAAATTGCCGCTCTGTTGTGAAGTCCAGCAATTTGCCTGAGATCTCCTTTGAACGACACACAATGACATACCTCAGAGGGCTTTCATGTTGTTTTTTACTGCGTTTGTGCGCTTCAGATGGTCGGCGCAACATCTGCTTCCAGCTTCTGAGTCAGTCACTTATATAACTCGCCCGGGTTCCCTAGTAACAGATTACACTGAAATTGTAAGGAGTTTTGTTTTGAAAACTTCCCCGGGCTGTTTTGTAAGGGGGCTAAAAAATACAAAAGGTAAAATTGTGATGGTAAGAACATATAGGACATAAAACCGTGTATTTATTGGAAAAAGCTATAAGCTACCAGGAATGAGCAGGCCCACATTCCTAAATGGTAGACTGACCCTAAAGCATTGCTGCAGGACCATGTCCATCTGTGACCTCATTACTGTCTACTACCTTATAAATCTAACGTTCGAAAGGCGTCACGAGGACCCTCTGACTTGGACAGGTTTAGATAGAATCTTACAGGAGATTCAACAGAAAAAGGGAGAATATTTAAGCAAATAAGAGAAGTGTGCATGGTCACTAAATAACCCCCATACAATAAAAAAAAAAACATAACTAGGCAGGGAAAAAACATAAAGTTAGCTTTTAAGAAGTCTGAGAGGAGTGTTTATATTTCTGGAGAAGCAGGGCTTACATTTATTCATGTTATGCTTTCTGCTTCTCATTATCTATGAGAGAAGGGTGTTGGAGTCAACTTCAGCAAAATCCAATTATCTAACAAATCCTCATCAACTGTCCTTCTTCCCTCCTGCCCTACCTGTCATTTCATATATAGATTAAAAAAAACACACCAGGCTCCAGCTCTCAGATTGTAATGAAAAAAATGACAACATGGCTTCTTCTTTACACAAATAGTTTGCAAAATTCTAAGTTTATCTTAAAATGTTTTTATGCGCATGGATTAGACAACTGCTAATGTTGTTAGTTTGTTACAATCTTCACAAAAAGTGCATTTTTTTGTGAACTACACTACTCCTTTAAATTACTTAGCAGGAACAGTAAAATAGTGGAAGTTTGACATATTTGACACCCACAGACTAATTCTCTATTTTCACCCCACCTTTGCCTGGGGTTATCTCAGCTCATATATACATACAGTATCTCACAAAACTGAGAACACCCCTCACATTTTTGCTAATATTTTATTATATCTTTTCATGTGACAATACTGAAGAAATGACACTCTGCTACAATGTAAAGTAGTAAGTGTACAGCCTGTATAACAGTGTACATTTGCTGTCCCCCCAAAATAACGCAACACACAGCCATTAATGTCTAAACCGTTGGCAACAAAAGTGAGTACACCCCTAAGTGGAAATGTCCAAATTGGGCCCAAAGTGTCAATATTTTGTGTGTTCACCATTAGTTTCCAGCACTGCCTTAACCCTCATGGGCATGGAGTTCACCAGAGCTTCACAGGTTGCCACTGGAGTCCTCTTCCACTCCTCCATGATGACATCACAGAGCTGGTGGATGTTAGAGACCTTGCACTCCCCCACCTTCCGTTTGAGGATGCCCCACAGATGCTCAATAGGGTTTAGGTCTGGAGACATGCTTGGCCAGTCCATCACCTTCACCTTCAGATTCTTTAGCAAGACTGTGGTCGTCTTGGAGGTGTGTTTGGGTCCTTATCATATTGGAATACTGCCCTGCGGCCCAGTCTCCGAAGGAAGGGGATCATGCTCTACTTCAGTATGTCACAGTACGTGTTGGCATTCATGGTTCCCTCAATGAGCTGTAGCTCCCCAGTGCTGGCAGCACTAAGATTCTAGCAACGGACATACAGTTGAGATGAGAGAACTAGTTAATTCTATTATCCTGAATCATGTGTCTTATCTTTGGTGTTTTCTAAATAATGGTTCTGGAGTTGGAATTTTAAATATGGTTAGATTTAATGATAGGGTCATGGTAAGATAATGTTTTTAGAGTATGAGGTAGGGTTGGTATTGGGCAGAAGTGCCATCACAGCGGACAGAAATAGACAACTCATATAACTGATTCAGGATCCAGATCTGTTGTTTTACTCCTTGTATGTCTTACAGTGAAACTGTGAACACAAATTATTATTATAGTTTATTTGTAACACGCCAACATATTCCGCTATACAAGGGTTACGTTAAAGGCAAAAAACAATAGCAATATTAACACCTTGAAATGGAAGGAGGGCCCTGTCTTTGAGTTTAGAATCCAGAGTCCATAGTTGTATTCCCAAAGCAGAATGCAAGATTGAAAACTCGCACACTTATAATCTAAAGGTTTTGAGTGTAGTACAGGAGGGTGAGAGAAGTGTTGTGCATGTTAGGGTGGAAGGCTTCTTTAAACAGATTAGTTTTTAGTGAGGTTTTGAAGGCTTTGATGCAGAGTGATAGTCTGGTGGAGCAAGGCAAGGAGTTCCAGAGAAAAGGGGCAGCACGAGAGAAGTCCTGAAGGCAGGAATGAGAGGAGGTGCCGAGGGTGGTGGAAAGAAGAAGGTAGTTCACAGAGCGAACAACCTTGAAATAGCACAATAACAGCCTTGTTTAGAGAAAACTAATCAAAAAAACTAAAGTCTACTTCTGGATCACTACTTTGTCGTGGTGAAGGGTTTGTGTACTTCAATCAAGCTGTGAGCTATACCATGTAGGGTCACCCACGTCATAGCAGAGAGGTCAGACAAATCGCGGACCACTGGAAAAGGAACTAGCAACCCACTCCAGTATCTTTGCCATGAAAACCTGATGGATTGGCACAACTGTACAAAATATGTGCCTGGCGAGCTGAAATCCATAAGGTCACGGACAGTCAGACTCGACTGAATGACTAAACAACAACAAACAAAAAAGTAAAAGATCCATAACACTATAAATAATAAATATGAGTGCAAGGTCTGTATTGGAGACAAATCTGTCTCTATATAAAACAAAATTCCTATCTCGTCTTTCTACAGTGAAATTTAAAAATTGCACCGTCTTCCTGGCTTCCTTAGATATCCATCACTGCAGAAATATGCTTCTACATAATTTAACGAATATTAAAAATCTAGATGTTTAATATTCTATAAATATCAAATTACTAGGATTTTGTAAAAATAGCATTGCAATTATTTTACTGATATGTTCAAAATAAACTTCAGTTGGACAGTGTTTGAGTGGGTGGATTTAATTTAACAACTGTGTGCTGTTGTTTGACTTACCAACGTATGAAAGAGACACACTTGACAGAGTTAGCAAACAGAATATTCATTAATTGAGTTCTCCAGCGTCCTTCTTTGTCCTTCTTTGGATGAGGTCATTTGGAAAGACTGAAGTAATGATGTAGACGCAGTGAGACGAGAGGCTGAAGTGGATGTTGTGTAGTTTATCCAAATAAACATCCAGAAACAGTAACAGGGAACCATTATAGGTTCTTTTTCAAATAAACTGTATTAAAAGCATCGTTAAGGGGACAATGTAGTTCTCATCCGGTAGAGATTAATTTATTTATTTAGTAACTGATTAACTGAAAAATCATTATTTGAAGACAAATGTAGCCTTTAAAACCTGCACTTTAACTATAGTGTTTCAGGGATTCGCAGAGCTACTATGTCCCGCTTATTAGGTATCCAGGGGGTCGGATAAAATCTGCACAGGGGGCTGTCAATTATTTTTGACTGTTTGCCTGCATTAGCCGCTGCAGGAGAGAAGGCAAATAAGGACTCCCGTCAAGACAGCATTTTGGGCCACTGCTGGGAAGGAGGCAGATAAGGACTCTTGGGCAGTTGCTCTTGACACCTAATAGGGTTTGAGAGAAGCAGCTCTTTTGAAGTTCAAATGTGATTTTAATCATTAATAGTTTATGGAAGTTTAATAGATTAGGAATGCTACTGATAGAGGAGACTCAGTAGTGTATGTAAACATTAATAAACTTACCTTAACGTTTGCAAACTTTCTTCAGTTTTCTGCCAGTTGATTTTGAGAAGGAATGCCTCTGAAAATCCAAGCCAAATAAGCATAAAATTCATAGGTAGTTGTGGCCATTCAGAGGCAGCCACAACATTGTAGCAGTGTATGAGGAATCGGTCTCTGTAGCAAAGCATCATGTGATTTGTTGTCTTTTGTTCCAACCACATACCTCTCTCCCCCTGGAAGTAAGCAACTGCACTGTGCTAATATTGGCAGGAAGGTTAGTATAGGGTTAAAAAAAATCAGTTTTTCTATTAGTTAGTATGAGGTGCATAAAAAGGCGCCTCAGGCGGTGTGGTAGGCATGTCTGGATTACCCATTAGGCCAATTAGGCAGCCGCCTAGAGGCCCTTCCTTTAGAGGGGCGCCACTTTTAACCAAAAAACGGTTCCTGTTTTTTAAAAAACCCGAAATGCTGCAGTCCATGGACTGGCTACTAGGGGGTAACCACCTAGAACAAGAGAGTAACATCAGGAAAGGGAACTTACATGCACAGAAAAGGTAAAAGTGGGTCTGTGCATATATTGCGTACTCACTCGCAGGGGCTCCTCCATTTCACTGCCTAGGGGCTCCAAAAAGGTAGATCCGGGCCTTTGTGGTAAGCAAATATTTTCTTTAAATAAAATAGATATGTTTATAGAATTAATCAATGTAATGTGTGTTTCTAGTATAAGCAGTATGCGTTAGATTAGAAAAAGTAAAAAATAGGGAAACTTCTATATACCTTTAATTAAAATTTAAAACAATCATGGTACTCTGTTTTAGTGCACTCTATATATTTTACAATGCCAGGTAGTTTTGAAGAACTTGATTTTATGATAGGCACAGTGACAAATTATTTTAGAAAAAAACACGGCCTGCCTCATTAAACCAAGATTACATATAACAATTAATGAATTAAAGTCTGCATGTCGTTCTCATTTTACTTTCTTATAATAATTTCATATTTTTATATTTACTTTTTTCAAAATATTATCTCATAAACTTTGGGCAGCGACTGCCATTTTAACAATATAGTGACATTATTATATGGTATGTGCCTTGCAAGTGCTGTATCAGACCTCAATCTTAGGTTGGCCTCCTGTCTGTTGTGCTCTATTATTTACATATTAAAGTCTAAATTGGGATCTGCTTCTTCATTATTTAGTCAGTGATCTTATGAAGAAAAGAGAAAAGAAAAATGGTCGTTGGCTCTGTTCAAAGCAGTGATATCATTACTTTTGCAGGTGAAAAGCAGATAAAAGGATACAAATAGTGTCCTTGACAGAGGCCACACATACCTGGCGTGTGACTAATGCAGCAGAAATCTAATGATATCACCTGAACAAGAGTCAGTTATTGTAATTAATTCAAGGACATAATCACAGAATTGCAATGGATAAAAGTATGAATGAGATCATCTATTAAACTGTCAATATAATGTGGAATGTAAATACAGCTTATAGTAAACTAAAATTTAAAAAAAAATACTAAGCAGTGTTAAGTTGGGCATCTGAGTGGGCTATATATATATACATAAATCGAGGCAATATATATATTTAATGGAAATTAATCTGATGGCTGAGTAGCAAAAATATTATGGACATATACAAAAGAAAAAGAAAGAAAAAGGCAACTTGATTTGATACTCAGAATGTATAATCTGAAGGAAAACAATACCTTCTATTAGTACAGAAAAAGATGGATAAAGGGAGAAATAATTTTATATATGTCTGTTGGCTCATGGAATGACCATAGAATGTATCAAAACATCTCATGCGGTCATATCATTAGAAACGTCACCAACTAAAGGATGAGATATCATTACTATGATCTATATTTAATTGCTCATAAAGATCATATGGGAAAAAAATGTAACTTTTAATAATATTACTTAAAAATCAAAAAAATATAAAATATATACACCAACACTGTGCACCTTAAAAAAGAGCATAACGTAAGAGGGATAGAGACTAGCAATGTAAGGGCCAAAGCCTCTAGTCCACCTAGGTACCGCATTAACATGCAGGGAAAATATATATATTGCTAAACCTTTAAAACTCAAATTAAATGGTAAAAAAATATATATTTATACCATGCCTACTAGCAAAAATCCACAAATCCAAACAACATTAGGTGAATCTAAGACACCCTTATCCACAAATGTTATGAGTCTGTATCGCTGTGACTCTAGTCATGATAACATACAGACTTAAAATGACATCTGTATAAGTATATGGCCTAGATTGAAAGATGAAGACAAATATCTCTTATAGGAGAATGTAAAATGAATCCAGTATGGCTATATCTAAGTAACAGTCATCCTTATACTTGTCAAGTATAGTAACTAGATAAAATATATAGGATGGCATAAAGGAAAATTTGTATGTAATGATATTAGTACATGTAAAGTTATAATTTCTACATAGGCCTAGAACCTTAAAGTGAGATGCAAAATAGAATATCACTAGCAATATATGGAAGTCAAACACCCTTATCATCGCAGCTACAGAAACTCCTTTGATGTGGGACTTAGTCACATCCAGTGACTGAAAGAGATAACATAGGCTAATATGCTAGGAAAAATGTCCAACAATTAACAATTTCATAAAGGGTGCACAAATGGATCTAGAATGATATCATGTAGTATATGAAGGGCCATTCCCGATAAAAACTTACCCTGCATGTATGAGGTAACCTGGTGGACATAGAATCGGCTCCATTATTTACATATTACATCTTTTTCCCCCACTGTCTCTTCCCCCCGTCCTCCCGTGTGTCTCTTTCCCCCTTTTCCCCTCTGCCTATTTCCCCCCCTCTGGCGCCGCGCTGTGCGTATGTGCCCTGCAGCTTGTATGGAATTCCGTACGTATAGTTTCTAAACTGTGCACACGCTCCCTCTGGAGCGTTACACACAGTTTAAAAAATATATATAGATATTGCTAGAAATCTGATGTTTAGGAGCATTGTGCTCTCACTGTCTCTTAGTATTAGGTAAAAGGCCAATTGAAAGCCATTATAAACAAAAAAAAGTAAGGAGAGACAATTCCAGAAAAGACGTAATTGGACAAATCGATCAAATCCATTTTATAAATTATAACATGTCAATAACATGTAATCAATATCTCACCATTGTATATTCATTTTTGGGGGGATAATAAGGCTGTGTGTACTTGTAGGCATGTGATAACAGCAATGGAATTAAAGGGATTTGTAACTTTTATAGACCACGGGCATAATATATGTAAGAGTGAAATGTTGAATGACATTAAATGACCACTGCTGTCATATATTTAAAATATTCTATTTTCAAGAATTACGGTTGATACTAGATACTAAGCAAACTGACTTAAGAAAATAAAAAGAATACTGTATTTAAGCTGCAATGAAGTCTACCATTTTGGTTTCTTTTGATCTACTTACGGGAAGAGATTTTGAATGTAGAGGAAGCTTGTGTTTGCTAATCAAAATAAAAGGAAATAGCTTATAATGAACTTTACTGTTTGAAAGTGGCTCTATAATATTCATACTTCATGATGCTACATCAATGAAGCTTAAAATCAAATTTGTTATAACTTATACTAACGACTTTACCGTCAAAAATGACAGCAATAAAATTTGAAGCCTGGCAATGCCGTTTGCCACACAATGCGAGGTTCTCCCCCCTCGAACTTGCAGGCGTCGCTCATTGCAGGCGTTGTCCAACCCGCAACTTTCGGTCATTGCAAGCCTCTCCCCACTCTGTGTCTGTTTCCCCTTCTCTCCCTTCCATGTGTCTATTTCCCCCTCTCTCCCTCCCGCTGTCTCTTTGCCCTCTCTCCCTGCCCTTTGTTTTTTTCCCCTTATTTCCCTCCCCTGTGTCTCTTCCCCCCCTCTCTTACCCCTGTGTCTCTTTCCACCCTCTCCCTCCCCTATGTCTTTCACCTCCCTCTCCCTTCTCTGTGCTCTACGGGTCTGAAACCATTTGCGGGCCTGGGAAATTGATAATTTTCCCCAAATGTTCTTCGGATTTCCGGGCTTGAAAAAAAATGACGTTCCTTACGGGTTTTTTTTCTCGCATTGCCATTTTCTGACTGTTACAAAAACGCCAATTGAATAGCAAATTACCTCACATACCCATGTTTAAGGACCACTGTATTTTTGGAAAACTTCACATGTTTGTGAAGTATGAAACAAAGTAAGAACATTAGCAGGTATGTAAGCCATGAACATACATACTTTAGAAGATTATTACATTATTATTATACATACTTTTGAAGATATATTGCAAGTTTCCATCTTGTCTGCCTTGACCAGTTCTTGAATGTTTGAAGCCTAATTTACTGAACAGTAGAGGGAGAGAGTTGGGAGTCTTATTAAGTAGTTGGAGCTTTTGAGATCTGACACCCCACCACATTCTCAGGAGCATGCGACTCACAACAATAAGTATTTTCTTTCACAAATGTAAACATTGCTCTGAAATATGCAGCATTCAGCCGAGTAACATGGATGCCTCCAGAAGCATCAACAATAAAAACTAGTTTTAAGGACCACTGTGGTCTTAAATAGCCTCCTATTACTTTTTTTTTTATCATATTGTTTTCTTAAAAATAGTTTGGGTCAGGGGTAGACAATAGGAGGACATGGATCCAAATTAGGACCTCTCAGCACTAAGGTATTTGGACCTTAGTGAATTTTGTAAAAAAAAAAAAAAATTTGACTACCCCTGTTTTGGGTTAACTCCCCTGATAAAAATAGCAGCAGCCTCACCTAGAAGTGGAAGAAGCTGAACTGGGTGGGTGAGGAGCAGGCAGACACAGGCAACACGCCAAGGGAACAAGGGAGGAAGCATTAAAAAGCACTGGAGCAAGCGGCTTTTGTTCAGCCCTTGAGATATTCAGTTCATTATGGTCTGTGCTGACAAATGAAGTTCCACATGGACATTCTGACAAAAGGTGTTAACAGCTAAAAATGATTATAGATTTCTGGTAGGACCTGTGTATTACTATATATAGACAACAAACAAGCTGTGGAGTGTTTGATGGGCCAACTTTCAGGAATCCACGGAGGATAAAATGATGTTTTTCATGGAAATGGAAACAGCTAGTGATGACTCTGCATTGTACTTGACAAGTCGTGTGCTCAAAGTTCCTTAAAAAACAGGGTTATTACAGGAATATAACACATCACAAAATAATGTCTTAATGAATATTATATATATTTTGCTCTTATGAATAATCAAGTTGATAATGTGCAAACTATTTTTACATTGTTTAAAGGGCCACTGCAATTGAAGACAAGTGGCACTTTTTTGTGATGTATTTAACAAACATAAGCCATGAACATGAAAACTTTTTTTTAGATAAAATGTATTATTTGAAGACTCTACCCTGTATTTTTTTCATCTATCAGTGGAGAGAGGGGTGGGCAAGGAGGGAAGAAGTCAGATGTATGTATTAGGTAATTGGATGTAATTAAAATTGTCCTCACCTCCTTACCCAGAAGCAGGTAGCTTGCATCAATTGATGCAAACATTGTTCTCAATATATCTAAATGTCCCACTCATATACAGACGTACACCGAAAATATTGTGCGTTTTTTTTACATATCCAGCCATGATGTTTTAGTGTTGAATTCAGTGTTGCTTTAATAGCAGTGGACATTTTATGTTTGTTACTATCAGGATTAGAAACTTGGGACAAACGGAATAACTGTAGATATAGATAAGATCTTTTTTTTGTTTTTTCTTTAAAACTGACAATAGTAAGTACCAGTAATAAAACTCTCCAACCTAAACTACTGGCAGCCTACCAGTCTAAGATGGAATCACTAATGACACAAGCAGTCAACTACATTTAACATTTTCTTTTAAATTGCGTGTATATTCAAAACGTACTCAGGTGCTAATGTTTTTAGTGTTATAGCTCACAAACATGATGTTTTTACCAAACTACAGATGTCCTTTAAGTTATGTTTTGAAATGTTTACGTTCTTTCACAGAACCAGTTGGATTTTTCTGTTAGGCTTGATCAACAGTCACTCCAAAGGCCCATTTAGTAGCATTGTTACTGGGTCTAAGTTTAATTCATAGATTTACATATCTTTTATCATTTCTTGTATTGTTTTTCAGAATATTTGAATTTTAGAGCATTACCACCATATGTAAGTGGAATGTCCCAATTCTTTACATCCTCTGAAAGGGTTTGTTTTTACTTTAAATCCTAAAACTCTGTCATTATTTGGAAAATCACAATCACATATTTAGTTGTGAGCAAACGGGTTGTTGCTAACGCTGCGGGCTCGCGTAGCGAGCCTGCGGCCCTCGCGAAGCAAGGGCCTCAGTTGCTGGCATGGAGTGCCAAAGGCGCTCAGCGCGAGGCTCGCAATGAGCGCCGAAGTATCTTGGAACACCAACAAAATTAATGTCGCACACAAACATTACCTGACTTACAATCTTATTGCCGTCATTTTTTGACGGGCAAATCGCTAGTTAAAAAAAATTGTTAGCACTTTTCGGTATCCCTGTTATTTGAAAGTTATAATTTGGGATTAAACATTGAAACTCTGTAGATAACAACAGTAGAAATGTACTACGAGTAAAATCTGCATTAAATACATCACATGCAACAGTGACATCAAAACCACAGAAAACACATTTATCGAGATAGGAGTTACTGTTCAAGTAATTTCCAAAATTGCATCATTGATTTCCTCTTAATGAATGTATCAGAATTGTGGTTTTATGTGATCCTACACAAAGCTATTTATAGTGTTTTTTCGTGGCAAAAGACAAAAAAGGGGAAATCAAAGTTTGTATTTATATTCACTATAGATAGATATATAGATAGATTATTTTTCTTTTTTTCATACAAATTTTACTGCCTCATCCACTCTCCTCCACCTAAAAATATATATATATATATATATATTTTTACCATTGTTATTATATGTTGTTTTATAAGTATGCTGGTGTATGTTTTGTATGTTGTTTGAAATGTAGGATAACATTTGCTTAAGTATCATATTAAAAGAATTCATATAATACTAAAGAATTACCTAGAGTCCCTTAAAAACAATGTAATTTAAAATAAACAATAATATAATAAAATACAATAATCTAAAGTTCATAAACATATTTATTTTATATTGTCATGCCATTCCCATCCTCCAAGTGAGGTTTGATTTAGCTTAAGTACAAGATGTTTATTTCTCAAGACAGTAATTTGTTGATATTTAGTATCTAAGCAGCCATTCTCTTAAGTATTGTTCCAATTTATCATCTATCTTTTAATTATTCCTTTTAGGATAGGAAGTTGATCATATTCATTACTTGCTCTAAAATTCTGAATTTGCTACCATCATGTAAACATTTCCCTTGTGGTCCAGTGGTTAGGATTCGGTGCTTTCACTGCTGTGACCTGGGTTTGATTCCAGTCAGGGAACCAAGTCGTCACACCACCCTGAAACCATACAGGGTCAGGCCTGGTCAGTACTTGGATGTGAAACCACCTAGGAGTACCAGGAGCTGTGTGTTGTGGTCCACTGGAGAAGGAACTGGCAACCCACTCCAGTATCTCTGCAATGAAACCAGGTGGATCAGCATGACCATGGACATAAGATGTGCCTGGTATGTTACTGTGCTTTATATATGATGTTTAACATTTCCTTCCAAAATTACTGGGCAGCTCCACCACATGTGGATATAAACACCTTCATGACCACATCATCACAACACAGTGGGCTAGAAGATATATGTGTGACAATCTAGATGACCATCCCACTATAATTATAAATTAGCTTTCTTTCATCCTGATGCTAACTAATATTTTTCTGGTCCCCCATTGTTTTTCTTTAATCTTTTCTGCCTGCGATTCCTAGCTGAGTTAATTTCATATAGTATTTATAATCATGCATTTATGTATTCTTGTTTAATTTATGTGCACATAAATATTTTTTTCTTCAAATTGAATGTCTTTTTTAATTCTTTAATTTTATTTTATATATACCATTTTCATATTACCCGCACAACTTAACCCTCCTCATCTCAAATTTTCAAATATATACATTATTTAGGACTTTTGGCTTATACTGGATACACTGACAAAAAATGATTCCTCAAGTTACATAGTTACATAGTATTTGAGGTTGAAAAAATACTTTTAGTTTATCAAGCTCAACCTTTTAAGATCTCCTCTGATCTGCAATATGCAGATTAGTTGTTAATTGATGCAGAGGAAGGCAAACAGAAAAATAACCCCAATAAAACATTGGCAATCATCTAAAAAGGGAAAAAAATGAATTCCTTCCTAGATATTGGCAATTGGATTCCTCCCTGGATCAATACTCCCTCGCTAATTAACCAGGATAACCCTGAATCCCTCTTTTAAATAACAATATATCCAATCCCTTTTTAAAGTTAACTATTGAATCTGCTGTCAGCACCTACTTTGGTAGAGAATTCCACAGATTAACCACCCTTACTGTGAAGAACCTCAAAGGATTTCCATTGTCAGTGGAAAACCTCTTGGCACAAAAAGTTCACTTGACAAAGTCTTATATTGACCCTGGATAGATTTATATAGGGTAATTATATCTCCTCTTAGACGTCTTTTTTCTAGAGAAAATACGTTTAATTTGGTTAGTCTTTCTTCAAAGCTTAGCCTCTCCATTCCCCCTTTTCATTTTGTTGCCCTTCTCTGTACCTTTTCCAAGTCATACACGTTCTAGCATGCTAATAAATGCACAGTTACTACACTTTATCATCCAGTAATATATTCGTCTTCAGTGCTGAAGTAATAAAATATCATGCAGTTCTCTCGATCTAGTTTGGTAGTCTGTGGGAATGTGCCCCATGTGCCAGTGTATGTGGTTTGATATGTATGTGCCAGTGTATTTTTATGTAAATCAGTGTTTGTGTCAGTTATTGTAGGTTGTAACTGGCTGTATTCACTAAGGTATGTTCCCCAATGTTTAGTCTTGCTCATGATTTTACATTAATTTAATGGTTTTTGCAGCAAGAATAAGCAAACTTGGTGAGCTGGCACCTTTACATTATTCCTACTAAATGCACTGGCAGTTTTAACTGCCTCCTTCCTATTGTGCAGTTAGAAGCTTCCTCTATATATCATTACAGCAAAGGTGCCAGCTCACCAAGTGAGACGTTTATATGGCACCACCTTAGGCCTGGCCTTGAGCCATAAACAATATACAAGACGGTGTGTCCTTGTAAACTAATGTGCTTTATATTATTCATACTAAATACACTGGCAGTTTTAACTGCCTCCTTCCTATTGTACTAATAGAAGCTTCCTCTGCATATATATCATTACAGCAAAGCTCATTAGTTTACAAGGATACACCGTCTTGTATACTGTTTATGCCTACAAGGCCAGGCCTAAGGTGGTGCCATAAAAATGGCACAGGTCTAGTCCTGGACCTTGGAGGCCTAACCCTAAACATGCCTATGCACTAATAAATACAATGTTATATGACTGCTGCAGAGTGGGACTGGACCTTTATCTAACTCTACATAAACATGACCCGGTTGGCTCTATTGATTACATGGAATAATTTGCTGTGACAGCTTTTGCGTCTTTTACTGTTTACTGCAATAAAGCAATTAAAAGAGTCCAACTCCTCCCTGGTTCACCACTGGTTGTTAAATTGTGCTGGCAGACATGTCACACAGAATACAGCAGATGATCTTGACATACATGTTTTTTCACAGTGGCCAATAATTGAGACAAGAGCAGACACGTACATCTGTCAGACATGTACCAAGCAATGAGAAGTGTCTGTTCTGTATCCTTTGCTAAGGAATTACATGAACAAAACATTTTCAAGATGTGAGCAAAAAAATACTAGGTTTATTATTGTTGTTGTTGTTTATTTGTGCCATTTAAAAAGGGATTATGCATTTGCTAAATATTCAAAAGTTTAATTAAAATCCTCAAGTTTGTGATATATGTAAAATATTATCATTAACCGGTATGTAAGCCAGGAATGTTAAAGCATTTTTAAAGGAAATGTTAAATTTTACTGACTGCATGGGCCATTGAGTGTTCCATCTGCTAGTCTGCCTGTAGCTTGAGTGGAAGGGTTATCTTACTGTTTCACTGAGTTATCTTTTAAAGTATGCCATTTAGATTGGCAGTTTTCAACAGAGCTGAATAGCGACCTTATCAGAATTTATTCTATCTTATTTCTCCGAGGTTTTTAATACTGTTGGAAAAATCTACCATCATTAAGTAAAACTGACTTTAATAGTTAAAATTAAAGGCTATATGTATTTCTTTTACATTTTGTAAGCACTTTCTGCATATTATCAAGTCTGTCCGTCAGTGCAGGTACGATATTTGTTGGCAATCCTGCAATGGTTGGCAAGCCGTTAATAATGACACCAACAAACCTGATGAAATAATTCCATACCATGCCCGTGCATAGTCAGTTGCATTACATATTAATAAAATATCTAAGGTTAACACACTACTCTAGCCAATTATCTCCTATGAGCCTGAGTATTCCAACCCCTTGTGTTTTGAATGGGGGCACATTAACACCACCAAGTCCTTTTGGGGTCTCTAAGTATAACCATCGCAGTCCCTACGAACTAGTTACCATGGGGGACCCTACAGACCCCACTTTTATCCTTATCTATATCCATGTGGGGTCCTTATATATCCTTGTGGCAATTAATGTTAATGATTACCATGGCAATCCCTACGGACCCCAACAGAAATTAACCCCAGTAACACAGGAGTTTTTATTGATGCCCACCCAACATTAACCCATCTACCATGGGGCCCCTTCAGACTCCCATGGTATCTAAACTTAACCCCCTAACATGGGGGCCTCATCCGCTATGCACCCTAACTTCTACATTACTCTGTCTTCCACTAAGGTCCATAAGGCCCCTTATAGTTTCTGCAATACCCCCCAAATAATAAAAAAGAATCATAGAAAAAAAAATATATATAAAAAAATAAATAGTAAAGTTAAAATAAAATAAAGAGTTTACAAAAAATGATGATCAGCGAGATGATCAGCAATGCCTGTGCATTCAATCTTCATCCCTGGATAAACGGGCACATCCATGTTGATTGTATTAATTGATCCACTTTTATCTTGCATGAAAACCATTGACTCCCCTCTTTGGCCAAAGGAAAGGACCTCCACCTAAAACAAAACTCGCCCCATATAAAATAAAATAAACTATTGGAGCTCCCCGTCTGAGAAGCTTATCCCCACTGACTAACGGCTTTCTAACAAAGCCTGCACTTTATGTTGACAGAAGGGTCACATTAAAATAAAGTTCTATTCTGATTCGCTCTCATTTCAACTATATGGACAGGTGAATGTTAAGCACCATGGGGTTAATAATTACCTCATAAGCAATGGCGGAGCTAGTGAATGGAGGGACCCGGTGCAAAAAAAATATCCCCCCCCCCCCCTCTCCACCAAACGCCCCTCCCTCCCCTGCCAGGGAGGTGGGGCAAACATTTTTTTTGACATTTTATATTTATATATGTATATGGCACTGGAGGGTAGCCAGGGGGTGGCCACCCTCCAGTGCCATATACATATATAAATATAAAATGTAATTTTCTTGTAAAATAGCCCCAGGCCCACCTCAGCAGCACCATTCACCACTCCAACCCCTCAGCAGCAATATTCCCCCAGAAGGCCCCTCAGTAGCACCATTCACCCCCAATACCCCCAGCCCCCCCCCCCCCCCCCAGCAGCACCTTTCATCCCCCTCAGCAGCCACATTAAACCCGCCCCCCAGGGCCCCATTAGTAGCAATATTCACTACCCAACCCTCCAGGGCCCCTCAGAAGCAACATTCACACCCCAACATCCCCAGTGCCCCCTCAGCAGCATAATTTCCTCTCCTCCCCCAAAAAATAAAAAACAACAGGGCCCCTTGTTGCACCATTAACCCCCAGGGCCCCCTCAGGAGAACCATTCATCCCTCCCCTCCCAACCACCCCAAGGGTCCCCTCAGCAGCATCATTCACTCCCCCCCTCAATAAAACAGGGCCTCCTTGTCGCACTATTCATCCCCCCAAGCCACTCAGCAGCCATATTTACCTTCTGGAGCCCCCTCAGCAGCATCATTCACCCCCCCCCCCCCCCCCCCCCCAAAAAAAAGACAGGAGCCCCTCAGGAGCATCTTTAACCCCTCAGGGCCTCTTGTCACACTATTCACCCCCCTCAAGCCCCCTGCACTTCATTCACTCTCCTTCCTCTTACTTGTCACATTGCTCAGAGGTTGGGTATCCTTCCCCTGCCGGATCTTCATACTGCAGGGTCACGTGACATAATTGGAATTCCCCTCCCCTGCAGTATGAAGCACCAGCAGAGGAAGGACACCCAACCCCTGAGCAATGGGGGACAGGGACTGCAAGGCACAAGTAAGAGGAGGGGGCTGAATGAAGTGCAGGGGGGCTTGAAGGGGGTGAATAGTGTGACAAGGGGCTCTGGAGGTGAATGATGCTGCTAAGGGGCCCCTCACTGAGCAAGGGCCCTGGTGCAATGCACGGCTGACTATAAGGGTCTTAAAAATTTTACTACTTGCAATGCTGATATTCAGCATTGTAGGTTTCCTGTAGTGCATTATGTTTTATATTTAAATAAATATTTGCCTATTTATATACAACATACACTGATCTATATATCACGTATCTAATAAAATCCCCATTCGCTTCTTCCCCACCCCTCAATCCACTAATAAATAAGAAAATGCCCTTTATCTCCAGCTCTTGGAATTTGATGAAATATAGACGAGATGGATTCTTTCATATGTATAGAGTCTTCAGTAATTCAGATTTTCTTTAAAATAGTTTTTATGTTCATGATTTTCACAGCTGCCAGTGCTGTTAGATTGCTAAATAATTGACAAACAGGTGCAGTTTTTTTTTTACTTCAGTTTTTTTTTTATATAGAAATTTTTGTGCTTTTTTTATCCAAGAAATATAGAGAACCGGCCTTTTTGCATCAATGTATTTTGTGATTAAAAAAACAGGAACTCATTTTCCTGAATCTTATATCTGAAAGTGCGTCTGGTTATGTGTCTGGAGTGGGTGATGGACGTGTCCCAGTTCTCAGCTGCAATCTCTCTGTACTGTACAAAGTCAACAATTCATCTTCTAATTTGTAATCGTCAGCCCTTTGAATCTAACCTAGTCATCATGTGTATCTAGCGAATAATACAGGAGCTGCTTATAATAGTTCGTAATTTATGCTGCATGTTTGTTTTTACCATCTGTTCTAATTAGTTATATAATTTCATGCAGTTTAATAAATTACGTATTTTTATTGTAAAAATTCATTTTTTAGATATATTCTTTTAATAACTAAACTTGATAAATACCAAAATAACAAAACAAAAATAGCCTCTATATGTTTAATTGTACTTTACTGTGTACTGACCTGATAGTGTCTGTATTTGTAAAATAATGAGTTTTCCATTATTCATGTTGAAAGCACTGGCAGTTTTAACTGATGTATTTCCATTGTGCAGATAGATGCTTTGTCTCTGCCTTCCAAGTCTTCTCTCGTCTCACAAAGTTCATAAGCTGAAGCCAAAATGCAAACATCCTCTAGTTTATTTCTTTTTATATGCATAATCTTTCTTGCAAAGCTTTTAAAACATATTTACTGAGTCATCTGGACGTATTTACTGTAAGATCTATAATAGTTGGTACAAGAGTGCAGGACTAGTCGGAAGAACTGGCCAGGTGTAGTGCACGTTCGGCACCTTCCTAAAATGGGCCCTGCAATTTGATCAAGTACCCATCACTAGTCTAGTAATTGGCATTTCTTTTCATATTGTTAAAAAAAAAAAATAGTATATTTACTTTACTAATTTACTTTTCTCCCCCCCTTGTGTCTCTCCACCCCTGTCCCCCTCCGTCCCCTGTGTCCCCCCCTTCCCACCCCTGTGTCTCTTCCCTCCCCTATGTCTCTTCCCCCTTCCCTCCCCTGTGTCTCTTCCCCCTTCCCTCCCCTGTGTCTTTTTCTCCCTCTCCCCTCCGTCTCTTTCTCCCTCTACCCTCCCCTGTGTCTCTCCCCTCCCTTCTCTCCCCTGTGTCTCTTCCTCACCCTCCCGTGTCTCTTCCCCACCCTCCCCTGTGTCTCTTCCCCCCCTCTCCCCTCCTCTGTGCCTCTTCTCCCCGTGTCTTCCCCCTCTCCCGTGTCTCTTCCCCCAGTGTCTCCCCCTCTCCTGTGTCTCTTCCCCCCTCCCCTCTGTGTCACCCCCTCTCCCCGTGTCTCTTCCCCCCTCTCCCCTCCCCTGTGTCTCTTCCGCCCTTCCCTGTGTCTCTTTCCAACCTCACCCCTCCCCTGTGTCTCTCTCCCCTCCTCTGTGTTTTTCCCCCCTCTCCCCTGTGTCTTTCCCCCCTCTCCCCTGTGTGTTTCTTCCCCTCTCTCCCGTGTCTTCCTCCCCCTCCCCTCTGTGTCATTCTCCACCCTCTCCCCTTTGTCTTCCTCCACACTCTCCCCTGTGTCTTCCTCCCCCCTCCTCCTCTGCAGCTCTCAGTTGCCGCGAGCTGCGCATGTGGAACTCTGCCACGCAATGCAAGCACACTACATGTTCGCTGTCAGCATGCACAGCTCTGTACGGACTTAGGAAGTAATGGTAAGTGTGTACGCTCCCATGGAGTGTTACACACTTACCACAATTATTATAGTTGATTGTTTTACCATGACAACATTTTGGAAAGTAAAATTATGCTTAATATACAAAGCTCTTTTTGATATACTGCAATAGTTATATATATAATATTCACACCAGACTCTTCTAGGGGTTCTCTGTTTCTCCTCCTACATCCATTTCAACTCTAATTGTGCATCAACTTGACGGAGAGGGTTGTATCTTTAGATGCACTGCGGGCTATTGTATATTGTTGGTGGATGATTTCTGTTACAGATTGTCATTAAAGGTCCACTTTAGAGCCACATTTTCCCTCATACATTTAAAAGAGCATGCTTTATACAAAGTTGTTTTTATTGGAATAATAATACATACAGTTAAGAAATTTAACACTAAGAAACAAATGGTTAGCACAGTGCAGTAAAACAAACTAGGCATAAAGTATTATCTACTGTAACAAAAAGTTACAAACAATGTTTTTTTTGTTTTTGTTCATGGCTTACACATCTGCTACTGTTTTTAGTTTGTTGTGTACTTCACAAACATGTAGTTTACCTAGAGCTGCTGTATTGCGTATATAGGTTTGATATTGCCCTATTAAGACTTGTGAGCCACTTATGTACTCTTCATTTCCTCTTGCCCTGCAATCCTTTCCCATGCTTTAATATTTTATTTGGCTTTGGAATTTGTTGGTGCGTAACAAATAAAGGATAATTATCACTAATTTAGTTGTCGTACTTCCAGTTTGTGTGTAACGCTCGCATATTGCGAAGCCGCTCATTCCAAGGCTCGTGAGGAAGAGAGGAGGGAAGGAGAGGGAGGGAAGGAGAGAGAAGGAAGAAGTTGGGAGGGAGATAGAATGAGGGAAGGAGAGGAAGAGAGAGTGATAGATGGAGATAGAGAGAGAGAGAGAAGGAGAGAGAGAGGGAGGGGAGAGAGAAAAGAAGGGAGAGAGATAGAAGGAGGGAGGGAGAGGGCGCAGAGAGAGAGAGAGGGTACACAGAGAGGGCACACAAAGAGTTTTTTAAGACAATAGTATACCATAATTTTTGACGGGCAAGTGACTAGTAAATAATAATAATTATGTTTACCACACACTTTTAGAGAAAGTATACAGTAAATCTGTAAGTGCCTGGTACACCTACAGACAGAATATTCTCTGCATATTGTGGATATTTTATGGAATTGCATTGGTCAGGCACCCTGCTGCCTAATGAATACATGCTGTCCTAGGCCTGGGACACTGGGCGCGGGTTTCAGTAGCTGATCCAATGAACAGGAAATACTGAGTAATAGTTGTGCAGCCTACAGGGTGTTTGTTACACGCTGCTACTACAGCCCAGGGGTTAGAGTGAACTATCTCACTTACAGCAACAATTTGCTGCCTGTTGTGCTGCTGTATTAGCTCATCAGCACTGGATTGCGTGAGAGCTGCAGCTCATCCCCACACATGCTTCTCATGTAGAGCCTGCAGGCAAATGAGACAGCTCAAGTCTGGCTGATATGGGAGCTTATCCCCACCAGCCAGCCCTGCATTAAAAATGAGAGAAAAAAACTCTGTTCATCCTTTATACTTCAGCCGGAGATAAAAAGCAGATCAGTGTGAATAATACTTGGTGTTACAAAGGTTCAAGGCTATTTAAAAATCTGTTTCGTCTTGTACAGTGTAAACCTGCTGTTTTGTTTAGTGCACTGAGAAACATATAACCCGTTGTGTTTCTGATATTCATTTCAGATTCCCACTTATTTTAAAAGGGTAATAAGTCAGGAGTTAAAGGGATATGTAAGTGAGCTGGATTATGAATGCCTCTGATACAGGAGAATTAGTAGTATATGAAATTATTTTTTGGATGAAAATATCCCTAAATAAAGATTAATTAGCTTACCTTGAAGTTAGCAAAATTTCCTATGTTTTTTGGCATTTGTATTTGATCGTGTACGCCCCTAGAAAATGCCACCTGAATTAGCATAACATTTAGATTCAGAATCAGGCTAATACATTATATCATTCTTCACCTCAATGGCTTCTGGCGTGTTTAGTACAAGAACAGCAACAGTTACTTTCTGTGCTCTTTACCAGAAAGGTCAAAATATGTACCCTTCTGTATTTCCTGTATGTAAGTGTCCTGTGAGTGTGAACAGTTGGATTTGACTTTTGTGCAAATAACTTTGTAAGTAAACTGAACTTTTCTATATAACACATGTTTTCATACACTACTGATTCTCATCTATGAGATGCATTTATAATCCAGCTCACTTATCTATCCCTTTAAAAGGGGGTATATATCACATATTTGTCTTGTGATGTAGCTTTCTGAAATAATAATCTAAAAGTTGTCGTGTCAGGTGGAGAATTAAAATCTATGTATGATCGTCAAACATGTCTCATTTGGAGAGAAAAAAAAACATCTGAAGTGAAAGTAGTCCTTTTAGAAGAAAGCTCTGCCCATAACAGAAACTGGGCCCAGCAAAACGATCACCCACTTTAGAGATATCTGGGGAATCCCATTAGGCAAATGTTTGATGGGGGAGTTGTACACAGGAGGCCTTAAAGGGCCAGTTACCTCACCATAAGTGCTCTTCATGGTGTGAAAGAGCACAAGATTTTATGTTAAAATTATATATTTTTTTTTCTTTAATTACACTCATAACAGTTGAAAAACAAAAGTTTTAGGTCTGTTTACAATTCCATGATTAATAACATCTGCCGACAACAGCCCGGCCGTTATAGCTTCGGTGCAGGGAATGAGTTATATGTTTTTCTTGGCATTCAGGAATCCTACAGCACAGCAGTTAACCGACTAATAGCTTATTTCAAAGATTCTAACACTCCTTTCTATGTACAGATGAATTTATAAAGGGTTAACTGTAGTTTTCCTCTGCTCTCTGCTCTGGAGCTTGCTGTCTGGCAGCTTGCCAGTGACACATGTAAACATACATTTAATCAATATATATCTCTGAATAAAGAACAGATTTCAAAAATTAAAAACATTTTGAAACATGCTGTTAAGAGATCTTTACATTGGTCTTCTCCATATTGTACTGAATTAAGTGGCCCTTTAAGATTTTTAGTAGAGGTTCAGTGGTGTGTGAATGTTGTTTATTACATAAACTCCAAATTTATTTACTTAACAAAACAATCTGCCAATTATTGATAGTTTTTATTTTTTGGTCTGAATTTGGCCACAACCAAGTAAAAAACAAAGGAGCTACCTAGTGCATCTCTTCATCAGTCCAATATGTAGCTGCCATGTAATATACCACTTTTTACATTGTTTGTTAGTTAATTTACATAAAAATCATTTTAAAGAGGAATTTCCCCGAAACAGAAGTTGCTTTTATATAAAAAAGTTCCTGTATAGGAGTTCATATATGTATAACATGAATAAGACTTGTTTGTATTGCTAAAAGACTAGGGGATGTGAGCATGGCCGGATTACCCATTAGGCCAACTAGGCAGCCGCCTAGGGGCACTTCCCTGTGAGTGGCGAAACTTTTAAACAAAAAATGGTTGCTGGCTTAAAAAACCCAAAATGCATTCCATAGACTGGCTACTAGTGGGTAACCAACGGGAACAAGAGAGTTACAACAGGAAAAGGAACTTACACGCACTGAAAAGGTAAAAATAGGTCTGTGCATACCTTGCATACTCACTCGCAGGGACTCCTCCATTTCACTTCCTAGGGGCTCCAAAAAGGTAGACCCGGCCCTGGATGTGAGCTTCAGGATATTGAATGTAATAGCCACAGTGTAAAAACCCAACCAAAAACAGCATCTTTTCACCTTCACAAAGATGGAGGAGTAACTGGCAATCTAGGCAAAATTTATATTTTTTACATAAATAGGTACTTTTGTCTAAGAGTTCTCTTTGATATAAAATAAACGTAATTTTAGGTGGAGCTTGCCTTTTAAGAAAACTAAACTATAAAGCCCTCTTTGGGCAGCTGCCTCCTGTATCTAATATTAATATTTAGTTTGTTTGATGTTGGCTCTGTCCGAACATTAATACTGAATCTCCTCATTCTTTGATTTTTATTAATAACATACTGTTTCTTTTTCTTGTGTTTTCACCAGATTTAAGGAAGCTGTTTTTCCTTAATCTGCATCAATCGATCACGTTATGTAGAATAGCTTTACTATGATCCTGTACCTTTAACTGGCTTGGACCTCCTCAGAGTTTTCATAAAATAGGTGTTTTCATATTCCTCCTTGGAGCTTCTTGCTCTTTGTTTAACTTCTGGAGTGCTCTGGGTTTTGTTAGAAATATTATGAATTCCCACACTCGGAGATTAAGTTATCTTTCTGGGCTCTTGGACTGATTAATACCACACACAACGCTGCAGACATGAAACATATTGGCCAGAACTGGCTTAGAACAATGCATTTATACTCAAATATTACTTCTTAATGTTGCTATTTGTTTCTAATACTTGACTTAATTAAGTGTTTGTATTTAAATGGTAACTTGTTCTAAATTCCATTTGGTGTGTAGCTCGGAAAAACTTTACAAAGGATTTCCATATAAAAAAATATGTTATTGGTTTATTTTAAGAATTTTGTGTATTGTATGTACATAAAAAAGAGACATTACAGTCAAATCTGTTGCTGTTTAGTTTTTCAGTCGTGTTCAACTCTCCGTGACCCAATGGACCACAGCACGCCAGGCACATCTATAGTTATGTCTTTGGTTGTGCCTATCCGTAATGTTATCAAGATACTGGAGTGCGTTGCCAGTTACTTTTCCAGTAGTCCGTCATTTGTCTGACCTTTCTGCTATGACCTGCCCATCTTGGGTTGCACTCATGGCCGGATTACCCATTAGGCCAAGTAGGCAGACGCCTAAGGGAATTTTCCTGTGAGGGGCGCCACTTTTAAAACAAATGGTTCCTCGCTAAAAAAAAATGAAATGCTGCCGTTTATAGATTGGCTACTAGGGGTAACATCCTAGAACAAGAAGGAACTTACAGGTAAAGAAACTTAATTGCACAGAAAAGTCAAAAATGAGTCCGTGCATATCTTGTGTACCCACTCGCAGGGGCTCCTCCACTTCACTGCCTAGGGGCTCCAAAAAGGTGTATCTGGCCCTGGGGGGGACCACATGGTATAGCTCACAGCTTCATTTAGGTACATAAGTTCTTTCACCACAACAAGGTAGCGATCCAGAAGGGTAAGGTTGTTGTAATGTTAATCAATTAATATCAATAAAGATCAATACAAAATATAATATTACCTCTTTTATTAGGCTCATTAAGAAATTGAATTTTTATTTCCAGTATGTATATCTATAACTTTAATTGTATAGCATCATCGGTCTGAACCTAATTTATGTACAGTGCTACGGAATATGTTGGCGCGTTATAAATAAACTATAATAATAATAATCAGTGTAAACAAAACACTATGCAGTCCATAACAAGTTATTCAAGTGCAGGTTACATGAAAGCAAATTTTGGGGAGTATAATGGATCTAATTGTAATTGAAAAGTTACCTATGAGTAGATGAAAGAGATTCAGAAGTGCACGTGTTAAAGGTGCAGTGTAAGCACTTTTCATGTTAAACCTTTTTTTTAGTTCACCATTATTTAATATTACAAATACATGTGCAAACAGCAGTAAAGCAACATTTTTTCCAGATAATATTAATTAAAAGTTTCAGATTACCCATCCCAACTATCTCATTGTCCTAAATACTACATTGATTAGGCAGACTTGGTAACTCTTGAATAATGTGATCACAGTTAAAATATTCCACTTCCATTTAGGACAATAAGAAATGTGGGGAGGGATACAGTGGCCATTAATTAGGTAAACCATGTTTTTCAATTATTATTTATTTTGGCTAAATGTTTGCATGTGTATATATATATTGTTAATTAAAGTTAACCATTAATTAACAATATATATATAAATATATATATATATATATATATATATACATGCAGACCTTTAGCCCAAAAATTGGTTTTCAGAAAAATGGCTTACAATGGCCCTTTAAGGAGTGTTCATGTTGATGGTACTCTTTGGAATCGAGTGATCTTGAACGTACTCCTTAAAAGTTAAATAAATATGGTGTAATTTAAAACCATGGATAATAACAAGCTCATTATTAATTATGAATGTTATTTAAAAATGGAATTGTCATACCAAACCAAGATTCAAATATATTTTTAATGAGAGATAATTACTAGAAATGACTAGGTCATGTAGGTCAGTGTTATGATATTTGGAACCTCTGCTGTGTCACTTTAATTTGGTGAGTATGGCTTCATGACAATTAATTGACAGTGTAAAGGTACATATTTTAACCATCATAAATTAACCATCACAAGCCTGAAATTCATTATGATGACCCTATGACCCCTCTCTTGTACCTAGACATTGCACTGAAAGGTCCAAGATCACTCAGCAGGGTGAGTAAAATGGCTAAAATAATGATTACAGTTGGGACGTTCACCAACAACCATTAGATGTCAGAGTCTGAGAAGGCAAATAATGACTATGACCAGGACCACAGATAAAGACCATCAAGACTCTCTCTGGCAGATCCTCTCCCACCACCAGGACACCTGGGGGTGAAGAGCCGCTTTAAAAGCTAAATTGATTTTCTTCTAGAAAAATACAGATTTTATAGCCAATCACTTACTAAATAAACAAACCAAACCCTAATATAGGTACATTATAGTAGGCATTCAAACCACTACTAATGTGTCACATTAATACTATGGACTTTTGAAGAACTTAACTTAATAATGGACAAACTTATTTTTCATGCAAACAAAAAAAAAAGAATGTTAAAAACTTGAAGTATAGGACACTTGGGCTACAGCATCCATTTAAAGGGATATATCAATTTTCTGGATTTTATTTGGTATATAGTATACCTGTGTATCTATTTACTTTTATGATCTTTATAAGCTCTGTTTTTTGCTGCCTAAAACCAAAAAAGGGATCCACCCTCTTCAGTATATACTGACCCAGATTCTGTGGGGCTGAATGTGCAGTGTAGTGTCCTAGCCTATCAGGGACCATGTCTCAGCAGCTTGTTGCAGAATGTTGCTAAGAGATGAACACTGATTGGTTAGTACGACTGATTGGTTAGGAAAATAACAAATCCTACATACAGGTCTTACTAAGTACCATAAACCCCCCGTTATCCGGCACCTACAGGGACTCCCTATTGACGCATAAGTGCTGTTGCCGGTTAATTGGGAGTCCCATTAAAACCCTCAAAATGCCTTTAAAAAGACATTAGCAACTAAACTGGGCCATTATAAATAAACAGAAAAAAAGTTTGTATTTTTTTTTTTGCAGTCTCAAACTGCCGAATGGTGCCGGTTAAGCCGATTTAGCGGGAGTTTTTTTGAAAATGGGGAATTGATGCCGGTGCCGGTTGCTTGAGAGTCCCAGTTAGTTGGGTGCCGAATTCTACTGTATATATTCATCATGTGCATATTACATGTTCTTTTCTTGACTCTTCACTCATATCCTTACTCATTTCTTCCCAAAAAGAGACGTTAGTTCAAAGGCAATCTCACTTCCCCATATATCAGACAGCTGGATCTTCTTGGATCTGGGGTTGACATTAGCTCAGCCCCTGGGAGACTGAACTTTTCACCTATATGGGATCAGGATAGACACACACGAGCACATGTTCAGTCGCTGAGGTGGTCATCAGACATAACAGACTTGGATATGTCTCATTACCACATCACTGTGAGGGAACCAATTTGTCTTATTGTAGCAAATCATACTCATAGACGGGGACTGTGGTGATTTCTTTCCTGTATAGACCACCAATAAAGTAGAATTTGCCTGTCACATAATAATGTAAAATCTGCATAACTTCTTACCAAGCTTGCTGGTAAAAGAGATTAAGGTTATTACCCAGAATTCCTCAGCAGATCTTCTCATTCCTTTATTTATATTGAGGGAAAACAGATTATATAGCGCTGTACAATGGGGTCCAGGATTTTGTACAAACTTCTATATATATCTAAGGATTTAAGGGACCACTGTATGTCGAGAAGCCACGTTAGTGCAGTATGATACAAATTAACACCAATAGCAGCAGTGTAATAACATGTTTAAAGAAAATCTTTAATCCTTGGTTTGTATTCCATCTTATATGGCTTCAATACTCCTGCTAGTTTGGCACATGAGAGGTCGTGGTTTTCTGCTCTATCAGTCAGTGGAGAGTGAGGAAAGAGTGAGAGTGGTGTGAATTGTTATCATTGTCACTTTTAAAATTTGACACCTCCCTCCTCCCCCAGCATGTGCTCAGAATCAGGCATTTGCAAGGATAAGATAATCTCTGCTCCTTGATAGGTGTAACTATCCCTCTCATGGATTCCTGGTGGTCCAGTGGTTAGGAATTGGTGCTTTCATCTCTGTAACCTGGGTTCAATTCCACTCAGGGAACCAAGAGGTCACACACCCTGTAGCTAAGCAGGGTTGGGCCTGGTCAGTACTTGGATGGGAGTCCACCTAGGAATACCATGAGCTGGTGGCTCGTCTTTCCTGTGCTGGAGATCAGGGCGCAGAGAACTGCGCTCTGATGACCCTCTGCGCTCCAGCCTGCATCTTATCTGCCTCATCTCCAAGGTCCATTGTACGTTGTAAATTATAAAAAAAGAAATAGTAATATAAACATCTATATAGGTAATAAACATAAAAGCATTTAAGAAACATAATTTTAGCAGACATTGGTGTCTGGAAAACTCCATACTAGCAGCCTTATTAAATTGCGATTCGGCGGCTGCCTAGTTGGCCTAATGGGTAATCTGGCCATGGCCACAAGCATTTCTCTAGAGATCTACAGCCTTCGGTAAATTTAGAAGGGCTCTATTTAAGCACACAGCATGTTTTTTTTACAGAAGTTTTTAGTTAATGAAGACCTTGTTTTTGGATAGAAGTTCACTAACTAAATATGCTGTGTGCTTTAATAGAGCCCTTCTAAATTTACCGAATCGCAATTTAATAAGGCTGTAGATCTCTAGAGAAATGCTTGTGGCCATGGCCGGATTACCCATTAGGCCAACTAGGCAGCTGCCTAGGGGCACTTCCCTGTGAGGGGTGCTACTTTAAAAAAAAAATTGGTTCCTGGCTTAGAAAAGGTTCTCACAGGCAACTAATATTGATAGAAATAAAACAAATGCTTCCCTACAGTAGTGCAGTTGAATATATGAGTTATAATTTAAAGGCAGCATTTAGTTATTTTTATCTTTTTTTTTTTAATTGCCGATTATCATGACAGGGTCAAAAGAGCATATTCTAAAAATGACGATTTATTGGTCCTTTAAGTGCTTTGTCCATATAATTGTCCTATATATCCCAAACATATTTAAATTTGTCCGTGTTACCTTCTGCCGCCTTTGCTTGGAGGACATTACATGTAATCATTATGATTAAAGTTGTATTTTTTCGCAATACTTCTATGCGTTTTTCCTCATGCCTTCTTGTTCTAGCACATCTTTTTATTTGAAACATAGCCCTTGGCCCTTTTGAAAGTACAAAGTGCACTGTGTACCTGTGAAGAGCTCTCTAACCAGCAGTAAGTACACATCACCTAATGGTTGCGCTTCCTTCCTGTTCTTGTTGGTTATGTGCGCTTCCTTCCTTTACTATCTCTAGTGAAGAATCGATGTGCTTTAATTTCATTTCCAGCAATCTGTTATTTGTTTGCACTTTATAAGTGGCATTGGCACAGAATGCATTGTTTATGGAAGTATATTTACAATGAAAAGGTAAAGCTTGGATAGGCAGTAGGCGGAACTGGGTACGAATCAGGATCTCAGACCCATTTCTTTTGCACCTCCATTCCAGTATTTGTGTACATTGCTAGCAGCTCATGTTACATTACTGCCTACTTCTAATGTGTGTTTTACAGAGTGGTCTCAAAAAGATTTCAATGTCTTACTTCCCTCTGGATGGCTTGCACTTCAGAGACAATATTCTAGAGAGACCTGGAGCTTATAGAGCCTGGGTACATGATTAAAAAAAGTAATTCATTGTTAAACTGCACAGTAAAAGTTGAATAAAGGTTTTTCTTTTTCGTATCAAGCCCTTCCTACCGTTTCTTTACAGAGCCCTTTAAGATTGGAACTTTAAATAATCAACCAATTACATGCTGCTCTTTTCTTAAGTCTCCTTCACTATGTATTTTTTTCCTTTTGCCCTTATACTTTATGTTCAAATCTTTCTTGAAAACAGATTTACAGTTTTTTTTGTAATTCGCATTTCTAATTCCTGAAATATTTATTTGAAATTTGCAATTTCTCATCTGTAATTCAACCCAGGGAATAATTAGTCAGTTGCTACTTAACGGGACTCTGTCACCCCAAAATCAAGTTATTCTTCAAGAGCATGAAAAACTAGCAGTACATTATAAAAGCCATCTGGTTCAGAAGAATAATTCCTGAGTTAATCATTATTATATCAGCTATAATCAGCTCCCAAATACTAATTAGCAAATTTGTTAGAGTAGTTAAAAATACTGTCTGCTTGGCTGTTTTTGTGGTGGCAAAATCATGTGCTCTTAAGGTGATCATGCAGTTAGATCCCCTCCACTTCTCTGATCAAGCATTCTGAGCTGCAAATTAGCTTATATACATATATACCAAAAGAGAAAACACTGAATATGTCAGCAATTTTTTACTGTAGAGAGAACAACTATAGATAGTTTTTGATGCTTTTATGATGGAATCAACTTTCTGTTGGGATGAGTGCCCTTTTAGTAAAGGATCAGAGGTCCCAGAACTATCACTAATATAATTGTCGTAAGTGTAACGCTCCATGGGAGCGTACACACTTACTTCCTATGTCCGTACAAGGTTGTGCTCATGCACAGCTCTGTCTGGACGCTGAGAGCGCGCACATGCGCAGCTCGCGGCTGTGACCGCGAGCATGTGCGCGTGCATTTCGCGGCGGTGCTGTGCATGAGCAGCTTGCGACAATAGCTGCAAGCTGGATTGAAAACAGGAGGAGGGAGGAAGACACGGGAGAGGGGGAAGAGGAAGGGGTGGGGGGAAGACATGGGAAAGAGGGGAAGACACGGGAGGGGGTAAGAAACACAGTGGGGGGAGAGACACAGGGTAGGGATAGTGGGGGAGAGACACAGGGATGGGAGTGGGGGAGGAGAGACATAGGGGAGGGAGAAGGGGGAAATAGACACAGGGGAGGGAGAAGGGGGGAAAGTGACACACGGGAGGAAGAGGGGGGAAAGAGACACAGGGGAGGGAGAGGGGGAAGAGACACAGGGGAGGGGGAGGAAAGAAACAGGGGCGGAGATGGGGGAAGAGATACAGGGGAAGGGGGGGGAAATAATATAATTTATGGCGGGCAAACGACTAATTATATAAACTGTAGTAGTTAAAACTTCAGCAACAGAGTTAAAATAAAGCTGTAAGCACCTGATATTATTATCCTTTATTCATAAAGCGACAACATATTCTGTCTAATTACATCTAAGATATTGAAGTTTTCAAAATAAGTTTCTTTGTTTTTTTTTTGCTTATAACTACATATTTGCTTATTTAACTTACAATTCACAGTTTCCATCAAATTGAACCATTTCTGTTTTCACTTAACCTGTGTTTAAGGTAGATGTAATATCTTTACATTTTGTATCTTTTAGATGCACTTATTCCATTTTCTTATCTCATTTGATTATGTCTGTTATTTCTTCAGGAAGGTGTGCTTTTGTTGAACGCACCGGGTGTTTTAGTTGCCATATTCCAATTGTGCATATAGAAGCATTTTCTTTATATAAAGTCTCCCCCCAACTCAAAAAGTATCATTAGCAGAAACCATGATATGATTTAATGTGACTTTTGATGGTGGAGCAGAATTCCTGATTCTCAGAGGATGCAGACACTGGATAATACATGGGGCTTATGGATTCTCTCTTTACCATATGTGCAAGTAACATCATCCCACTTATCTGGTTTCATAGTGGACTTGAGGATTTCTGAAGAACTTTCTTATTTCAGCTGCTAAGGTGGCTCCTCCAGTTATGATATGTATTTTGTTATGGAATATTTTCTGGAAAATAATAGGTTTTTGGGCATTGAAGCTACTATTTCCTGTAGGGCCGTGATTCACAACACCCTCCCTCTGGGGCCTCTAGTAGGTCAGGATATCCCTGTGTGACATACTGATCAATCAGGTAGACAGTCACTGACTGATCTGTATGCGCTTGTGTAAGGATATCCTTTAATCCACCTCTGTAGTTTGGTAAAAACTTCACATATTTGTGAGCTATGTAGCAAACTAACAACATTAGCAACTGTGCAAGCCAGGGACTTACTTTTCTATTTAGCGGAAATAATAAGGGCTGTACTTATTTTGATCGGTGTTTAAACATTGCATTCAATATTAAATCAAAATCTTCAAAAGAGAATTATATAAATATGACACTTCAGTAGTGGCTGTGATGATACATATCCCCATAGGAAAAATTACCTTTAGCCAAATGCAAAACACATCATAGTCTCTGTGTTACTTAGTGAATCTCCCCTAGTGCAATACAGGGAATAGGATAGCTGTATAATTAAAGAAAGATTTTATTTAGTTAAAACTCTTACCTAGCTCACATTTTATGTAAACTTTGAAAAAATTATATCAACCGTTTGAGTCCTGGTATGTCCTTGCTTTCACACTAATCGTATAAATTAATGGCCATAGTGGTCCTAGCTATTCTGTATGGTATGAATAACTAAACTTGATAATGGCAAAATGGTTTTAGCAAGTAAAAAAACAACAACACACAATTATTTAACTTTTATATACAATTATTCTTTACTTCAGGGTTTCATTTTGTTTTCTGTGTTTATTATTTCTTCTACTTTCTTAGAAGGGTGCCCATGCAAATGAATGAGTTTTTCATTAGTCTGTTTCAAATGTAAATGTTTTATTAGTTTTGATTGATTCACCTGTGCTATAGTAAAGCTATATCGAAATCCTGGCCTGTCAGAGGCCATGTGGTACAGAGTTGCTCACATTGGCCAAAACTATGACTTCCTAGCAGGGTTAATGGAGCATATTCATGAGTCTCTGTGGAAAGGCTGGGTCAGATTGTTGAATCCAGTGGACCCCGGGAGAGGGGTTGGCATCAAGATTTGAGTTACAAGTGAAGCTACCAGAACAAGTTTAAAGGTCTCCACTTTAATTTAAAGTCAATACTCTACACCAGTGGATCTCAACAGCTGGTCCTAGGACGAGTCAAAGTGGTGGTTCCTAAATCCTTTCCTGCCAGTCGCCACGGACAAAGAGGGATGGGGAAAGTCTAATACTTGAAATACACCACTCCCTTTAGTAATTGTTGTTGTCAGTTTATTGGTGAACTCATTTACATTTGAAATGAAATCTGTTGAAATCAGGTAAAATCGAAATGAAAACTTAGTTTGTCACATGTAGTATCACTGTATCAACAATTGTCTGTATGTCAAAGCTGGTCCCCATGAGTATTGGCTGATAATCAGTCAGTCCCCATGAGCATTGAATGATAACAAGCCCGTCCCTATGAACATTGGATGATAACTGCATGATTCCCATGAGAACTGGATGATATCCTGCCAATCCCCATGAGTATTGGAAGGTGACCTGCTGGTCCCCACGAGCATTGAAAGATAACCAGCCTGTATCCATGAGCATTTCATGATAACTAGCCTGTCCCCGTGAGAATTGGATAACCCCCTGAGCCCCTTATGCATTGGACGGTCCTCAGGTCAAAAAGGATGAGACACACCAGTCCAGACAGTAGTAGTTTGTTTGTGTTACTCTTTGTTTGGCATCTTTTTAAGTTCCATTGTTTCTGCTCCTGTACCATCTATTGTTTTGTGACTTGTCTTTAAAAAGACATATGAAACTAATTATATACAAAGAGCATTTCCTGTATATTGTTTTGACTTCCTGTCCCTCTTTAAATGATGTTTCTTACCCATGTCCTCATGTGCAGAAAACATGTACCGTTGAAAATTCATATTGTCTGTACCAGCCATTAAAGGGATAAGGAGCACATCAATTTTTTTCAAGCATTTAAAAGAGCACATTTAAAAAAAAAAAGTTGTTTAAACTTTATTGAAACTAACAGTAACTGCACAGAGCATACTTCAGTCTGTAGACCTCACTGACTAAGAAGAGGGCAGTTAATCTTTTGAATAAAACACACAGTGGCAAAAAATATTTCCATGTCCCTTTAAAGTTGTGTTTGTAGTGATCACTGCAGTTGTTTAGGACAAACAATTACACAGGCCACATTTCTTATTGGTAGTAAATGTCACTTACAAACAAATGACAAATTGTGTTTATTATCATAATCATGAACTAATTTTTTACCAAATAATTAAATAACATATTAAACTTTATTGGCAACTAATTTGCAAAGTTGTTAGCAAAGTATCACATTTGCTGTTAGCTGCTGTTTTGTTTTATGAAACTAGTTACATTTTTTACATTTATTGTGAAAGTAGAATTTTCTCACCAGATATCTGCTTTGGAATGCCCCAGGACATGCCTGATACATTACAAACAAGGGCATGCTTGGGCCTCAGGGGTCATGCACATCGCCTGGATTGTGAAAAATCTCTGAGAATGAAAGAGTGAGGGACAGAGCAAGACATCATTTTATTAACTAGGGAAACTTGAGTCTTCATTTTAAAAGACTACTTTAGATTGGGAGAAACTTCAGATGTTTGTGAAGTCTGTAACAATAATATCAGCAGTTGTGCTACGTCTCACAGGGTTGTGATAGCTCAGTGAGAATTGCAGAGGAGCCAGGAATACAGTGTTTTCAGTGTTAGTTTATTATTATTTTTATTGCATTATTTAATTCTCTACTTTAAATACATTCAAAATACAGAAGTAGATAATCAGCAATATCAGTTCAGAGACTTAATAATAAGATCACTTAAATATTGCAGATTGTATCCAGTTCCATTAAGAGTACATTTGCTCTTTATGGTCTTTTGAATAGCAAAACAATGTGTAGAATGATGTTAATGATGTTCAGTTTCTTGTGACCACTACACGTTTCACATTGCTTCACTTTGCTTCTTTCAAATTTGAAGGTGTACACTGAGAGCTATTTTGCATAGGATTACATGGTCTTTGGTGGAAATAAGCAAGGGTTTGTGGCACTTATTTGCAGATGACCGTATCCGTTGCGCCACATTTATTTTGTCAAGATTACATTTTTAACATGTTTTACACAGCACGCCGACCTTGGCACGCTGCAGAACAGCGCGCCGTCATCAGGGCACCGAGAACTGAGCCTGCAGTTCTAAGTAGAATATATAGAATGCCAGCCTGCATCCCATCTTCTATAGAGGCACACATCTCATATTTACTGGAGGTTGCCAAGGCTAAGGTAAGGGTCTTACAGTGTGCCATATGGGCCAGGCATTGTGTGCATGTGTTACTAGGAGCATGTTGCATTGCATGTTTATCACGCATGTAGTGATAAACATGCAATGCAACATGCTCCTAGTGACATATGCACACAATGACAGTGAAATTACATACAATATGCTCCTAGTGACCCATGCCAGTCCCACTGCCCAACAAATATATAGCCCCTTACTTTAGCCTTGGCAGCCTCCAGCAATAAATATGATGGGATGCAGGCTGGAGCGCAGAGCGCCAACAGAGCACAGTTCTCAGCGTCCTGATGACGGCACACTGTTCTCCAGCGCGCGAAAGACGTGCCACCGCTTTATACACTAGTTTGGGTGGAGAGGAGCTTTATGTATAATTCAATGATACGTCAAGACAACAAAAGCAAAAATGTTGGTTAGAAATATATTTCATACCTGCTTCTTACCCACCCAGATTTGATATTCAAGACAGCTATTGCTAGAGGCAGTTGAACAGTGAGCCACAAGTACACTTCTATGCAGAAGATTACAGGAACATTCCTTCACTTTCAAAGGAAGTATATAACTGAACATATTTCTAAATAGCAACATGGCTGCCCCTAAGCCTATTTAACCACATGAATAATGGATATGAGATTTCTACAGTTTATGTGTAAATTATATCGCATGCCTTGTACATGTAATGACATATAGAAACAACATATGTTGGGAAACAAAAATATTTTGAAAATCAGTCTTACTAACAGCAGAATTAGGTAGGAAAAATGTTGTGAGGGTCATAATTAATTACAATATTTTTGATGTCTTTGCTGGCACCTGAAGACGTCCATGAGAGTTGCATGCACAAGACGTTTTCTGCAGAACATGTGTGAAGGACGGTGACAGGTGTCAAATTCCAAAATCTCCAGTCATTTAATAAATCCCCTTTCCCTCTACCTCCTCCCCCACCTCGCCCTGACGTATTCAATAGATACATACCCTCAGGCTTCAAGCTATCAAGAAATGGCGTTGTAAGACACTGTATTATAAAGTCTTTGAATGTGGAGATTTTCTCTGTTTATGTTTTACACAGCAGCTAATGTTTTTAGCATTGCTACATACATCAAAAACTTGTGAGGATTTTCCTAAAATACAGTGGTCCTTATTAGAACTATTTGCACCACTTTTAGGAGGTATATTATTGTTACCACTTGTGGTATTCTACTCAATTACTGGGAATGTAGTTTCTCACCCTTGTATCAGAAGGAACAGTTTTTGTAAAGTACATTGTCTTTCTTCCCATTATACATTGTTTGGAAATACAGTAATTCTATGTTTAGGGTTTTTGTGTCTGTTTCCTTCAAAATGTTGTGACATTGGATATTTGTTTCAGTTTTCCCAGGATGCAAAATAAGCAATACCTTTGAAGTCCAACCAGTACAAAGACTTTTACTGTTGACTGGTGCCATGATGTCAATTTGTCATTTGGATGGACATTCCAAGAGTTAAAAATATTTTAACTACATCATACACCTAGTATGATTTTTGTGATCATAAGTATAGAATTGGATACATTCTCATAGTTTCACACCGATAATTGCAATATTGTGGTGATTGAGAAGCTACCACACACCCTATGGCATTGCACACTGAATGGGATTTGTATATCACTTCCGTTTTTCCATTTTATATTGTTTGCGAGTGGTTGATAGTAGTAGAGGACCAATTGGTAAAGTCCTTCCAAGATATGTAATAGGGTTTTTAAGTTCCCAAAGGTTTGCTTTTCAACTAAAGTTCTTTTATTTCAGTTGATCACCTAAATAGTGGTGCAAGCCAAACTCTTATAGATGACTAGAAAAGGTAACAGTTCAGAAAAACAATCTGACCATTCATACCATGACCACAATTTGTGTGTGTGAAGGTGCCAGATTGATGAGATCTGCATAAGGTAAAACATGATGTTATATATTTAGTTGTCATCACTTTTACAACATAAAGATTTGGTGTGCTATGATGTGCTTATCTGAGGCTCTTGTAGTTTATTTTATGGAGAATGTATAATCTTTCTTAGACACTTAGTGAATCTGGTCAAAACTATGGGTCCAATGTGGTAATCCATAGACACAAGATGAGCTGAATTAAGGTTTTCTGTTACATAGTATAGTAATTGAGGTTGAAAAAAGACTTTCAGTCCATCAAGATCATTTTTTTAAGGTTGCCTCTGATCTGCAATATGCAGATTAGTTATTAATTATTTAGTTGTTAATTAATTGTTAATTAATTAATAATCAACAATTTCGTTTTATTTATTTTTTAAATTTGGGCATGTTGTTCACAATAAATAGGTTATGTGATAGACCTTAACAATTAGATTGTAGTCACAATCTTGCCGTATTGCAAATCCCTCCCAAAAATAGGTTGCTAAGTTTTACATGTCAATGAATGCAATTAAAATCTCACAGCAAAAGAGATCAGCAAACCTCTGCACCTGATGACTACATCGGTAAAGGAAAAGGACATGAGACTATTGAATAATGCAATAAATACGGTAACAAGGCAATAAAGGTGTGGGAAGAGACAGTAGGATGCTTGATTGCATTAGAAGAGATATTGACAGCAGGAACAGAGAGGTACTAATCCTACTCTATAGATCCCTAATTAGAGCTCACCTCAACATTTGTGACCAGTTTTGTAGATTGTATCTCCAAAGGGATATTAATAATTTGGCAACAAAAATGGTGTGTGGTCTTGTAGACAAAATCTTCAAGAATAGTACTTTATAGCTATTCAAGCATGCCTGGGATATGTATAAAGTTACATGAGGATTTATTAAGCCACACTTTTGGTAGATAGAATGGGAAAACTAAATTGGCCTCTGTGTACTTTTCTGCTATCAAATATCTGTTTTTATGTTTCCATACTCTAAGACAATGTCAGCACATTTATTACACAGTATAGTTCATGCATTCACTCAAGAAACCTAAGTCTGCAGAAAGATATATATTGTTATTTTTATAAGGGAACTGTAGGTTCACTGCAGTTTCTTTTTTACTTGGCTAAAGCATTCATACACAGGAGAAAGATCTTGTAATTTGAAATATGCCGTCTTGGAATGCAGTAGCTGATTTTTCTAGGATCAAGCCTAGTTCCAAAATTAAACCTCAAGATATTAGAAAGTACCTGAGTCAAGCCCACACTAAAATAGACAAAGGATTTAGTGGGAGAGCCCGTAACTCTCTTTGATGACTGATATTTTCTTCTTGCAGACACATAGTTTTTAATGCGGGGGTGGCGTGATGGGTAGACTAAGGAATCTTACTTCAAAACATATCTACTAAAGTTCAGGGTGTGTCTTGTTTAGCTGCATATAGCAAATATTAACCCATTTTTATTTCAGTCTAATTCCTGAGCACTGGTTTACAGATGTAACTGATTTTAGTTTATCTCTTGCTAACTATTGAAAATCCCCAAATAAGGAATATGTTTCCAGATACTGTGCAGAAGTAGGAATATCTCAACATATCCCTTTATAATGTGCCTCCGGGTGTAATAACAGTTTCTAAATCTGCTTCGAATGAAACATGGGATTCAGTGGCTGTCCTGAGAAATGTTACCCTTTAAGAACATCCAGAAAATAAAATCTGGGATAAACTTTTTAAAGTGTTGCAGTCAAGTGGCAGCCAGAATAAAATATAGAGAAGGGGAAAAATTGCTAAATTTCCCTAAAAAATTAACCATATCCTCTATGGGCCTCTTAGAAGTAGGTAAAGTAAAATTTTATCTGATTATTACATTGAAAATAATATAATTAATTAAATAGTTCAGTTCAATCGTTAAATAAAAAAATAAAAAAAACAACCAAAGTGCATCTTTAAACATTAATCATGTTATCCATTACCAATCAAGTTCTTGAAGAAAAACATGCTATCAGTGTAAAAAAGGATGACGCTGGTCAGTGGCGATTCTATGTGAAATTGTACTTGTTTTTCGCTAACGAGATGAGCTCATTTGGAATGAAGAGATGATCATTTGGCTTCAAACTTAAGGAAGGTTATTTTGCACAATCAGCTTTCTTTTAGTGTTTATTTCTTGCCATAGCCATGCCTGGTAACTGACTTCTAACCTGCACTGATTAACATATTGTCCATGCTTATATAAAAAGCCTTTGAACGCTCCCTTCTTTGATTTCCTGCCATCGTATTATGAGCGACTTATTGTCAAATAATTTGGGGCAGGGTTTCCCTGTATGTCCTTCCTGAGAGGCATGGTATTGTTTTAGGATTCCCTCGGAATATCTGTACAATATCAAATGCAAAAATAGATTAATAATGACCAATGTCTGTAAAAACCCTTTTAGAGGAATTCATTAACCCTTTCATTTTCAGAGTAATGCTGATTATTATACTTGAATGAAAACATCTTTATTCACATACCCCTCACACTTGCTCAACCATTTAAACAAAAATAATAATGGTGGCCTATACTGCAGCATTATTCTATAACACATTAAATTAAAGGCTGTATGTTTCTTACTTTCTTCATTTTTTTTTTAAATTGCTAAAATATGTTTTTTGCCACATGTTATCTCTTCATGTTCTGCTTTCTTGGCTTACCTTCACCATTGATAATTTGGAGACAGAACTGCTTCCTAACAGATATGATTAGTTTTCCACTTCTTCCCACTGCACTGTAGGTATCATGTCTTGGCCGGGACAGTCATCTTACATGTGCAACTGACTTAATATGGTCCTCTTCTAACTAGTCACATAGAGCTTCAATGGACTTCAAAGATTATGAAGGACATTTATTAAGCACTGCTGGGGCTATTATGTGCAATACTGTGGTTGTTGTGCTCTGTTTCCTATGAGAGAAAATAGTCATAAGATAATTTAAGTGAATATCCCTTTAAGTCTGTAATTTAGCATAGCACATGCATATAGTAAAAGACTTATTGTATTATGTTAACAAAAGTGTAAGTGGAGAAAACATCAAGAGGGGATTGGGACAAAGCACATATCTCATACATAATGTACCCTGACACAATCTGCTACTTCAATTGGGCTTGGTAAGAACCTGGTTCAAACCTACCCAGCAGAATTGCGTGGTCCTTTTACACCTCTGATAACAGAAAATGGCACAAGAACCAAGTAACACACCCTAGGAGCTTGTTTCAGCAGACCAGGATATTGGGAACACAATAGCCACCAACGTTGACTATTCTCCACCACTAGATACACCATACAATCCCTTAGAATATTAGGATTAATTCACAGAATGGCACTAACACTATGATTATGTAAGTCCAAAAATTGCCACCTTTATTGAGACTTTCAACATATATACAGTCTTCTAGCCACAGGCTGGCCAATTACAATAAGCCTCATCCTTCAGTACACAAATCATCAACCAATGGTGACTGCCCATGTGGGGGGAACATGTATATCAAATTATGTCATGTTCTTTCTTTCTTGTCATGTAGATAACTGCTCAAGGGCCCTTATCTGGTAATGAACTTAGGATAATTTCTCCATCTGGCTCTGTGCCTGTGTGACCTAACTCAGATCCTGTGTTGTTACAGTTTACACCTGGTCATACTTTGTAATAGCCTAGATATGTCTATGTGTAAGATTAAACTAGCTCTCAAGGACCCACCAGGCAATAGCATTTGATGGCACTTAAGTCTCCTTGATTTTTGTTTAGTGCTTATGTGCTGCCACCCTGCGTTTGCTCATGTGGGGCTGGGTAGTCATCACAAGCTAACAACAGTGTATGACCCAGCAGTATGAAGTGTCAGCTCCCTAGCTCATTGTTTAGTGTGGTACATCCATTTTACTGTGCATGTAAGTTATTAAGGTACCCCATAGCTCTCTTATCCATAAGGAACCCATATCCGTACTGTAAAAATCGTTGCCCTCTTTTAAATTGTTGCCAAATTATTAATATCATTTTAAAACCAAAGGAACAAAAAATGCATAACCATAGTAATAAACAGGGTAACTCTGACCAGCCCAGGCCTAGGCCACAGCCCTCAGCAGTCCAGCCAGGACCTGGGCATGACATGCCCCATTAGACACGTTGAGGGGTACAGACTAAGGATCTCAAGTGGCCATGATGTATCTGTATTTACTAGGCACAATTTCCTATGTAGAAAAATAATTACAGACCTTCACAACTGATCTCAACCATTTGAGGGGCTTTGTAAATTGCCCTTTGCCTTTGTTAAGTGATAATGTGTCACGTTGTGTTTGCTTTTTCAAATAAAAGTCCCAGAGAACAAAAACTTATTCAGAAGTTTAACTGCTTTTTAAGTCTTGCCCTCTGTCTGTCAATGAAATCTACAGGCTAAAGTACGCTCCCAGCATTTCGTTTTAGTTTCAATGAAGTTTAAACTGGTTTTGTTCAATATTTTTTTCATGCAAAAACTACTTTTAGAATGTTGAAAAAATGTGATGCGTCCCATCTCACTTTAACTGTATATCTTTTTGCTATACCACTTTTCCCAACACATATATAATTAAAATTCCGTCTTAAGTAATTGTAGTCCAATTATTTATATTTAAAATATATAATATATTTTTTGAAGGACTAAGAGCATCATTCAACTGAGCAATTGTAAGTTACAGTAGACTGTAATGGAGGCCGTAAGTTAAATTGCTATTCAATTGGCGTTTTTTTGCAAGCCGCAAACGGGCTACGTGTTAATGGCTTGAAATCCTTGAGGTTGTTACAACAGTAACTTATACCCCATCTAAGCCTTTGATCTTTCACGTTCAGGAGTTACAATCGATAATCGCTATTCAATTACTACAATTCCTCAAGCCCGCAAATGTTTTCACACCCATAAACGGCAAATGCAGGAGGAAATCCTACGAGTGCTAGAGAGGACCCACAAGGGGGTTAAAGACATATCCGTAGCACTGTAAAAGCAAATAAAAAATGTATACTGCACTGTAAATTATGGGGAAAGCGATGAAAGTCATTAGAATTAATTGCACAACAGCCTCAAGCTCTTATATCGGCAATCAAAAATAATTGTATATTATGTTTCATTTCGGGGTTATATTGATCTCAGGAATTAATGAGTTAATAGATATCAGGACACCCACATGGACTAGAACATTATCGGCATAAATTTTTATTATTTGGTGTTTTGCGAGTCCGATCGCATATTGGACTTGTAAACGCTAACTGATTGACATGTAACCTCCATGTTTTACTGACCTAATGATGACGGTCTCATGTTCTATTGGCTATTTCTAAAGGGGTAGTTACGGCCTTGCTTAATTGATCATGAAATGCTACATACAAGTGTATGGTTTACGGCTTGTTCAATTGAATAGCACCGGAATTGTAGCAGAGTGCGAGCCAGCAGCAGGCCAGCAGACTTACGGCCAATATACCGCGAGATGCAGTCTTCGAATTGAATGAGGCTCTCACTGCGTATTTGAATAGACAAGCTTTGAGATGTGCCGCCTTCCTTTATCAATTCCTAAGCAAATACTGACAGCTGAATAGATTAGTCCATGTTAAATATAATCAAAAACATAAAGTAAGGAGAAGTGACTAGATACTACATGGCAATTATGTTATTAAATGTACAAGAAAATAAATACATAAAATAGTTTCTGATAATGAGTCAGAAGCCCCATATGCACATTTAATCCTGTGTCTCTGCTGATAAATAAAAGTTTCAATGGTATTTGGATTTTGAGGGTTTGGATTTTGAGGGTTTGGATATTGTGATCTTTTTTTTGTATTGAAATGGTGTTCCGTTAGGGTGCCGTAGCTTTTCATTGTATTTTATATGCGATTTTGTATGCAGATTGATCCTAATAAATAGTTTTTGATCAGTTTATCATCTCTTATTTATGTAGGTAGATAGATAGATAGATAGATAGATAGATAGATACAAAGCAATTTCAAAATCTAAGAAAATGTTGCATAATGTTCTTCATTTTTAATAAGACACAGTCAAAAGCTTTAGAATAGTCAATGAATCAGAAGTAAATGTTTTTCTGGAACTCTCGTGCTTTCTCTGTTATCCATCGGACATTGACCATTTGATCTTGAGTGCCTCTAAAATGTCCTTTTTATGAATTGGTGCCCAAAACTGTACTCCATATTCCAAATGAGGACGTACTAGGGATTTGTATAGTGGCAGAATTATATCTGCCTCCTTTGCTTCTATACCCTTCTTAATACATTCTAATAGTTTATTTGCCTTTGCAGCTGCTGCTTGGCATTGAGAACTGTTACGTAGGTGGTTGTCCACAAGCACTCCCAAATCCCTTTCAATATCAGATACCCCTAGATTTGCTTCATTAAGTTTATAGATTGCATGTTTTTTTTTCCTTCCCAGATGCATAACTTTACATTTATTTGTATTAAATCTCATCTGCCATTTAATTGCTCATTTCTCTAATTTATGCAAATCCCTTTGGAGGGAAAGTACGTAATTTTCTGATTTAATTACCATGATCTTGTGTGCCTCTTCCTCTGCGGAATTACCATGATCTTGTGTGCCTCTTCCTCTGCGGAACCCGACTTGCACATCTGGTAGTTCCTGATCCATTTATTGTTGGAGCCGAGCTTGTAGGGTCTTAAACATTACCTTGCTCACATGTGAAATTAAATGCAATTGTTCGAAAATTGCAGCACTCTTTGGCACTGCCATTTTTGGGATTGTGATGTAGACTGACCTTTTCCAGTCTACTGGTTACTGTTGAGTTTTTCAAATTTGTTGGCGTAAGGCAAGCAACACTTTCTCAGTATCTTGTAGGATTTTGAATAGTTCAACTGGGATTTCATCAACGTCTGTAGCTTTGTCATCAGCAATTCATCCTAGGGCCCATCCCACTTTACTCTTCAAGATGTCTGCCTCCAGCTTCTTGGTCAAACTAGTGAGGTCATCAGTGCTGTATAGATCCTTCCTGTATATATCTTCTGTATATTCCTTACATATCTCCTTTATCTGTTCTGCTTCTGTTAAGTCCCTGCCTCTTTGGCATGAAAGGTTCCTATGAGATCCCCAGTTTTCTTGAGGAGATATCTTGACTTTCCCATTCTGTTATCTTCATCTATCTCTTTACATCGCTCATTATAGAATATCTCCTTGTCTTTTCTTGCTATCCACATTCAGTTGGAGAAATCTTTTCCCGTTCTCTGCTATCTTTTGCTTTGCCTTCTTAGTTTTCTTTCTTTTAGGGATATTCTTTGTTGATGTTTCCTGGATAATGTTGAAAACTTAATTCCAGAGTTCTTCAAGCCTTCTCTCTTCCACGTCTAGTCCCTTAAATCTATTCTTTACCTACACTGCATATTCACGTGGGATATTGTTTATTTTGTATCAGCTTGGTCTGATGTTTTTCTCTCTTTTCTTCAGTTTAATTTGCAATAAGAAGCTCTGAGCTGCAGTCAGCTTGATATTGTTGACTGTATAGAGCTCCTTCATCCTTGACTACAAAGTATAAAGTCAATCTGATATCTATATTATCCATCTGGTGATGTCCATGTGTAGAGCAATCTTGGAGGCTGTTGGAAGAGGCTCTTTGCTATGACAAGAGAATTATCTTGACAGAATTCTACTAATCTGCTTCATTTTGTATCTTTTGGTTACTTTAGCATTCCATGATGAGAGTAACATCTTTTCTCGGGGTTATAGCTATGATATGTTGAATATTTTTGTAGAACTGGACAGCTTCAGCCTCTTCAGTATCCAGGATTAGCTCATCTTCCAGTGCCATATCATTATGTCTCTGTTTGTGCTTGTCCATAACATTATCTAAGCAAAGTTACTGGAGTGTATTGCCAGTTCTTTCTCCAATGGACAGCAATTTGGCTGACTTCTCTGCTATGACCTGCCCATCTTGGACTTCATTGAAGTACACAAGCCCCTTCACCATGACAAGGTAGCGATCCAGAAGGCGAAAAACATGCTGTACATCATTAACTATAACTCTTTAAAATAGCATATTGTAAATATATATTTTAACACACTGAACTTGGCCAAATAAAACAGGAAGCTACACCCAGGTATATTTATTGTAACAGGAAATGAAAACAGAGGAACAGCGACTTGAGGTTCATGATAAAAAACTATAGTACCTAAAAGATTTCCTAAATAATCACCTTAGTAAAATATAGGTTCAGAGATGGAGGCTATTTTCAAATAATTTATACTTGAAAAATAAATGGAATTGAAGCTCAATTATCTAACACTTCAACTTTATTTATATGTGTATTCATTACTTCTGTAATAACTTGGACATTTGCCGGTCCCTATTACAGAAAAACAAAATGTCTTGCAAGGCTACTCTATGCAAGATCGTACATAAAGAGACTATACAAATATCATCAGAATGAATCCAGTGGTCATCACATTTTAAATTAAGAAATAAGTGAGACTAAGAATGTTTCTGAAGCTTTCCAGGGACTCTAATTATACTGATAAGTTGCTTTTTACAACTGACCCTTTAAGTGGGATTGTTTTGTGAGCCAGGCCCTGAGGTGGTAAGAAGCAGCAGAATGTTAAGTATTACTAAGCTTCAATTCCGTGTAAAATGCAGACGCCAAATTGAGCTGAGAGAGAACATGAGAGGTTCATTTAGAGGGAACAGAAATAAAAACATTTATACAGAACCGGAAAAAGAAAATTATTAAGGATAAAATTATTAATATTACAATCAAGGAGAAATCGCCTTCTTTTTTAATGTCCCAAAAAAGTCTGCTGGGAGGTCCCAAAGCCCACCACTCATACTGTACTTCTTCGTGTCAAGAGCATGAAGTCATTGTTTGAGAAACTGTTACATTTTTAAACTTTGCTTGTATCATGGGCTTCTTCATCTTGGATAACTATTTTGCTTTCAGACTAAGGGAGAGGGTTATCATAATGTTCATACTCTCAATTCAGTCCTATTACCAAGTGACTATTTATAATGGCAGGCTTTCAATAGAACTGAAGAGAAGAGATGTTCTGAAACCATGGGTCATTCCAAGGGTCTAATCCTGTTAGAGACAAAAATAAAAATCTGCTGAAATTAAAGCAAACTCGATATACTAGCTAAAAATCTAATTTGGATTTATCTTAAACTTTGTAAAAACATTTGGCACATTATGAGGTCAAGTTCTTCCCAAGAGCATACTGTAACTATTACACTGGATGCTCCTTTACTTGTACTTCCCTCCTGTAATTGCTGAATTCCTTGGTCTATCTGTAAGTTTGTATCTTACCCTTCTCCTCCCCCACCTCTCTTCCTCCTTCAAGCTATACATGTCGAGATCTTTGTCTCTTCTGATAAGTTTTATCATGAAGACCATGCACCAGTGTAGTAGCCCTTCTTTGAACTTTCCTTAGATTGTTTATGTCCCAGAGCAACATAAGAAAATTATAATGCAGTGGTATTGACTTGTGTATTGCCGCAGAATAGTGTTTTAATCACAAGTAGCTCTTCAGCAAAAGTTGGATTAAACTATTTGAAATATTGATACAAACAAATAAAATAGGAGGCCACTAGACCATTTGTAAAAAGCGGTAAGAGGCCTAACCTAAAGATGAGTAGGAGATCAGTTATTTTCATTGTAAGTTTTTTTAAATAAATACTTGCTTATACTTACTATTTGAAATGATGTCCCCTTATGATGTGTAAATTGCAGGGCAACTCATTTTTGATAAAACAAAACCACTTTTAACATTATACTTATTGATAAATGTTTGTGTCCAGTGGGGCTTAAATACTAAAATTTGACATTTGTAAGAGTTCACCCCACTTCATCATATATAAAATTGTGGACCAAGGCCGCAGGTCACATTTGCGGTGTTGGTCACGCAATGTTAAATATTGCGGCCGTAGCGAGGGCCGCAACCGCGATGAGCGCCGAAGGTGCTCATTGCAGGGCTTGTGATGAGCGCCAGCAGCACAGGACTTACAGGGCTGCAATCAGTCCCGTAGGAGTTAGGACCGAAGCACGTAAAACGGACGAATAACGCAACTGGAATCGCGAGCCCCGTAGGACTTAGGACCGAAGCACGTAAAACACGCTCGGACTACGCTACTGGAAATACCACCAACACACCACAATTATGCCTCAAATTCACTTCCACACTCTCACACAGCACATGGGGAGATCCAGGGAGACTGTGAGTGAGGTTGCAATTGAATTTGAGCCATATTTGCCATTTTGTTAACATAGAAAATCGCCTAAGCAGAGAAAAAAATGGCGTCTGGAAAAACGTAAACAGGATGAAAACGATGCCGAAGGCAGTAAAAAAGAGCCAGAAGCCAGTAACACTTAATGCAAGCCAGTAACATTTAACCCAAGGCAGTAACACTTACTTACACCCAGGCACTGACACTTAAACCAAGACACGAACACTTAACCCAAGGCAGTAACCCTCATTGCGAGTCCCCTAAACCACAGTGGGAGAGGCTCGCGATGAGCGCCAAAGGTGTTCAGAGGGGCCATAGCCTCGCATTGTGTGGCAAACAGCATTGCCAGGCTTACAATTTTACTCCCGTCTTTTTTGACGGGCAATTTCCTAGTTAATACATAATGGGTGTTCTAATCGATAGATATGTTCACCTTTGAGGTCTTGATGCTTCTATGTGAGGAGGACATGCTCCATCATGATAAAACTACACATTTAACAAGAGATATTCTTGGTGTGGGTTCCCTGGTGGTCGGTCCAGTGCTTAGGACTCTGTGCTTCCTCCGCTGTCAAGGTGGATTTGATTTCAAGTCAGGGAACCAAGAGGTCACACCACCCTGATGCTGAGCAGTGTTGGGCCCTGTCAGTAATGTGATGGGAGATCACCTAGGAATACCAAGAGCTGTGTGCTGTGGCCCACTGGAAGGGACTGGCAACACACTCCAGTATCTCTGCCATGAATAACAAGTGGATCAGCATAAACATGGACATAAAGATATTCTGGTGTGTTACTGTCCATTAGGTCACAGAGAATCGGAAATGACTGAACAAAGAAAAAAAAAACAATGGTGTTCATTTATGGCATTTACAATGTACCTGCAGATTGTCTCGTAAATTGGTAGAACTGTGTTTTTGGTAATGCAAACCAACTGTATTGTATTATTTAAGCTTTGAATAACTTTGTATACTTTTTTTTATTGTTCATTCCTCTTTGCCGTCCTTCAACATGTTTTATCTCTATTGAAGACTTACTCAAGGAAATAAAAATGTTAGCTACCCATTCTCCTATATATATGCAACACTTGGCTCAGCTAATCACATGAACCAAATCCTTACTTAGATACCAGACGTCTCAAAATCATTTAGTAAATATATCTACTTCTTTATACCTTTTTACATGCAAAAATATTTTTCATAGACAAACTACATGTTTTGGAAATGCCATTGGTGAAGATTTCTTATTGTTCCACTGAAACATATGACAATATCTGTTTACATTTCTAACTCATTATACAATGTTAGTGACATCCTATGGTGTCCTATGTTGTAAAATACTGTAACAGAAAACAAAATGCAAAACAGTTTCTATACATAAGAGATGCACGCCCAAAAGTGGAGCTGTACCAGGCCAAACGCGTTGGCTGGCATTGCTCATGCACAGAAACCAGACATTATTAGAGGTCACAAATATATTATAATTTAAAACTATAATTCATAAAAATCCTATATTATTAGCCTAATCAGTCTATTTACTCACTGGAGACTGCACACACTCATTCTTGCCAATTTCACTTGGCTTTAGACTGAATACAATACAGTCAGACTACTAGCAGGTATTTAGTAAGTATTCACAACCCCTTGCTCACTGTGCCTTAGGGAGTTCAGCTACACCTTATTGACGAGGCCCAATGAAGGCGAAACATACATTTCTCCTGTTCAGGTTAGAATTGCCTGGTATTTCGGGGCTGCGTCACTCTTCTGAGTGAGACCAGACTGATATACTACAGGATATTTCTCCCAGTGAAGGGCACAAGTGGCTAAAAGAGGTTGCTCTCAGAGTGGGTTATCATGTCCATAGCATGACCTAAGCAAGGCCCATTTGGTAGGTGCATATAAGAATTTATACCCCATCACCCATTGAATACAAAATTAGACACAGATTAGACACAGACCATTTCTTGGGAGATAACTGGCCACAGCGTTTATTGGTAAACACAACATGATGTAATAACCATAACGATAAATACATAAATAAACATAACCCCGAGGGGAGGAGCCTGGACAGAGACAGTACACCCTACGCCCAGAAGCCTCATCCAGGGCCTACCGTGTTGGAACATCCGTACCACCGTAGGGTAGGATCTCCCCCATTTTCCACTGTCCCGGCGACTCCCCTCACCACCCGCCGCTGTGACAAAATAAACAAACGTCTGATATCATATAATATACACTTAAAAGATACATCTACCACAATGAATACATAGACAACAACTTAATACACAGCTGCTTTTTTTTTTTTTACAGTACAATATATACAACACGTTAACAACAATACTCTAGGGATGGGTGGGTGGGCATCTGCTCCCATGGCTAGCTGGGGGCGGACTGGAGAAAATTGGCGGCAAACGCCTACATTGCTCCACCTCCCTCAGCTAGCCACCACCCCGCCCCTACCCGGGCCTGCCATGTCAGGTGGCCCCTCCCCCCAACCCCAGGCAAGCCTGAGGTGGGCTACGGGCCCTTCATGACCTAAGCAAGGCCCATTTGGTAGGTGCATATAAGAATTTATACCCCATCACCCATTGAATACAAAATTAGACACAGATTAGACACAGACCATTTCTTGGGAGATAACTGGCCACAGCGTTTATTGGTAAACACAACATGATGTAATAACCATAACGATAAATACATAAATAAACATAACCCCGAGGGGAGGAGCCTGGACAGAGACAGTACACCCTACGCCCAGAAGCCTCATCCAGGGCCTACCGTGTTGGAACATCCGTACCACCGTAGGGTAGGATCTCCCCCATTTTCCACTGTCCCGGCGACTCCCCTCACCACCCGCCACAGAGAAGATCGCATAATACCTTTGCGGATTCGACTCCCCCCACCAACAAAAAACACCATGGCCAGCCACATACCCTCCTAAAACCTAACTCCAAGGCCACTCGCCCGCATGGTCTGCTTTACTAATAGCCCATGCTATTTCCGCCCGATACCTTCCAATTCTCAAGACCATCTTCTCCAAAAGCCCATAGGGCTGTTACTGCATCTGCTTCTGCACCAAGCGAGTGGGCAGCAAGTTCCATGCGGAATATGCCCAAATGCTGCTGGCAATCTCCCACGTCGTAGAATCACTCATATAGAACCAGTCCCATTTCATCAAGGGAAGGTGCAAACCAACTTCGTGATTGGCTGAACCAAGAGAGCCGTAATCCAGGAAGGGGGAGCAATCAGCGTGCCCAACACACTGTAACTACCTCCTTCCCACCTGCTCAACTGGCTGCCGCTGCCACATGGTCACGTGATCACCCTGGATCGCCAGACCAGTCACCTGAGGTCGACATACCTTGTCTGTTTACCAACCAACCTCCTGCTACCATCCGACCAGCGGAAAGAGATGGCCGCACAGAAACGCAAGGATTTAAACTTGTCACAGACCTCTTTCCATAACCGCAGTAACCAGCCATATGGTCATACCTGAGGTCTCCCCACCTTGCCTGTATATATTAACCAAACTCTCACTACCGGCACACCAGCGGGAAGGAGAGATGGCTGCACAGCCCGCAAGGCTTCGCCCTTATCACAGACCTCCTTCCCGAACAGTGGTATCACCGGCCCTTGGGAAAAGGCTACCAGTCGCCTGCTGTCCCTTTGCCATACCTCCTGTTCGCCTTTACGATCACCCTTTGGATCCCAAGACTAGGCACCTGAGGTCGCCCTCCCTGCCTGTATACTAACCAAACTCTCACTGCCGGCACACCAGTGGGAAGGAGAGATGGCTGCACAGCCCACAAGGCTTCGCCCTCATCACAGACCTCCTTCACGAACAGTGGTATCTCCGGCCCTTGGGAAAAGGCTACCAGTCGCCTGCTGTCCCTTTGCCATACCTCCTGTTCGCCTTTACGATCACCCTTTGGATCCCAAGACCAGGCATCTGAGGTCGCCCTCCCTGCCTGTCTACTAACCAAACTCTCACTACCGGCACACCAGCGGGAAGGAGAGATGGCTGCACAGCCCGAAGGCTTTGCCCTTATCACAGACCTCCTTTTCCGAACAGTGGTATCTCTGGCCCTTGGGAAAAGGCTACCCGTCGCCTGCTGTCCCTTTGCCATACCTCCTGTTCGCCTTTACCCCTTGCTTTCTCTATCCATTCCTACGTCAGGACCCATTAACCCAGCTTGATTTCCGATGGGCCACACTGCTACTTGCCCCCCCCCCCCCCCCACCTTTGGGGGACTCCTCCTCTGAGCCTACGGATAGCGCACCCAGTGCCCAAACTGTCCAACCTCCCACCCTGGCCTGCAGTCTGAGGCTCGCACCTGAGAAGGAACCGTCCTCCATCCTGTCTTTTTGACCTTGTATCTACATAATACTATATGCTCCTCTATCCGTACTGAGCACAGGGTTTTCAACAACGTTGTCCTGAACAAGCAACTACATACTGAGAAACAGCCTGCACCACCACTGCAATCACTGCCTACTCTACTTACTGCCCTTCGATCCACTGCCAACCATCCGTGTATAACTCTAGCAAGATCTACGAAGCCAAATACCTTACAGCACATACCTATCACAATAGCTTATGATACCACCTTGAATGATCAAAACAGGGTCCTCCATTTTTGGAATGTTGTTAATGCTGTATTTTCCCTTGTTTTTATCCCCTGTATTGCGCTACGGAATATGTTGGCGTGTTACAAATAAAAGTTAATAAAGTATCAAAGCGTGATACAACCGCCGGGGACGACAGGAGTGACAGCCCTTGTTGCATAGAGACCAAAAAAAACCACCTCTGTAATAACCCATATATACTCCTCAGTCTGCACGTTGCCAATCCCGGTACAAAGAGTTAATAATATCCTGGAACTCACCTGGAAAAGCATATAATACCCTCTGCTTTATGACTATTACCGGATATCAAGCGTTAGCGCCCCGCCAGCACGACCCCTAAGACTTTTTTTTTTTTTTTTTTTATCCGAGACAAAATCTGACAATCCCTTATACATATCTCCATTACCATACAAAATAAAAAAATATATACATGTGATAGACCCACTGAACACGCACACCGCTACCCACCAAATGGCGCAATCATGGTTTACAATCTTTCATCTCGCTGCATAACCTACACTACCTCTAACCAGACAGACCAGGGGCCCGACGCAGGTCCCCAGATGCCGTTACAGCCAGATTTGAAAAGAGCTGGTATATGAAAAGAAAAACTGCTACCAGCGGATCTAATCCATCAGCTACCCTGCCAACACTATGGAAAAACGTGCCTGTGCAGAAAACAACTGAGACAAAAATTACATATAAAAAACACTTGTCCACCTTTAACATCAGTAGCCTAGAGCACCTATGTCTATATTATCAGACGCAAACACCTCTACTATAACTAGGAATGTACCAAACACCTACCCTAGTCCCACCTTCAGGAGTCAATATAACCACCCAAGACCATAGCGGATAAGGCATAAGAGTAAACCGTGGAGGAGTATACGACATACACAAAAAGGGATAATTCTGCTGGAATGGCACCCGGCCTCCTTCCAAATCCCACTACAAACCTGAAACTAGTGGTATGAGAACTGTCTACCTGATCAATGGAACCCACGACGATAGAGATGATGAACGGGGAATGAGAACCTACGGCACAGAACGGTAATGCGATAAAATGGTAAAGCCTCCCAGCATACCGGGAGGCCTATACCCCTAACGTACCCTAGAACCACAAGGACAACCCTGCCAGGAACATGCAGGAATGACCCCGCAAGACAGCAGAGATGAAAATGATACCAAGGAGAACGAGTACAGGCAAATAGATTTACCCCATATAACTAACCTCCCGGTGGACCGCCTATGAAGGGAACTCAGTGCAGACACCGATCCCAAGCTGCGACCAACAGCACAATAACCTAACTATATCAAACATACCTGGCAGGAACCTACACAACAAATACTTGCTATGCCCAAGCCATCAGACCCCAAACTCCCCACTATCCCTTGATATGGACCTCTATAAAGTAGACTGTTTATAAACAGCCCCAATACCCCGATGTCAAGGCGGTTAAGTATAATAAGCGCGCAATGTCACTAAACAACCTGGGCACCAACCCATCTAAGGAGGACACTATGGGAAGGAATTGGCCCTATAACTTTCTAAGGCCTCTCTGCCCTGCTCCCCCGTTAAGACAGCCCCTGGTAACCTGATATATAGGCTTATGGCCCCAATATGCCAAGCAGTTCCATAAGGGTGGTCCACTGACAATCCTTAAGGCACAACACTAAGCGCTGTACCTAGTGCAGTTGCAGCAAGAACAACCGCAAATCATATGATCATTCCAGACCGCAACTGCTACAGTCCAATCTCACTATAAATCGCCTGGTGTTCAACCCCTTAGACTGCAATTGGAGAAGCCAACTGCCAGCGCCAGAATTAAAAGTTCTATCTGTCCCCCGTACTCCAGTTATGAACACACTATTATACAAATAACGCAAGGGAAAATTATGTAAGTATTAAATAATCACACAACGTCCTCAGACTCGTAGATAATAATATGAAATAGATTTATAGCGGATGAAAACCGCAGTATACAGAATATGTCAATATATATAACAGCAGTCCCCTAGACTTGACTATCATATTGACAGAGAATACTGCTATTAATGTGACCAAGTGCAGCTTACCTACACTGCAGCTCCCAGGCAGCATGGCAGCCTGAGAGGGCAGAAAGGCCTGGGGACATCACCAGGAGTCCCAGCACACAGCAAAATGGTACACACAGCCTTCACTAATATGATAATGTGCACCCTGACCACCCCACACAATCTATACACAAACATATATACAATACACAAACATATGTACCCATACAACAAAACACAATACACATATGAAATACACACAACACATATACACAATGCACAAGAACCAAACAAAGCCCATACATAACCAATATACCTACAAAACAAATATACATCCATATATATCTCCAAATACATACATATATAAATAGATCCACATATAGATACATACATCAACAAGCACATGTATATCCATATACATAAACACAGAACCAAAAGCATACATATATCCAAATACACATATATATATATATATACATAACCACATGCACACATATATATATATAAACATACACACACATACTACATAAATATAATACTCAACAACAACAAAAAACATATATAAGTGTATAATATATAAGCCTACTACAGAGTTATATAATGCAGTTCATAATACATGCTGCCTTGATAGCAGGGACACAGCTTACCCTCCCCTGCACACCCAGAGACAACACAGCCCTCACAGCTGTATCAACCAGGTCTGTGGCCTGAACCAGCTCAGCAGTGTTCACATCAGTGCCCCCCAGCACTCACATACACTATGACAAGGAGCACTAGCAGCTCCATCCTCTTCCATGGCTAGCTAGGGGCCAATCCCTCATAAGTGCCCCCAGCTCTCCACCCTGCCCTAACACTCTGGAGGCCATAAACAGGGGCTGCACCAGCAGCACATCTGCTCCCATGGCTAGCTGGGGGCGGACTGGAGAAAATTGGCGGCAAACGCCTACATTGCTCCACCTCCCTCAGCTAGCCACCACCCCGCCCCTACCCGGGCCTGCCATGTCAGGTGGCCCCTCCCCCCAACCCCAGGCAAGCCTGAGGTGGGCTACGGGCCCTTCACTAACTCTGATTGAGCACATCTGACTGGCTAAATGCTTTGTGAAATCATAACTAAGGCTGATTGGCTGGCAAAATGGCAAACTTCAATGTAAGAAAATTCTGTTTTAAAACATTCAACTGATAAAAAACTATAGTTTTAAAGTACAGTGGAACTTCTATATTCGTCAATATAAGGACTGGCGGCAAGAAAATACTCCCATATTTGTTCAAAAATTCAATGTTCGTCATGAAAAGTCACCCACCACATGGTAATGAAAATAGAAATTAATTCAATGATAATGTGATTCTATATTCATCCGATTCAGTATCTGTTAATGACAAATATAGAGGTTCCACTGTATAAGATATTTATATATTCTTTAAACTGAAGTTCTTACTGTTGTAATTTAATTACATTGACAACTTCATGAGAATAACTTTCTACTTTTTATGACGGTGACGTTGTATTTTCCTAATCCAGGCACAGTTTTATAGAGCTTCCTGATATTACACTGTTTATTTCTAGAGTGACCCTTCACCTTTTTGCAGAATTCTGTAGAATACTTTGCAAACAATGTATAAATATATCACTGGTTTACAGAAAATGGTGTCATATCCCTCTTGGCGCCAGGTTGGAGCGCACTGTACTTAACATGTACAAGACATAATTCAGAATAAACTGTTCAGTTCTAATTGATGGTGTAAGCAGACTCTATGTATCATAAAGACTTAACTTTTTGCTGTTATGTTTTGTTATTTTATAGCAAAGAGATAATAAGTGACAGTGTAGATTATATTGTTATTTATTATATATATATATATACATATTGCAATGTAGGATTACACTGACAGTTAAAGTGCTGTAAAGAAATTTATAGAGAGATATTTCAGAGTTTGTAGATTACACAAAGGTTATAGATTACACTTTGTACAGTTTAAAGGCACCCAACCGTATTTCTAAAACACACATATTACACATATAAATACATGTATAATAATATCAATAAATAAATGGTTAGAAGTGTTAGGTAATTGATCTTGAAAGTTGGATATTTTAGGCACAGATTACATGAAGAGATTCTTGCTCTCTCTTAATAATGTTATAGTATGTAATGAATTAATTAATTACATACTATAACATTATTAAGGCTTGGCTTCTGGGCCAATGAGTTTCAAGGGGTGTGGTGTCAATTTTAAAGCTTTTAACATCTGACTGTTCCTCTTCTCTACACTGATAACTACACCCTCCCCCGCCAGCATCCAGCTATTAGGAAATAATGTAGTAAACATAAAATGGATTCCTGTACTCACGAACATAGGGCCCTATTTAATTGTAAGCCCGTAATTACCTCCAAACTGAACTGTTGGCCGTGGGTAAATTTTTTTAGAAACATTTAGACATATTGAATTGTCACAAATCCCGTACATAGCATTTCAGGGCGTAATCATAATCAATTAAGCAAGTCCATAAGTTACAATTTAGACAGAGCCAATAGTAAATGAGACCGTCATCATGACTTCAGTAAAACATGGCGTTTAAACTACAATCAATTAGTGTTTAGAAGTCCAATTTGCAATCAGACTCGCAATCCAGAAATGTAGATATCAATAAAAATCAATAAAGCCACTGTTCTAGTTCATGCGGGTTCCATGATATGTATTAACTCCGTGATTCCCAAGATCAGGGGCTGGGATGTGCTTCACTGTGGTCTATTCCCTACAGGAGAATTAATGTAAACTCTGAACATTCTCCACTAAACCTGACACGTGCAGGACATAAGCGGCCCATTTTTGCTAAGTGCTGTAACTTCTAGTAACACTTCCTTCTCTGTCCAGCTGAATGTGTGTAGTGTCTTCCCCGCAGCTGGCAAAACATTAACCAATATACAACTCAACAGACTTATCACTTGTAAATAAAGAGGCTGAATTCATGAATGTGTCTCCCAGTAGGAATTCTTTGTTTGTCTGATTAGATAATCTTGCTTCTGTCCCAAATCCCTACTTGTCACAGGTAATATGTTTCTCTCTATCCTGTAAAGGTAAGAGATCAAAGGTTAAATTCAGCAATCTTGTAATCTGATGTGAAAATGTGTGGTAACATTTAAATAGTTAAATATTATCTATCTATCCATCTATCTATCTATCTATCTATCTATCCATCTATCTAGCTATCCACACACATACATGGAAAATGAGTATTACAGTAGATATAATAAAATGTTTATTAGACAAACATACTACAAATAGTGACACTGTGTATACCTGTGTTTTCTTGCTGTTGTTTGTTTTCTTTTTGCTTAATTTGTAATACCTAATCATTATTGTTTTTACAAAACAACAAAGTGAGAGGCGCTCAATCAGAGAACATCTGACCTTGTTGTTTTGTTTATGCAAATTACCCTTAGGGACTAATCTCCCTGAGAGGTATAGTGAGCTCCAGACGTGGACCCCTTTCTCACTGTACCTTAGGAAGTTCAGCTACACCTCACTGATGAGGCCAATGAAGGCGGAAACGTACATCTGGGGTTTGCTGTTTCTCCTGCTCAGGGTAGAATTGCCTGGTATTTCGGGGATGGATCACTCTAGTGAGTGGGACCAGACTGATATACTACAGGATATTTCTCCTTGTGAAGGACACAAGTGAGTTAAAAGAGGTTGCTCTCAGAGTGGGTCATCATGTCCATAGAACTAACCTTTACTCTGATTAAGCACCTCTGACCTTGTTGTGTCATTATTGTTTTTGACTTGACTTGTCCAATAAACAAGGTATCACTGTATACTGCAATACTCTTATTTTCTATCTGGACACTGATGGCAACTCCAGAGAAGAAAAGGTCATCATTTGAAGTTGCAAGACATGATTTATTAAGCCATTTGTTTCACTGGATGCTATTTTTTCCTTACCAAAGTATTATGTATTCCTTTGCGGGATTCATCCAGAGTCCACCATATACGTATATAGACACATACACTAAGATACAAATTTTCTCAGACGGGAGTTAACTTATTTGTTGTGAAGCTCTTTACTAAATTGCCTGGAATCAGTTAAAACACAAAGGAAATTAGGCATTAACAACCCTTTCCACACCCTAATGACACACCGCGGCAGGACCACCATGCTAAGTAATTAGCTTGTCTTACAGTAGTACTGGGGTGTGTATGAGGGAGGAGCCGTGACAATCCCTGTCATTTTTCTTTCGCTCATTAGTACTAGCAGCGGGAGGTTAATGTCAGTAACACTTTGTGAATCACATTTGGGTGACTTTGCATCCTGTACAGTGTATGGACTTTGTTGGACGTGAATATGGGATTGTGGAATGGGAATGCAGCTAAACTGGAGATAGGACATTTTTAATACTTAAGTGCACAGTTATCTTCAAGCTATATCCTGCTAGCACAAACATCCCCAGCTAGTAAAAGCAACTAGATTTATTGTGCAGTAAAATAGGAATATAATTAATTCGTCTGCTACACTATATGATAGTGTTTTGTGTACATTTGACTGATAATGCATATGTGTCTGGAAACATTCATGGTCATATATACTAATGGATGAGATGTATAATATATTTACCTTAAATTATAACATAGTAATTGAGAGGTTCTCCAACACTTTATCCTTTAGTACATTTGACCTTTAGTATCATGTTACTGTGTGTCAGGGTGGCACGTATTTCGCACATTGGAGAACAGGGCGCCGAGAACTCTGCGCTCCAGCCTGCATCCCATCTCATATTTACTGGATCTGCTTGCTGGAGGCTGCCAAGGCTAAGATAAGGGGCTGAAAATGTGCCATGTGAGACTGGCATGTGTCACTAGGAGCATATTGTGTGTAATGTCACTTGTATGTAATGTAACATGCTCCTAGTGAAACATGCACACAGTGACATTACATACAAGGGACATTACATACAATATGCTCCTAGTGACACATGCCAGTCCCACATGGCACACTGTCAGCCCCTTATATTAGCCTTGGCAGTCTCCAGCAAGCAGGTCCAGTAAATATGAGATGGGCCAGATGGGATACTGGAGCGCAGACCGTCATAAGGGCTCAGTTCTCGGCGCCCTGATGACGGCACGCTGTTCGCCAGTGCGCGAAGGTCGGTATGCCGTGTGTCAAATATTAAAGAGCTACTGTAGTTTGAGAAAAAACATTGCAAGATTGAGAAGTGTGTAGCAAACTAACAGCATTAGAAGAGTTATAATTTAAGAGTGTAGAAGCATTTAAAAAAAAATAATATCCTTTGAGTTTATACCCTATTTGCGAATTCCTCTAAGAGGGGTTTTATCTTAACAAGACTTACTCTTCTTCTTAGTTATATTGTTAAGTGGCTCTTTAAAGTGTTACTCTTTCTACAGCACTGAGTAGATATCCTATCTGAATCCACAGTTCCTTCCATTCCTTCCAGAACAGGAAGGATTAGCTTTATGTCAGCCTTTATATACTTGTAGCCTGCTGAAATTAAGATTTTTTCTTTTTAAATGCTTTCATACTCAGCTGCTTATGTTATTAGTTTGTTATATACTTCACAAACATCCTTTACACACAAATACTATGCTCAAGCATTTTAGATAGAGACCAAATCAAAGTTACCTCCTCACAAATAATCAGGGATACTTTGAGGTCCTTGATCCTGAGAATGAAGACAAGCTAATTGGACACTTGAGGCAAACATGAGGAAGATGCATAGATGAAGTTGGCCTAGGTAACAGAAAGTATATATCCCATGAAAAATGTATGTCACAGGGTTCCAGACAGCCTGGTCGTCTAATATGTCAAAAGTCTAAAGAATGATACATATTTTTAAAACTGTGCTAAAGAATGAGAATTGGGCATATTATTAAAAAAAACGTAACCCTACTTATTTTTGAAGGATTTGATTAATATTCCATATGACTCCATTAGCAGCTCTGATCAAGCACTACATGTCCATCTTCTGCTGAGTCACTCTAGGAGGCTTTTATGCATGTTATAGGGATGTTAGTGCACAGTTCCTCCAGGCTCTTAGTGAGCTCAGAAGCACATTCATGCACAGGATCCTAGTGTGGCACTGCCACAAAGGAGGACATGTAGTGCTTGACCATATCTGCAAATGGAATAAAGATAGAAAAATGTAAAAATAAATTCTCATTCTTAAAAAAACAACTTTCATTTAGTTGTCCTTCAAGCATCTATACTTATGACAAACAACTTTTCAATGCACAACAAAAATGTCTAGCCACTATTGTGTTCTTAAATAAAAAACGTAATAAGATAACTAAAACAAATATGACATTATTTCAGAATAAGTTAGTTATCACAAGCTTCATACCAAAGAGTCCAACATAACAGAGTTGACTAACAGGTTTGTGACATAAAACGCCATATGTTTTGTGCATCTTAAAATATGTATTATTTTGTTGACACGCAACCCACAGCTACCAAATCTATATGCTGTGAAGAATCACTCCCATTGAATAAGAACATTCTAAAAGGGAGGTGATAAACCTAAATAGTTGGCTGAATAATTAAAATTCTTAATAATGATAAGACTGTTTTGTGCCAGTTTTCCCAGTCACAAACGACAGAAACTAGGCCAAAAAAAAAATCAGCTATTCTGCTATATTCTGTTATATAAAACAAGACTTTGTCATTAAATGTGACCTGACACTATGTATGTTATGGTGGATAGAAAGGTGATTGAACTAACCTCCACTGTACAAATAGTAAGGAAAGAAAAAAATCTGAATACACTTAAATCTATCAAGAGAGCCAGAAGAATTGTATTACCCCACAACATTTCTCAATGAACAGTGTGCCCACTGCCGCTAATGATTCCAGGTAGTGGCATGCAAATGAGGCTCTAAATATACTACCTTTTTGCATCTAGACATTTAGTACTATGCAAGGGTTCTGGCACTGTACTCTAACCCAAGGATAAGCTGTGAAGACTGCCTGAGACCAGCCCTCATAAACGTAAATGGATCCCATTTTGAGCCTCATTTGCATGCCACTACCCCAAATCCTTAGCATTTGTTGGACCACTTAGGAATTATTTGAGAAAATATGTAAGTGTACATATAATGCTCTCAAATATTGAACTTTCCTATGAAATATGGCGGGGATTTATTAATATGACCCATGATAAGCCACTATCTACTGCAGAAGATCGAGCAATACATTATCTTTATGCGCGTTCCTAAAACTGTAGTATTGTAAATAGGGCAACAATGAGGTGCAGTAATATATATCCAACCCCTATCCACGAACAGAGAAATGCATGTGTATTATAGGGGGAAGCATGTGCAGTTTAACAGCTCTTTCAATCAGCTCAGGGCAAGTGCACGTAAAAATATGTGATGCTACATTTAGATGTGTTTAGATTCCTTGCATGTGCCATCAGTGATGCAATAATGACTGGCAAAGATGCAATAGTTGGCATGACATAATTATTAATGTATAAAAACAACAAACCTGACAAACTTCTAACATCAGCAACACATATCAGTCACCTTTGTTTATAATGTCAGTCAATAAACCATGAAATGATTAAAAAGTTAAATTAATAAAACATTAATTTTCACAGTTACATGTCACAATATATATATATATATATATATATTATATATGTACATATATATATATATATATATATATATATATATATATATATATATATATATATTTATTTATTTATTTAAAATCAAGGCCTGTATGCAGCCCAGTAGGACCAAACTTGGACACCCCTGCTTTAGGACATTTGTTAAGCTAAAAGGGCCTCCAACACTTCTCTCCTTCCAAAGAGTTACAGCTGGCAGCACATTCATACTCTTACATACGATATTGAAATTCAGGCAGCTCTGTCAGACATGCCACATGTGGAATTTCCTGGAAGACACTTTTTATTCCACAATGACCTAAGCTTCAGCCGTTGTCTGACCTGCGTTTTTAATCATGTTTGAAAATGTTTGAGTTAAATCACAAGTTCTTTATTATTGCCCTGAGCTAAGTAAGAATTTTTGGCTGACAACTTGTAAAGAAAAGCGAAGCTTTACAAGTAAACCTGTGCTTTCCATTGGTTTCCCCAGAGGCCAAATTCATTCTCTTTAATGTCATTACTTTCCTCTGGAATTCTCATTGTTTTTATAACTGAAAGGATTTTCCTGCTTTTGTATGCGCCAGTCGCTGTGGATCAGACAATCTCAGTCCCTTCTGTTACTGTACAAAACATCATAAACACTTTTTTAGTTCACTAGATTCAATATACTTATACATAATAGTCCAGTGTCATTACATGGCCTGAAGAATTTGAAGGTGGTAAACTGAGTATCTCTAAACAATTTTCGAAAAGGACCACTGTAGCTAAAAAAAGGCACTTGTTTGTCAAACAAATAATATTAGCAACTGTGTAAGCCATGGACATACAACATTTGGGGGGGTTGTGGATTTTTGAACACTCTTAGTGTGTGAGTTTTGGCAATCATTGGGGTGGGATAAGATAATTAGATAAGATTGAAGTTGACACCATGCCTCTTTACCCTCACTGGTGGAGAAGCAGAATCCGTGCTTCAAGAAATGCGACCATATGTCTCAAGAAATGTGACCATCCATTCACACACACAACTTCCACCAAAGTTTCATGCCCCAGCAGAGGCATCAAAAAACATTTTTCCACTGAAAAACTACCAGTATGTTTTTTTTCTTGCTTAATTATACTCTTAGTTGTACTCAACGTTTTCAAGCAAACATTTTAATTGTATATTGATACTTTTAAAGAGGTATAGAATGTTTCAGTTGTCGCAGACTGCAAACAGCAAGTGTAAATCACACCATTTTTTTTAGTTCACTAGATTCAAATACAAGTACAGTAGACTTACAAGACTTACAAGATTTACAAGTCTCAACAAATGCCAGGAGCCAGGTTGTCATGCCACAAAATGCTTACAGGTACCTAGATTTCATCCACTGTATGTCTCTCCAATTCAGTTTTATCTGGAAGCAGAGAGGCATGAGTGACTGAGCCAGTGTAGTGTTGGCTCAGTCATTCCTTGATTCAGCACTGCACCCCCCCAGCCGAACGTACCTGTGTGTGAGGAGTGAAAGCTACTGCGTCTAACACAGCCTTCACTGAAAATATATTCTTTGCAGAGCATCCAATGCTCAGCTAATCTAGGCCTCTTTTAATAGTAACTCTCAAGTAACCAGAAACTGCATTTATCCAGCATCTACCAATCCTCATGGTTGCTGGATAACTGAGTGCCTACTGCATTTTGTTATTGGCAAAAAAAATCTAATGCCGGAAACCTCACTTTTTACTTACTAATTGCATTTTTCCTACTATATTAGTCATGTGACTCTCAAGGACTTTTAATTATTTACAATTTATTACATAAATCACAAAGAGGTGTAATTTTTCTTGAACTACAACTGGCAAGTGGTTGATGGGTAGTTGACTACAAATAAATTAACCTTGGGTCTAACTACAATTAACATTAATTTGCAAAATTCCTTATTAGAATTATACACAAACAAACAGTAATGGTCCCGGCGCTAAGATTGCTTCCACACTAATTATTAATTCTATGGTCTATCAATAATATTCAACATGTAGATAACAGGCCATGTGTGTATAGCTGAAGATAGTATTCACTCTGATGATTTCAAGCGGTGGCACAAAATTTATATAGATACACAAATTCACAAATATACACATTTACACTTGCCTACTCTCAAAACAAGAAACCCAATAAATAGTCTCCTGAATGGTGTAAGAGTCCAATACACTTAGAATGTATATCTCAAAGGTTTGAAGAGTCTTATTCACGTATATGAAATATAATGCAGAAGGTGAGATATTTATGCTCACGCTGTGATCCCGTGGGAATTCTCGCCCTTTGTGAGTCTCTTGGACGATGTCCTGCATTGAATACAGAAGAATAAATAGACGTTAGTGTCCAATGAGTCAATCTTTCCCAAGTAGTGAATCCACTTGATATATCTGTGGAATAATTCAGCTTCAATCTCATCTCAGGGTGGTATTTGCCATAGGTTCTTATGCTGCTTCTTCCAGTGCTGGTCACTGCAGTGCTTATGTATATTACACTCACATTTCACAACCTCATAACAGAGGTGAGCATATTTCACATTTAGACATCCACTCGAACATCTGTTGATCTCTCCAACCTGGTAGGAAACCCCACTGGTGGATGATCTCTCAGTGAGTGAGTGGGAATAATTTCCTTAATGAATACTGGAATATTTTATTCAGATACGGGTGTTCCCCACCTCAGCCCACTGTTGGGGTCTTAATATAAACCATAATCCAGGTGTCAGATAAGCCTTCTGTACTGTCTCCTTCAGATTCAGAGTGTAAAAGGTTTATTTATGTGGCTAACCTTCTATATCAGCCTTATATACTCCAGTTCCTTCTAATTAGAAGCAAAAAGCTCCTCAGAGCTAAATAAGTCACAAGGACTCTAAATAAGGAGCATGTATAATTCTCAATGTAAGTATCAGTATCAAATGTGTTTCACCTAAATTATAGGCTTTTTCTTCACCTAAATTATAGGCTTTCTATTAAATAATAAGTAAAAGAGTACCCCCTTCATTCGTGTACAATTGTACTCCTGCACGCACACCCATGTATGGCATAACTAAGCGTGCCTACCCCGCGTTATAGTCACTTGGCAGTTCCCCCGCTTGTCTCCGCCTCTCCTTCGTGAAGTGAGATGGTGCTGCAGTTGCATCTATAGTTGCCATAGCTATGACAAACTGAAATTATATTTATCACTATATTTATATATTTCAAGGGATATTTGTAAAGGTCAGTAATAACTTTAGGGGTTTCCAAAGTAAGATGTTAACACCATTCCAGTAAAAGATGAAAAAATAATACAAATCTAACCCTTATCAATATTTGCAAACTTTCTCATAAATTCAATGGTGAAAAACAGATATAAAGAAAAATGAAGACAATTCAGATGACTAAAAACAAAATAAAATAAATGTGTTTCTCTAAAAGGTAAATCCATCAAATGAGATCCCTCTATAGATTAAAAAAAAAAAAATATATATATATATATATATATACAGTATATAGTTTGTAGCACTGCAAAAATTGGAACCTGCTCTGTGCCCATTTAATGGCCTTGCCATCATCTTGCCCTATATATATCTTGCCATCATCTTGCCCTATATATATTATGGAAATCTTTGCCAGTGATCCCCTAACTGTGCTCATAGGTTATAGATAGTTCTGCTAAACAAACTTTTGATTTTCATGTAAAATATCCTGTGAGGCAACTCATTCTAATGAACTGTATTTAAATGTAATAATAGCAGATTGTACACATAGTTATTCTTACCTTGTTGGGTATGATATAATGCACTAACTTAGGAAACACACATTGGGTCACTGATGCCCACTAGTATACAAGTGGAAGATCCTGTATTACAATTATATAATCTTGGTTAACCTGGCTCAGACTGTGAAACACAAGATGCAAAATATCCTTATGACCCTATTACTACACCAGCCCCTCCATATTTTGTGCATTTAGGTCAATATAAATATGTAATGTTTCCAGATAATATCGACTCACTTGGTCCATTCATCCAATGTTATACCACATTTGTAGTGTCAATGTGATTTGTTTTATTTCAAGCGTTTTTATTTTGGTTTATCTGTCGTATTGTAGTTAGTTATCTGCAGCCTTATTAAATTGCGATTCGGCCAGTTCTAAAGGGCTCTATATAAGCAGAGAGCATTTTTTATTTTTACAGAAGTTTTTAGTTAGTGAATACCTTGCTTTTGGATAGAAGTTCACTAAAATATGCTCTGTGCTTATACAGAGCCCTATTCAATTGGCCAAATTGCAATTTAATAAGGCTGTAAAGGTATATGTAAGTGAGGTAGGTTATGAATGCATCCAGTAGATTGCATCATAACCCACCTAGCCAAAAAATTTGCATGAAAACATGCAAACCGTTTTTGCAATATAATAAAAAAATGTGCTGGGGGTGATTTAGACACCCCAAGCAACTGCGATTTGCATAATGGATATCTAATTTTTAATTAGACCCATTATGCAGCACATGCTGGGGCTGGGGGGCAATTCTCTGGGGTTGTTGGAGGTCATGGGGCAATTACCTGGGGCTGAGAAGCAATTATCTGGGTATGTGGGGCAATTATCTGGGTATGGGGCAATTTTCTGGCTTGGGGGGCAATTTTCTGGGCCGGGGGGCAATTCTATCGGGTTGGTGGAGATCACGGGGCAATTCTCTGGGGAAGGTGATGGGGCAATTATTTGGGTTTGGGGACAATTATCTGGGGTTTGGGGGCAATGATCTGGGGTTGGGGGCAATTATCTGGGGATGGGGGCAATTATCTGGGGATGGGGGCAATTATCTTGGGCTGGTGGATGTCGCGTGTCAATTCTCTGAGGCTGGGGGAGGTTATGGGGCAATTATCTGGGGTTGGGGCAATTCTCTGTGGCTGGGGGAGGTCATGGGGCAATTCTCTGGCTAAAGGAGGTCACAGGGAAATTATGTGGGTAGTGGGGCAATTCTCTGCGGTTGGTGGAGGTCATGGGGCAATTCTCTGGGGATGGGGGGCAATTCTCTGGGGCTGGGGGGACAATTTTCTGGGGCTGGGATGCAATTCTCTGGGGTTGGTGGAGGTCACGGGGCAATTCTCTGGGGCTGGGGAAGTATCACCTGGCATGTACATAAAACAATCAGTGAATGATGGGACAGAAATCTAAAGGACAGGAAAGTGTCTGACATCATGTGACTTCCCACAGTAGGGCAGACTTCAGGTGCTAACTGAGCATGTCTGCACAATCCCCAGGCATAAAAGTAACATTGTATAATTTGTCAACATTGAGAGAAAACTCTTTGCAAAAGCAAGAAAATCAGCAAACTTCAGGCTACCAGTTTAACTGTTTACTTTGGATTATTTTCATGCAAAAAAATGTTTTTAGACACTATAAATTCTCCTCTATCAGATGCATTAATAACCCAGCTCACTTACACATACCTTTAATACGTTCTTGATGCTTATTCATCAATGTGGGTCTGTATTTACCAGGATGAGAGCTTTCTCACTAATGAGGTCTCTCTAGTTCATATCCTGTTTCATTCTGAAGCCTCATGAACCTCCAAGTTCTGAGGCGATATAAGACATTCTATAAAATAACATAAGATATATCAATAAGGATATCTCCTATTGTTTCTTGTATAGATTGCAAGTACTTATAACCAGATGGATGTATATCTAGTATCTCATATATTTACTATACCCAGTGTATACAACTTCTACAAATATTAATGTCTTACAAATGCATAATAATTTTGATTATATGGGTTAAATTGTGTATTCTTGGCAAAGCTTTATGTTTAGCACAAACACTGCAATTGAGGATCTCATCCTGACCTGCTGATGCCTTTAGCTTTCAAAACACCCTTTATATAAAAATATAGTTACTCACTATGCTTCTAAACACTGTGATTATAAGAACAAGTGATCTTTCTATATAGAGCTGGTGATAATAACTGATATAGCCAGAAGCTTGTAACTGGTTATTTTATAATGTAATCATATGTTTATGAATCATAATTTTATTTTTAGGCATAACTTTGAATGAATAAACACAAAAATTATTGTGTCGTATATTCAATTCACCATATGTATTGTTTTTCTTTTGTTTAGCATTTTAAACTCTGTAGGTATGAATTTAAAGATTGTACGGGTTCAAAATGAATGGGACAAACACAAGTTATTCACACTAAAAAGGAACTCTAGATTGGACAGAACCATTACAAAAGTCAATGTTTGTTAATGGAAACGGGTTATTAGCCAATCAGTCCTGCTCAATCAGCTTCCTCTGCAGTTATTGATCTCGCCCACCATTTTATAAAGATTTGAAACGATAGTTTCTGTTATATACATACTATAGTATCTGTATATCATAAGCATCCAAACGTAAAAAGGAAGTTTCACCTCCATTTTTTTGTAATGAATCCAATGAATGGGCTAGAAAAATTCTCATTGTCTTTGAAAGCGTCTCTCAGGTAAAGGATGGAACAGATTAAAGGCCCAAACCTTCTGTCTACAAGTCAACAAAAGGAATGAAACAGTGTTTGTTTTCATGGCTACATAACAAGCAAGGGATTTCAGGCTTTCAGGGTACCTTCTCAGTTAGCCACAAGTGGTTTCACCTTTGCATCCCTTTTGTTGCTTTTTCTACAAGCTTTTGGTACATCAAAGTGTGCCTTTCTTTCGTCTTCTCCAAGCAAGAAATATTAAATGACCACTGTAGTGGGCATAGAATGTGGTTTTGTTAATTTATTTAATGATTAATTAACAATTATATTAGTATTTGAGGCTTTTAAAACTTACATTTAAACTTTAGCTGTGTAGTGTCAGGCAGATCTACTTCTCTTCAACCATGGGGCTGGGGCAAATCCACCCAGTAGTCAGTCTTAAAATGATTTATTTTTTGCCTTTGAAGAAAGTTTAAGGACAACCTCCTACCATCCACTGGACACTTAATACAGGGAGGAGAGAAGCAACATCAGTTCAAATATACATTTTTAAAGTGATTTTTATTTTATTTATAAAATACGGATTTAATGCTAATCAAATAGTAAATAATCAAATGATATCCAATGAGAGACTCTGGGTGTAAGTCGGAAACTGACAATTGCTTACATACGGAAATGCTTCTGAATCTGGGCTTTTTTGAGTATATGCAGCTCAAATTTTAAGCAACGTAAAACCTAAATACATGTTTTGTTGCTCCCCATCCCAATACGCTCACAATATGCCGATTTGTGGTTTAGACGTTTATCTATTAACTCTAAAAAGTAATTCTAGTTAAAGTCTCACACACTGCTTTACATCAAAGTAATTCTGGTGACTCAGAGTCAAAGGTCCTAGATGTCAAGATCTTACATGTTTCTTCTACAACACTGGCCATCGTTCTATTAGCTGGGATAAGCTGTGAAAAGCTTTCCATAGATGATATCTCCCAAAATACTCACTGAAGTCTATGGGGATGTTGGGATAATCATTCCACAGGTAATAAGAACCATTGAGTGTTACATGTAAATCGCCCCAGCCTACTATTAGCCCACTAGTAAACAAATAGGCTATTGAATTCATTGTATATGGTTTGAATCAGCAAGTGTGATTTTATTAAGTTTGGAGATGACTGATATAGATTAGGGCTAATTTTGTATAAAAAACATTATAAACGGTCACAGCATAAAAGTTTAAATGGCAAATGGCCTGGTAATTGCAGAGAGGAAAATGACACAATAATAACATTTGGCTGTTATTGAACAGATTGAAGTGGAAGTGTTAGTTAACTGAGTTTGGAAATGAAGTATTTTAAGCAGACACTACCTACATAGATCCTTCATCTTGCTATTAATTTACCTAAACATATGATTTAAAGGCATATCTAAGTGAGTTGGATTATGAATGCATCTAATAGAAGATAATTAGTAGTGAATGCAAAAATCTTAAAATAAACATTGAATCACTTACATTGAAGTCAGCACAATCTCTTGTAATTTCTGACCGTTGCAAATTAGGGTTAACACTCTCCAAACCCAGGGTAAATTCTCATCAAATTTAAAATGAGTTGTTTTGGTCAATCAGGTTAGCTGAAACATTTGATTTAAACCATTTGGTTCCTGTTTGTGCTGCAAAGCAGCCTGGGATATGTAGTGTATAACTGATATGTGCTTTGTATTGCTGATGACATACAGACAGGAAGCTGCAAGGAGATTGGCTGAGCAAGCAACAGCGGGTACATAGTGGGTTGATATTGCTCACCTGATGCTGGGATTTTTAGATATTAATAAAAATAACATGAGATGCTGAATACACATAATCTGCTTTTTGCCTAACGATTGCAGAAATGTATTAATCCATGCAACTTGGATATGCCTTTAAATGTTTAGGCATCTGTGATTACCCTTATTTAACCAACTGGGCATACTCTTCTTTCTTATGACAGTAACTGTCCCTTTGATGAATTCTTTATGTAATGGAGGAAAAGGAACACAAGAGAATAGGAAAGGAGGGTAGAGGTAGAAATTAGAGAGTTTACTGGGGAGGACATGGATAAGAGAAAAGAAGCACAGATGAGAGACAATAGAATGGAGACTTATGGGTAAGAGAGGAAGGTGGAAGAAAAAGATCTGGAATTGAGAAAAGTAAGGGTGAGATGTGAAAGTGGGAGATAGAAGAGTTAGGGATGAGAGAGTGGTAGATGAGGAGGAAAAAAGGGGTAAGAGGGTGTAAGGATGGACTGAACTGCAGAACAATGAGGGAGCAAATTGGGACATAGAAAAAAGAGTAAATATAATGAAATAGATCAAATAAAGTCACTCACCCCCCCCCCCCCCCCCGTGTGTCTCTCTATCCCCCCTGTGTGTCTCTCTATCCCCTTGTGTGTCTCTCTACCCCGCGTCATTATAATGACGCTACGCACATGTGACGTCACATGCGTGCCGGTCAAGGAGCGGAGGCCGGAGCACAAGCAGGTGAGTGGGGGGAGGTGTTTAGGTGGAGGAGGGGGGTTTAGGTTGAGGAGGGGGTTAAGGATTGGGAGGTTGAGGAGGGAGGATGAGGATAGGGGGGTACAGGAAGGGGTTGAGGATTGGGGGGGTTGAGGATGAGGAGGAGGGGTTGAGGAGAGAGGATGAGGATGGGGGGGTTGAGGAGGGGGTTGAGGATGAGGAGGGAGGTTGAGGAGGGAGGTTGAGGATGAGGAGGGAGGTTAAGGACGAGGAGGGAGGGGGGAAGAGACACAGGGAAGGGAGAGGGAAGAAGAGACACAGAGAGAGAGGGGGGCACAAGAGGGACAAAGGGGGCAGCACATTTCCCACCCTCGGCTTATACTCGAGTCACTCATTTTACCCAGTATTTTGTGGTAAAATGGGTGCCTCGGCTTATACTCGGGTCGGCTTATACTCGAGTATATACGGTATGTATTGTCCTTGTGTAGCACCATCACTGTGCATGGCACATTAACATCACGATGTTATCATTTTAGACCGACTATCTCAGTATGCTCTTCTGTTTTAATATCTCCTCCTGGGATAGATAAGTAATCATGTGAGATAAGATCATTAGGAGAGAAGGAATACTTTTTGGCATATGACAAGACCTTCTAATGTAATTTATTTTTAAAATACACATCTTTCAACCTTAGTTATACAACATCTGAACTCAAACGTGTTAATAACAACCTAATTTATTTGTGAACTTTTCAATTTTGCAATTGAAATACAGGTCTTCAGCCACTTTTGTATGTGATGTACATTTTATGTGCTTATTTACATTTTTTAACAATATCTTATATTTACATTTAATTATCCTCTGTTGAGATGTGCCCATTTAATTTTATTGTTTGTCACCTTGCTTTTAGTTACAACAATATGAGATTGGATATCACTTATACAGATATAGATTCAGTAAATGGTGCTGTTTGGAACTTGAAATGGGAAGATATACTATATATTTGTATATATATATATATATATATATATATATATATATATATATGCGTGTGTGTGTGAGAGACTCTCACCAGTGTGGTATCTAAAACTGATAACCATCTCCATTGACTAAAATGGCAAGGTGATGAGAAGTCATTTAATTAACCAAGGAACACAATGAAGGGTAACGTTTATATATATATATATATATATATATATATATATATATATATATATATATATATATATATATACACACACATTAGAATCCTGGTTATCTGGCACCAAACTAACCGGGACTCTCAAGCAACCGGCATCAATTCCCCATTTTCAAAGAACTCCTGCTAAACCGGCACTATCCGTCACTATTCAGCAGTTCGAAACTGCAAAAAGAAAAAAAACAAAACTTTTTTTCTAATTGTCTTTTCTGGGCCTAAATAGCCCAGTTTAGGTGCTAAAGGCTTTTTGGGGGGTTTAAGGGTCGTTTAGTCCCTTAAATTCGGGGACTCACGATTAACCGGCAACTACACTTATCCGGCAATAGGGAATCCCTGTGGGTGCTGGATAACAGGGTTTTTACTGTATGTGTATATATATATATATATATATATGTATATATATATATATATATATTTATATATATATATATGTATATATATATATATTTATATATATATATATATGTGTATATATATATATATATATATATATATGTATGTATATGTATATATGTGTATATATAAATGTATATATAGATGTGTATATATATATATATATATATATATATATATATATATGTATATATAAAATATATATATAAAGAGTGAGACTAAATATTTACCCTTCATAACAATTGTGTTGCAAACATGTAAAAGATAAACCTTTCACACTTACATTATGTTTTGTGTGAAATTCACTTTGTTGATTTCAGACAAACATTTAAGTAACACTTGTGAATCTTCAGTTTGCACACTAGTTTGCACTGTGAGTGAGCTTTGCAAATTCACTAGTTTGCCCCAAACAGTGGCAAGTTCAAAGTTCACCTCTTGAATAGGCCTCTAAGTCTCTTCGCTTACCTTCTGAAACAGGATATTTTTTGACAGTTTATCTCAAATTATTTCACCTTATGCAAAATAACCCTTTATGTTCTAAAGGGCATGCGATGTGTTCTCTGAAGGTGTCAATCAAAAGTCCCCATGGGAGGCAGTTAGGATTTTTAGCAAGTTATAACATGACGCATACTGACAAACATAAAGACTACAATATTAGATGGAAAATGTATAAAACAGGCAAATCCAGTTGAATTTTCTTGTAATTTTTTTCACAATCAGCACATCTTTGTATTATTATTAAGTTATTTTGTAGAACTAATCTTGGAATAGCCCAAATGTTTTTCGAATCTAAAACAATAATGCGGATTTCAAATTATTACATTTTATACGCTATTATGCTGCAGTGGAAGCTATAATTTTAGTTTCTACTTATCTACTTCCTGAAGTAGAAGCAGTCTTTCAGTATGGTGGAAGTTGCTAGTTGTACAATAGAAATGTGGCAGCTAAAACTACCAAGGTTCTCATTGGGACTAATGGGAAGCTATTTGTTTACAAGGCAGAAACTGTAAGAAGCAGCTCAGTGAAGGAAATGGAAGCCTTCAGCAAAGACACACTGCACTTAAAAGTCAAACACTTATTTAAGTTTAGTTATTTAAAGTGTCATGTAGAAAAATGTTACTATGGTCCAATGGCAATGGTAAATTAAACTTTGCTTAACTTTTAAATACAGTGGTACCTTGGTTTTCAACCTCCTCGGAACGCAACATTTTCAATACTCAACCTGTCTGGATGAGCAAAAAACCTTGGTACTCATCACAATACCTTGGATTATGGTTGAGAACCAAGGTAAAAATCAGTGTAGACCTTTGTTGAAAGCTCCAGAGTAGTGAAGAGTGGAAATTAGCAATATCCATTATGAGTCTTCATACGAAACATACATATTTTAACCACAATATATTGGAAAAGAAGCAATTTTGTGCAAAATAATAAATAAGTGCAGCACAAAAAAAAGTAACCCATTATGTCTAACATCTACAAGAAATGTGATATACATGTCTGCAGTTGTGTTATCAGCATGATCTGGCTGTGGGTGCACACAAAAATAATTTCCTGCTGAAATGTGCTTAATCTGTTTTTCAACTGGTAGCTAACTCTGCAGGTTATAGTAATGGCTTGTTTCCACTGGTGTATTACACCCACTTCCTCCCCCTGCACTGTAGGCGTGTTTGCAGTAATGAGTGTGGTGTAGTGTTTCGATTGCTGACACCACCAGCCCTTGTCTCCTTCCCTCCCCTGTCTTGTTCATGCTTAGCAGTCAGTCTGAGTAATGCTAGCAGAGAGAACACAGCACTGGATTCCCTTAATTTGCCTCAATCACCAGCACCGTGGAGGTCAGACACAGCTTCCACTTGTGGGTTTTACATTCAGGATCAACTGTGACCACCGAACCGGCTAGCCCCAACGCCACAATGGTGGCCAAGGACTATCCCTTTTACCTCACCGTCAAGAGAGCAAATTTAACTCTGGAAGTACAGACGGCTCAGAATCCTACCAAAGAGATAGAGGTAAAGAGTAATGGTACATGGGGGTAATAATATCACAACCTGTGAGATAGAGGTAAAGAGTAATGGTACATGGGGGCAATAATATCACAGCCTGTGAGATAGAGGTAAAGAGTAATGGTACATGGGGGCAATAATATCACAGCCTGTGAGATAGAGGTAAAGAGTAATGGTACATGGGGGTAATAATATCACAACCTGTGAGATAGAGGTAAAGAGTAATGGTACATGGGGGGCAATAATATCACAACCTGTGAGATAGAGGTAAAGAGTAATGGGTACATGGGGGCAATAATATCACAACCTGTGAGATAGAGGTAATGGGTACATGGGGGCAATAATATCACAGCCTGTGAGATAGAGGCAAAGAGCAATGGGTACATGGGGGTAATAATATCACAAACTGTGAGATAGAGGTAAAGAGTAATGGTACATGGGGGCAATAATATCACAACCTGTGAGATAGAGGTAAAGAGCAATGGGTACATGGGGGCAATAATATCACAGCCTGTGAGATAGAGGTAAAGAGCAATGGGTACATGGGGGCAATAATATCACAGCCTGTGAGATAGAGGTAAAGAGCAATGGGTACATGGGGGCAATAATATCACAGCCTGTGAGATAGAGGTAAAGAGCAATGGGTACATGGGGGCAATAATATCACAGCCTCTGTATCTTTGTATTGTCTGATGCTTTAGCTTTTTAACTTGCTCATGAGAATGACTTCTCTCTAAAGTAACCAGTGTCGATCTAATAGATAAGATAACGCTTTATAATGGAATACTTGCATTGTTTTAGGACGGAAATACTTGCTTTACTTATTGCTTGTATCCACCTTACTCGCTGCGATCCCTGTTCCCTATTCTGCGAAAATGAATGAGACTAAAAATGTCCACCACACGTTGGGTTTGTGCCTGTGTGTCTGGTACTGAGCTGTACTGTTTAGGTTTGAAATCTCAGTGCAAAGCTCCTACCAGCACTACTATGAGCTAATGCATTGCCCAGTTTATTAATAGTTTTAAAATGTACATCCTTTTCTGTAATTATATATATATTTTAAAATGTATATATAATGTTCTGATCTTTGCAACATGGTTACAGGAGAAATGAAATATTATTATTATTACATTGTTTACAAACTATTAAATAACGATTGTATAATATACTGCTTTTTATATATAATTACATATTTGCCTTTTTTTGTGTGTTTTGCTGTACACATTTTACTTATCTGCTATACTAATACAAGGTGTTTTTTGTAATGTAATTTGTAAGGAATATGTTGGCGCGTAACAAATAAACGATAATAATAATAACTACAAATCATTACAATGTCATGTGACTTTAACCAACAATTTACAAAACACTGTATTTTTGGCCAATAAATACAAATGCTCTCCAGAATTACGTGGGAATGGAGAGGTTTTCCAGCATGTCACTCTTTACTACATGTAGACTATGTCTTCAAGTTGCTTAGCACTTCCATAATATGCCCCCACCTTGGCAATGAACTAGTTAAACCTACTAAGTGCTCTACTGTGCATGGTAATAGAGACCAACATATGTCAGTCCTCTAATCTACAAAACATAAGAAACTTTAAACCAGACCTGTCTGGACACATAGCTCGAGAGATTTTCTTTGCCACGACATTTCAAGCAAATTCTCTAATCTGTGTTTTGTAAGAGAATTACCACAAATACATTAGCACCTCACACTCCCAACAGTCTACTGCTCACTCGGTAACACAACACAGTAACACAACACACCTTAACCAGTATGTATTTTAACAACTTACTGTCAAGATATAACAGCCTGTGGGAGCTTATATTAATATTGCTGAGAACAGTATACTTGGGTAGAAACACAATACATGTATTTATATCAGGACATTGTGGTGGACTTTTGTTTTGACTATGTGTTGATTTATTTGTCCAGGTTTCTCTTCCATGATGGAACATACTTGACAAAGACCCCAATCATAGACTTAGAGCACAACTGCACCAACTGCCCCTGGTGATCCATAAATACTGTACTTAAGTGGGAGACTATGTAGATTAGGTTATGTCTTTTGTATTATATATTATGTACATTATTGTATATTTCTTTGAGTACACTGTTATCACCATCTCATAGAATCCTTTCTCAGTACAGTTTATATTGTAATTATTTGTGCCTGGGGCACCGAAAGATAAATTCACCTGCCTAAGGTCATATGGAGCTGAAACTGGAATATATCCAGGATTCCCAGTTTTTTTAAGCCAATCCATTTCAAAATGGAACCACTCCCTATCCCATTGTTATAAGGTGTTATTTTGTTAAGACGGTTACAGTTTGTGTTGTATTCGACCATAATTTTAAAATCCCACTTCATAAAAAAAAAAGGAAATATTCCCTATATTGATATTGTACTCACTAAATGCATAAACAGAGCACTTCCTTCACTAAAAATAAATCATGTGCAAATTTTTGGTTACAGTACGTGTCCTCTGTGAATTGTAGCATTGTGTGTCTGAAAATGTTTAACACATTGCACCTCCTGTGTAAGCAAGCAGCAACCTGCTTCAGTTTGTGTATCCTGCAGTCTATCCAAACATAGGTCCCAGGACACTAGGCAGCTTTCAGCTGCACATCTGGACATAAACAAAGAGGGCGTTTTGTATACCAAATACACACCAGTTATCTATTTTCTTTAATTATTCACTATGTGTAGCTTGGTATTTAGTGTGTAGACTGTAAGCTCTTCAGGATAGGCACTTGTTGTTGTTATTATTATTATTATTATTATTAATATTATTACTTTTATTTGTAATGCGCCGACATATTCCGTAGCGATATACAGAGGAAAAGAACAAGGAAAAATATAAATTTTAACAAACTACAAAAAATGGATGGCCCTGTTTTGAGCTTAGAATCTTTGTAGAAAGTGTTTTTTTTCCCAAAGCCCTCTACAAGATTGAAAACTCTCTACTTATAATCTAAAGGGGATGGAAGAGGCAGATAAGAAATAGCAAGGGTCAGGAAGAAAGTGAAGTTTCATTAGGTAGGAGGGTATGCAAAGTTAGAATGTTTTTTCATATAGAAGGAAAAGGAAAGCAATGTTATTGATATGCTTTTTTTAAGCCCTGCTAATGGCATGTTGTTATTTATCTATTTGGAGCCAGCAGATTCTGTAGAGAGCACTAAGTACAGAGGATGCAATGAATACGTTAGAAATGTGTATCTCATAGTACAGATGTTTTTGGGGGCCCTGTTCTTATTTGAGTTTATAAATGTAAGTTAACACACTGCTTCACTGTCTCATATGCCAGATTTCCATCTCCCCCTTGTATAAAAAAAAGCTACATGCCACAAAAAGACACGTAAAGTAACTATGTTTTTCGTGCTAAGTACAGCTTGAATATCTTTCTATTTTAATTCAATTCCCAGGGCTCCTCAAGTGTTAATCAGTATGGCCTGTTCTCTATTGCCGGATTTGTGAACAATGAGCTGATATGAATTTTGGTTCTCGTGTACTTGTACACACTGTGTATTTCCGAGGGAGGCAGGGTTGCGCCAGATAAGCACCTTTTTGAAAAAAGAATGAACTTTGTTTTCTCAAGCACTTCTAGACATGTAACAGCTGCCAGCATGACACCGGGATCAACAGGTTTTCTTATTTTTTTTAAGAGGTATTTACAGCTAAAAAGGGTAGAATTCCAGCGCCTGGTGCACCAAAGGTTATCAAAGCAGCTTTCTTTGTGGTCAACACGTTGTGGTCAGGCTCAGTGATTTTCTCATACAATCACAACAAACTGATACCTTAATTAAATTAAGTGACAAAGAAAATCATAAATTCATGTCTCATCATTGTTATGAATCTTCCATTAAAGCAAAGATACATCTGAAGGGAGGAAGGAAGTGTATGTGGCGGGATAGGGTTGGATATCTGGATAGTGATAGAAGATGAGATTCTCACAGGGGTATCTGCTAAGTGCACTTCTCTCATAGAGGCATTTGCCTGGAGAAATGCAAGCTAATAGCATGGCAGTCTAGTGCGGCCAATCAAACACTGCACTGGGAGATATATGTCCTCTTCTTATGTAGTGTTGTGTGTGTGGGAGTCCAATGAGAAGAAGAAGATTGGCAATATGATGGTAGGCGGATCTGTACAATGAGGCACCATATATGTAAATCCGTCCTTGGGCAAAATATTTGGGAAATGTAGGTGCATTTGGTAAATATTGGAGCCAAAAATAAAAATTCTTAGAAAATAATATATATCATTTTATGTGGGAATTTATCCATTAACATGAACATTATTTAAGATACATATATATGTATATACTTTTTTTTTTTTGGATGGATCTTTATAAATAAGTCAATTCAATTAAAATAATTTCTAATCATTAATAAACCATTTATTTCTACAACAAAACATGGTGTTTGACCCAATATTTCACACTATAATGTACATACATGTCATCATTGGTAATGCTGCGGACGTTGAAGCTTGACATTTAAATACATTTTCTTCTTCAAGGTCACTCTTCACTTTGTAGCTATGTTCATCCTACAAATAGATGACCTATGCATTTTAACGTCCAAGCAAACACACAATGCAGAAGGATGCATCATTCAACATGTCGTAGAACTTAAAGTACGGCAGAGAACGGCCAAGTCAGACAATTGTTCGGCTTTGAGTCATATTGCTATTAATAATTCCATTGTTGAAAGAGGAAAAAAACGCTTTCTCTGCAAAAATGTCTTGATTTTCAGACCCTATGGAACTGAGGCGGTGTGTGTACCATTATTTTTATGCATCTAAACTGGTTGAAATATAATTTATTGTATTCAAATTTTCTATTTTTGTTCAAAAGGAACAATATACTGCATTTAGCTGCTCAACTCAGACATAAAAATAAATCCCTTCAAGGTTAAAAGGAGAGGAGAGATTATATGGACACAGAACATATAATTATTTTCAATTTAACTGTAAGTTTTTGCATGCAGGAAAAATATATAAATTTAGATCTGAAGGACTAAAGTACATTTATACTGATTCATGTCACAATTAAAGGGCCACTGCAGTTTTTTTTTATAAGGGACAGTGTAATGCTATATTCCAAAGTGCTCTTTGAAAGAATTACATTTGATAATGTGTGAAATGCTATTAGAAAGAGTAAAAAATAAACATAGCTTTTTTATGTATTGTGTATTATAGTCATTGCCTTGTTCATTTTGCTAGTTTTTTTTTACAAGGAGGGGTTTGCAGACTCATAAAATGTCCATTTCTATTGGCAAATACAGATTAGCAAAATGGTGACTCTCTACAGCAAAATAACAGGGGTTTATTAACTTAAATATTTATGCATTTATTAGGGGATCCTCTAATTGTGTGGGTTGATTACATGTTTCTTACAAATATTATAAGTGGATCTCTTAGAAATATTTTGAGGTATTGTGCTAGAAACTGGTTCTTCATCATATATATATATATATATATATATATATATATATATATATATATATATATACAGTAGACTCTCAGTTAACCAGAACTCAAGCAACCAGAAAATTGAATACCGTACTTTAATTAAAGATTACATTTTACAGGGCTTAACAAATGCCAGGAGCCAGGTTGTCATGCTACAAAATGCTTACAGGCACCTAGATTTCATCCAATGTATGTCTCTGCAATTCAGTGTTACCTGGAAGCAGACAGGCATGAGTGACTGAGTCAGTGCAGTGTTGGCGATACATTCACCGGGGTCAGCACGCACCCTCCAGCCAAACGTACCTGTTTGTAAGTGAGGAGTGAAAGCTGCTGCTGCTAGAACAGCCCTCACTGAGATATACTTAGCAGAGCATCCTATGTGCAGCTAATCTAGGCCTCTTTTAATAGTGACTCTCAAGCATCCAGAAACTACATTTTCTGGCATCTACCAGTCCCTATGCGTGCTGGATAACGGAGAGCCTACTGCATTTATATCTTTAAATTGTAAATTTGTGAGTCTTAATCTTGTAAAGTGCATTGAAGAGACAATTTGTATGCTAGATTGCTAAACTCTAAGATCAAAAACAGGGCCCGCTGTTCGTTTTACTTTGTATTTAACCCATGTATAGTGCTGCAGAAAATTTTGGCACGTTACAAATAAATAATAATATATATATATATAATTGTTTGCTAAAGTATTTATTTGTGTTTACTCTTCATTAGTAGATTCATCAACACAGATGTACTATACAATTTACAGGCACACACTAAGTTCTAGTTCTCCCCTCTCTGCTTAGCCTGTCAAGCTGGTTGTCAGATGAGATGGTGCTCTGATGGGGGGATAGCATGAGACCACCACACCACTTCACATGAAACTTCAAACAGCTCTCAGCTGCTAATTACGTTCTGGTCACAGATGAACAGAGCAGCTTTTGAACCAGCAAAATACAGGAGAAAACCTGCTTATCCAACTGATAATCTGTGACACCACCCTGCCCCTTTAAATGATCCCATCTAACCTTTTATTTTTTAATGACAATGACCACCATAAAGTACAAACACTAATAATCTGAGCCCTAATTGCTTACAAACAGACCTTGTTATTGCTCTGGATGAACATTTCTCTGGAGAGGCCATGCATTTAGTGCAAAACTTGCAGAACAATTCTAAATAGCTCACTAATTAACATATCCTATCCCCCTGTTTGCAGCTAAATTATAAGCTACTGAATCACCTCTGTGCAAACTAATTCCATTGTTTCAACTGTGTAAAAATAACATGTTTGGTTTGGCAAAACCCTGGAGTTAAAGGGACATGAAACTCTGCTATTTACTTTAACATTACTAAATAATTTTGCTGAATAAAACAAGTGTTGCACAGCTAGAACACTTACTGGCAATGCAGCTTTGCAGTACTACCAAGAATTCCCGCTGACAAACTGGGACTTCAAGTGCGATGTAAAGGAAATAAATGATTTCTCATAGAGCTTTATAAATGAGCTGATACAGTATCCTAACAAACATAAGAGTCTGCAACAGTCTGCAGAGGGATTAAACGTTCAATAGCTTGCCTTTCATGTAAAAAAAAAGCTTTAATACTATTTACACTATTTTAATTAGTAATGTACCCATAGGAACAGGAGCAATAGTACAGAACATGCCCCGTCCCCCACATAAAACATTTTAATAAGTCTTCCTACCCTCTGTGTGGATATTATTTGTGTTTGTTAATTATCTTGCACGATTTTTATAGTTGGGTATAAATATTGGCTGATACCTCATTGGATGTACCACTCTGTTACATTATGTGATTTTATAAGGCGATTTATATTGTAATTAAGACATCAAAATAACACCACTTGTAAAGACCACATCAAAGCCATGGGATCATGTTGGTTTGACTGGGAGCATGGAACAGCTTGTAACCAAACCTTAGCCAAGGTCACTGTAGTACCAGGACTGGATGTGGTGCTGTAATCTCTAAATAATGTAGACAAATTATCAAAACATGGGCTTTATATAGTTGTTTAATAATTATTTAGATCATTGTAAGTTGTGAACCTTTGCAAATTTATGAGTTCAAGGCATTTGTAAGTAGCTAATAGAATATGGCCCTAGGGGAATAACATAAAGATCTCCTATTAGAGAGCCGTTTTAATACACTTCAGAAGTCTTGAAACTATGACACAAAAATAGCACAATTCAGATCTCTCTTTCTCCTTTGCTAAATAAATTAAATTAGAATTTAAGAACTATTATTAGTAACCAGTTTAACACAAGTCTGAAAATATGGTTTGTTTTACAGATATTAAATGTGGATTATTTACATATAAATAAATATAGCACTGGATTTTTTTTATCAGTGGAGAAAAAAAGTTCAAAATACTTGTGGAATTGAGGAGCTGCCATATTGCATAAAAATCGGTAGGTCTTGGAACATGTTGAAAATCATAATATACATTGTCTTGTTAAGCTGTGCAATGTCTTGAGGGTTTAGCTAAAAAGGTTTGGCAATTAGCTAAAACTAACAAGTCATTTAGAACATTTATTAGGCAAAGACAGAGTACATTCATATAGATACTTTAGGAAATATTTAGGAGAAGTATCATTTTAGAAGTCCAGTTATCCGGACCCTTCATTATCGTCCTTATATAAATGTTAGTGATAGAAGCCTTCCACCGTACAGAGTACAGTACTACAAACAATGAATAGTAAATTAGTGAATCTATTTGAATGTCTAAAAAATAAGTTAATAAACTTATTTCCTGCTCCAATTGCTCAGTAATACAGTTGATGCACCGCACTCTGGGAAAACTTGCAAATGAGACCACAATGCACGCTTACTCTGTTAATCCATAACCACTATATACGTGTCTTATTTTAACTTATACTTACTGTATTTCACAGTTTTAGGCATAGCAATAGATGGATTATTCACAAACCAGGTCACTTACCGACATACAGAACTGTTTTTCTTTACTGTCGATCATTAGTGTGGGGCGAGTGCCTGGTTTGTATTATATATATATATACTAGCGAATTGCCCGTCAAAAAATGTCGGGCAAAAAATCGTAAGACAGGGAATGCTGTTTGAGACATAATGGAAACCGTTTTTTACCCTGAGGACCTACAGCTCTCATTGCAAGGCCCCATGCTGTCTGTGATGTTTTTGGATTTTTTTTGTGTATGTATTTAGTGTGTTTTTTTGTTCGTCTGCTAATCTCGTAATTTTTTCAATCTCATATCTTATTTTTTCGAAGTCCCGCGTCTCGTATTTTAACGGCTCGTCTCGCTTCACAAGGCTCGCAACGATGAGCGCCTTTGGCGCTCATCGTCTAATTCCTACGGTTTAACGGCTCGCCTCGCTTCGTGAGGCTTGAAGCGATGAACGCCATTGGCGCTCATCGGCTAAGTGCTACGGTTTAACGGGTCGCTTCGCAAGGCTCGCAGCGATGAGAGCCTTCGGCGCTCATCGGCTAAGTCGTATGCGTTAATGGTTTGCCTTGCTTCGCGAGGCTCGCAAGCGATGAGCGCCTATGGCGCTCATCATCTAAGTCGTACGCACCTCGCAAATCTTGACAACGTCTCGCAGTTTGACAACTATTATATGTGATTATATATATATATAATCAGTTGGATTCTTTCATTTGTAAAAAAGAAGTGTATCTGTGTCTTTAGCTTTTTTTCTGAACTGTACTTATCAGAGAAACAATATAGAGGAGGGGTGAGTCTGTCATACATCAATCACCCTGACCCACTATCCAGCTTCTCCTGAAAACAGCTATCTGTAGTAGGCTCTCAGACGTTTCCTTCTGATAATCTGACTCTAGTGTCTGATGGACAACATTTGTGTTGGTGACCATATTTTAAAGTTGCATTTTAAACTGGAACTATCATTAGCTAAATATAGCAAACAATACAAGTTTGTGATGCTTTCTTTAAAGGGGTCTGGTCTAGACAAATTTAGCTTTTAAGTGTCTATCTTGGAACTGTTTGAATATATTCCAGGATGAAGATTAGGGTGGGTTTTCCTGTTCATTTTAATCCTTATGTTTTCCTGATATCTAGTAAAAAGGCGCACACTTACTACCCCTTACTTGTAATGGAAAAGTCAAGATTAATAAATATCATTTTGTTGTTTATTGAAAAATATTTGGTATGTTATTTTTGGAATTAATATAAAAATGTAATCTACTCTAAACAAGTTCGGCAAACTAATAATTCTCATTTTTATATGGAAAAAAAAGTTAGTTGTTTTGTAGTGATTATTTTTGGTGGATAAACTAAAGTTCCTCATTAATGAATCTGAGAGATTTCCATTGGTTATGTTTGCATTATTTAAAGATGCAATACTCATACAAAGTTAGAGTCTTGATATTATAAATTAATGTGACTTTTAAAAATTCCCCGGTGCATAACACCTAATTATGTCTCAGCACTTTAATCATTGGGAGACTTTAGCAAAAATCAAAAATGTGAAATCTAGAAACCCCTAACACCAAGGTAGAGTAACTTATAAGCTACAGATGCAGGTGGCTATAGTGTGTCCTACCAGACACTGTCGTGTATCTCTATAGACCTTAAGAAGCCAACAAAATTAATTGTAGAATGTTACTAGATACCCTTATAAAGTCCTCATATGGCAATACTAAGTTGCTAATCCTTCCTATTGGGAATGTTGGGTTTAAAAAAAGCAGTTAAAAACATAACCATAAGGATGCGTTGTAGCTAAAGCATACTCTCTGAAAGGTAATTGGTTTGAAATAGACACATTACCAAACTTTCAATGTGGACACCAAATTTCTAAATCAGGCATGCAAAAATTGCAAGTCAATACACGGTAGATATGCCAAAACCAGAGACACTCACCCCACTATAAGGTTAAAGCTATTTGTGCATCCTTAGGAAAATCAGATGGTCCGTTTCGCCCGTTTGAGGGCTTACTCAGCAGCCCATGAGTAAGCCCTCAAAAGGGCGAAACGGAGACTGTCAGGATTTTCCTAAGGAGGGGTTTTTAGATTCCACATTTTTGATTTCATAATTATTAAAGTGCTGAGAGTCTTGATATTGTTGATGAGGAACTCATAATTGTTTGCAGTACTGTGCAGTACTCCCACCCTTCGCAAACCATACTCAGCCCAGTATGTACTTAAGCTGCTTTATGTAATGTACTAATAGGACTAGATCTGTTGCAACGTTTATTAAACAAAGTAAAAACTTAGCTCTAAATAACCCTTATTAGTGTGTCGGGTCACAGCAACACTTGAGTTTTGGATTTGCTTTGGAAAATTTAGCCTAACAGGCGGTTTGAACCAGGAAAGAAAAGAAAATTTTAACCAATGCAGTACAATTTTTTCAAGAGAGCGGTAAAAGATCAGAACAGAGGATAAAAATGTAGGCATGTCCCTGTATCAGATTGATGTACATTTTCTACATTATAGATCACTACGTTTATTCGAAAAGCATTTTTGAATATATGAAACATCTTTTAATACCTAAGTAAATACCTAATACCTAAGTAAATATTCCATTAATAGTAATTTCTTGTCCTGTTAGGGAAAAGAAAACACAGGCAGGTACTACAGGTCCACATCCTTCGTGACAGATTGTAATTTACTGCTTTTGTCTGGTACTTTGTTTTCCTGCGTCTGAATTGAATACATTTTTGGTGTAGGTGTGTTCTTTACTGTATAGTTTGGATACCAACAAGCTGCATTGACGTCTGTTAATAAATCTCACTGTCACTCCTTATTTGCGTTTGACCCTATTAAATCATAGTTGAATTTACGTTTTTTAACCAACAAATTAGTTTTTAGTATTTTACTTTGTATTTAACAAATCTTAAGTTAATACATATTTCTGTACTTAACAAATTAACTGGCTTCCAAACTCCTAGCAGTGACTAAAATTGCTTCAATTTCCAAAATAGCAGTTCAAAGTGGTAATCTCTTGCATTATGGCCAATATCAATATGTTTAAGAGCAGAAAATAGCCCCTGCTATATCCAACTGTCAGGTAAATTAATTTATACAGCAAACACTTTTTTTTTGAGTACTAAAGTAGAGCTTGCCAATTGTATTTTAAACTTGAGAACTAGATAAACTAAAAAGGTGCCAGTCAAACCTTTTCGAGGTGCCATGAAAAAGTGTATGTATAAAGATATATGTGGGATACAGTGCAAACAATGGTACTGCCAGCAACCTGGAATAAAGTGGACTCTTAATTTATTTGAGGAGGATGGCATATAATTATTTTTATAGCAAAGTGGTTTGATCACCTTAGGGGTAATTTAACCAACTGCATTTTTTTTTGCCTTTTTTAATGTAATTTTTATTGTGATTTATAGAAAAGTTGCAAGTTAGTTTGCACCAAGGACCCTCCATTTACTAGTCCCACCACTGGTAGCATATCCTAAAATTAGGAGCCAGACATAAAGTTTTAGGAACAGTTTCTTCAGGATGTCAAGCACTGAGCTATGGTATATTTTATTAATCATACTTTATGTGTTACATTATCTTTGTATGTCAAAAATGTTATATATTGTACATGAGATCTATGTGATATTGAAGACCTGTTGTAAAACACGTTTTTAGAAATATGGTCCACAATTGTATTAAGTAAAGTTTTTAAATAATAGAAAAAAACTAGATTGGAATATGTATGCATTAATCATGCAAAACAAACTTTCCTTGTTTTAAAATATGTTTAGTTTGAAATCATTTATTACTTTTATCAAACGGTGGATATGTTTTCATAACTCGCTAATTTAGGATTTATAATGTCTCATGCGAGAGACATTTCGAGTCGTTTTGGAAATGGTTCAACATCTAAAGCCAAGCAATAGAACAGGCCAAATTGGCCAGGAGCAGAATAATATTAAAATAGTATGTTTTGGTCCATTGAAAATGTTCACCAGTCTCAATAATTTTGGTTACATTTGATAACTTCTCATCCTTTACAATGAAAAAAATATATATGTTTGAGCACTTTGAGTCTGGCTTTAGTCAGGAGAAAGTCATGGATTTGTTTTTTGATAAGAAAAAAGTAATGTTGCCTCACTGTACACTGGAGACATCCATAATACTCTGGTGAAGTTGTGTGTGTGAGAGGGGTGTTTATATTACTGGAAAGCAGGACTTGCATTTATTGATGTAAGCTGACTACTTCTATAAATGTGCGATGTCATATTCACTGTGATCCAATTATCTAACATCTCCTACCTCACCACCACTCTCGACAGACAGAAAAGATGAAACAAAAACAAAATGGATTCTTCTATACATAAATAGAGTTATATATTTCACAAACAAGTGCCATTTTTCTTAAAAAACAGTGGTCCTTTTAAGTGGATTAATATAAGAGCAATACAAAAAGTGCTTTGTCAATGAATAATGATTACTGTATCTCATACTAACCATGTATTGAGCACTGTATGTGAGTACCCAGTGAATCACTGCCCGAAACATCTAACTGTAAGATATTAGTGCCCAGGGGAGGGTATCTCAAGAGCAGACTATGACTCATAAACTGTTTAACTCACTTCAAAGATCGCTCACCTCCTCTTTAGCGCTGCTCTGCTTCATGAAATACAGCTGTAGAACCAAACATAAAATAAATAGAAGACTCACCTTTTCTTTAACGCATCCAAAATATTCTTTTCCAGTGAAGAAATACATTTATTCTCTGTGCAGAGGAAGTTTTTAAAACATTTAGAAAGTCTTTCTTTGACTATTATATAAACTATTCTGGCAAGGAAAAAAACTCATGATGTCCACTGTGACCCAATTAAGGCTCAAATAGAGGGGGTTGTCTTTAAATGGCATATAGTTCCTTGAATTGAAGACATGTGGGGATTCTTGGAGGGACAAAGGGATTCACCTTAAAATATGGATAGACTGCCCAAAATTGGGACAGCTGGGAAGTATGTAACTTGCAACAGATGATTCTTATTTTTGTACAATATAGGGCATGCAATATTCACATATTTATGCACATTCAAGTAACTATTTTTCTCTTTTAGCCAAGTCATTTTATAGGATCAAATCATTAATAATAAGAATAGAATAAAAAGTCATAGATTATTGGTTTTATGATTTATAATGTACTAATTTAACTAGCCTCAGTCAAAGTTTTATCTGGTTCTACTCATATTTGAAATGTTTTGCTTTGGACAGATAATGGCTTGAGTCTCCAAAGCAGTTTGGCTTCAAAATGATCTGATGTATTTTAAGATAACATTATTGCATCTTTGTGGAGGAGGGATACATAGAACATTACCTTAAACATCATCTTATTAAAAGAGATTAGAAAAAAAAAATGATTTGAACCCATTAAAGACAATCCCTTTCCATTCAAGCACAGTCTTGTCATGTTTGATGAAATGATAAGCAATTTTTTTTCTAGCAAACCAATGCAGCTGTTTTAAATAATAAAAAGCAAGATACATCTGGGTACAAAAGCAAATTGGTGGTCTATTATGCAGCACCTGGGCTGAAAGCGATTCCCCAGTTGATGGTTTTCAGGTCACTAATTCTGCCATTCCAAGCACAATGGAGGAAGACTCCAGCTCAGCTACTTCATTCTTCAGGGAACAATATCAAACTTGACTTTCAGTTGAGTGTGTTATCCAGCAGAGTGTGTTAATTGGAGGGCTGTGGGTGGGCTCGCTTAGTGAAATTGAATAGAGAACTAATCAATATTGTACAAAAAAAAAAAAAAGATTTAACTTGGTCTGACAGCCATTCCAGTAAACAACACAAGGTTATTTTCTTTAAACCGAATATAAACCAAAAGTAAAGAAATGTAATCTTAAATATAATGAATGAAGCATAATATTTTAAACAATTTACTGTTTTATAAAAAAAAAGAAAAATGACAATAAATTATGGCCACTTCAAACAAAATATAACAAACAGAAGTGCAATGATTTTTCTTAAATAAGGCTAATTTATTTTGTTGTACCATAATTATTTTCAGTCTGTTTAAGTGATATGGAACTTGTAATGCAAAAAAAGGATTCAGATGCTTCTGTTGAAGTTTGGCATAGTTTTGTGCAGTGACGGGCAAATGGCAACCAGGGGTGTAGGAGCCAGAATAATCACTGAATACTTAAACAGTAATGGCCGAAAGTCTCACCAAAAAAGAAGAGAATAGGTGCACCTTATATGTACTCAAAATATTTTCATCCAAAAAATTTAATACAACCAAATCTCTCTGAAAAATACTTTTATTCACATTTCAATTGCTCATTTTAACAGATTAGCGAAACGTAAATGTGTATATTTTTACATTTATTTTAATTTTTTTCATGAATAGTGGAATGTTTGCCAACATTACTTTAATCAGCAGTTCTTGATTTTATGTTCATTTACCTAAATGTTTAGGTACAATACATACACATATGAGTAATTCTCTCTAGTTATATGAGACCGCTACAATCCAATATTAATTTATGGAGTCGGTTTTCAAATTGAGAGATCACTTTACAATTGAATAGGATCCATTAGAATAACTGATTTAATATCCGAGTGAGAGCGCAATCCCCTCTATACCAGGGTATCCAGCAGGTGGCTTGGGAGCAACTGGTACCTCATTTGCTTGGTATGTATGTGTACGTATACATCCAAGGTGTGGTGCGATTTTATATAATGAATAGTACTTAGAGCTTGTAATCAATTGCTTGTAACTAACTATTAATTATACCAAAGTAATATTCTTTTTGTGCACCGCCTACAAGCAAACAAATCTTTCCCAGGCATGTTTAGTTTCTTTGTAATTCGCACAGCAAGATGTCCTTTGTCTTGCATGGATTTAAAAGCAATAATCTTTGTATATATACTCCACACAATGAGTTGCACACATATTGCAAATGCGTCCTTTGTCACTGTGTTTAAACTACATCTACAAATGTTCCAGCTTTTGACCATCATCTCACTTCAGGTGTCTGTACAACATTAGCAGCTCCTTTGTACTTAATCTCACACTTATTTGCAGAGCTAATTTACTTACATGCAACTATCTCACACCTTCTGGGATTTGACATCCTATTTGCTAACGTATGTCACATAAATGTAAACACATTCTCCTATATTACAAGCATATACATCTCTTGTTGAAAATATTCAGGAAAGGTAAAGGTCTGACTCCTTCCCCAGGTTTTTGTGCAAAAGCTAACATTTAGGTTGTGTGCATTTTCCCCTGAAAGATGAGTTCACATGTGCATGAACTTTTTATAGAGATAGATTACTTGACTGGCACAGATAACAAGTTCGGAATATGTTGGCGCTTTATAAAAAAACGGTCAATAATAACAATAACATAAACAAAAATTAAAATACACGGTTATGGGGAAGAATGTGATTGACAAGGTGGGGCTTACATTTTTGCATATTCTAAAAAGTGGGTTAGTCCCTTTAAATAATCACAAGGAAACAAAATTGGAAAACTCACGGTCTAAGTTGAAAGAATCAGTAGTTGTATTCTTGAATCTAAAACCAATGCACATTGAATCGTTATACAACAACCTCAGCACCATTATAAATAGCGACTAAAATTCAATTTCACCTACTTTGTTAGAAATGTAACTCTGCCGTGGCTCAGTGAACTGTCTTGTTCTGTATACAGGCACAGAAATATTAGCTATCATTTATAAAAACCAGCATTTAAAAGGAAAGGAGATACCACAAGCTTTCTGAGATTACTTTCTGATGAAATGAAGAGTCGATTTGTCACTGACCTTGCATTCCTGCGGGAGAGAGTCACAGTGCTCCAGATTCTCTAATGGCTAATCGTGTTAAATAGCAATAAAAACAATACCACCTACTGTGTCTGTTCAGTGGTTGACTAATATCTACTGTCAATTTCCTAACATTTATTGTCAAAGTTGCACTATTGATTGCTAAAACATCTGGAAAAACATCCAGATCTAAAGATAGTTGCTATACTAATATATTCTTTTATTTAAAAACTGCCAACATTTTCTGTAGCACTGTACAAAAAGGAGTACAGTACACACATGGGAGGCAAATAGAAAATGTTAAACAATGGGATTGTTGAAGACCCTACCCTCAAAAGTCTGTAGAATAGCAAGAGCACTATTACATATTAATATAAATACTATAATATACTGTATATGACATTGATTATACTGGTATAGTAAGTTGGTAACTTGTTTGGTTTCACACTCTTAAAAACAAGCAGTTTTGGTACAAGGGTGATTGTGATGAAGTATGATTTATGGGTAAAGTTGGCCTGAGTTTGTGGCCACCCAAGCACTCTGTCCATGACACATGCAGTTTTGGTAATTTATAACAGCTAAGACCAACTAGTGTATGAGTAGAAATGATAACTTATTGAAGATCAATGAATTTCTCAAACCATTGTTATTTCTTTAACAAAAACGTATACTATATTATATGAATATAATATATAAAATGTTGTTTATCTCAACTCTTCTCATTATCCTACACCCACCATTTTGTGTAAACTTGCATTCCTGAGCTTTTAAGTTTACCCAGCCTCCTTCTGAGATGATTAATAAAGTGGAGTAACAGTTTGTACAAGGTAGATGAAGTCTATTTTGCTATTTCAGACAGCTAAGCCCTCAGGTTAAGTTTCAGATGTAAAATAGGGCAGATCCACACGAAGAGCTCAGGAATGTATGCTTTGACAAGATAGAAAATGTTCAGTGCAGTTAGTAGTGGGAACAAGACACCATTTTTATAAAATAGGTGTCAAAGTCATAATTGGCTTGATAAGAAATATTTAGAATTCAAATGGCGTAAATTGAAGACTTTTAGAGAACATAATGTACAACTCTATAAAGTCGATTCCTTTATTGGGTGCTATCCAAAATAAATGGCTTTTAGACAGTAATGATAGGTACAGAAGGGGAAAGGACATAAGAAATAGGCCAGTGATATCTCATAATTGCAGTACAGCATGTGGAGGAGCTTGTATGACCTCTCTATTGTCTGGTCCTCTGTCCATTTGAAACGCCAGTGGAATGACTGATTATTAGCAGATTCCATCGTCTGCACAATCAACCAAACTCTGAGACGTTGACAAAACAATAGCCAAGAAATGTCTCTGTTTTATTCAAGATGCTTGTCATATATCAATGCTGAAAAATATTAGTTGAGAAGGCCCAAGGGAAGTTACTTGGAAAGGAAAGAGACCAACAAACAGATTGTTTCTTTGAAGATTAAACAAAATGCAGACTGCAACAATAGAGCGACCAAGGGTGGAAGAGTATTCCATGCCAGGTCTGGGGTAGCAGGATGGTGAACTGAAAAGGCACAAGAAATTTCCTGTAAATAAAGAAAAGAGAAACAATACTTTGTGTTTGTTTAAAAATAATATTCACATGAATAGGGCATTATTTTCTTTATAATATATTTTTTCTCAATTTGTATGGTTGCCAATTGTAAAGAAGAGTGTAATAAGATGTAATAAAGTAGCAAACATTATTATTAGGTTTGGTGTTTTGGCACTAATTTGCAAAATTTCTGTAATACAATTATTATAGTCAGCCATTCTTTAAAACAGGTAGGCAAGTATTATAAAACAAAAGTGTTGCTGAAAAACACTCAAATATATAGATATGTATACTTTTCATGATTTATGTTAACATGGGAAGATAATTTAGTAAATTAACCAAAATTGTTCTTGCACATCAATGTAGTGAAAAATGTAAATGGCTATATGCTGTATGTCTAGCCATTTCTTACTTTATTCTGTTGTTCTTTTTTTTTCAGTTTAGGGGAAACTAGAATAATGTGTTTGATGTTTATATTTGGATGTAAACCATTCTACATTTTCTATATTCACAGGAACCCAGTACCAAGCGGGTTAAACCTCTTTCGAGAGTCACATCACTAGCAAATCTTATCCCACCAGTGCGGGCAACACCATTAAAGAGATTCAGCCAATCACTACAGGTAATTAAGTTTTCTAAGAACATATCTTAATTTTTTTCCAGAAACTTTGCAAAAAATCCTCAAAAACGTATTAGAAAATAGACAGAAATACTAAGCTGGAAATTATATAGTAAAACTACAAAACTTCATTTTTATAACCTGAATTGTAATTTTTGTTTATTAGAAATCCTAATGTCATTTGTGAAGCTTCCTTTAAGTTGGACAAACTGCTACCTTTGTGAATTTGGCAGAAAAAGGAAGGCGAGCAAGAGAAATGGTTCAGAAAAAAGTTTAAGATTTATTGAGCACACATAATAGTTATGCTGTCAATAGTGTGCAGTATGTAATGGAATGAATATAAAATATCTGACGTGTTTCATCCTTATACTTCCCCAGAAATAATATGATATGAAACATATCTATCTATCTAGTTATCTAGCTATCTTTCTATCCATATGGAGCCTGAGGGTGAGGGTTAACTTTTTTGTCAAGTTCCCTAACAGCCTTTAAATAGAACTGAAAATTTAATGCACTCAAGGTCCATCCAAAATGACTAATCTTATTAGTCACAAAAGCAAATTTCTTATTCCATTAGAGCAATAGTTAAAAATCAAACAGAAACATTTTTTCAAAGTTTTTTTTAACAGTCTGTAGAATTAATATTTACTCGGTCAGTAGTATTTTCCTTTAACCTGTTTATATATCTGGTGCAATGCACTTTTTTAGATTTATGAGATTATTGCACTAATATGGATACTCACACATGCAATTTTCTCTTGTCCTTGCACTTTTTTTTTGTCTCGGTTTGTTTACAAGTCCTTGCCCAGGGAAAATAAGGGTCGAAAGTACAGACCTCTCATGATGTGATAGCAGGAGGTAAATATCATGAATTTCAGGATTACCAACACTCAATAAATTACAGTGAGATACTCCTGGGAATGCTGACGTCTCCCATCCCCTTTCAAGTAGAAGTGTCTTGCTCAGTTCAGCGAGGAAACGGATACTTGAGGCTGTAGCGTTGACATGGGGCTGTCAATATGGGAAGGATTTGGGATCTAGGAGACAAGCAGGTGGGCGATGCCTTTTAGAGAACTTGAAAGATTTTTTTTATCACATTTGATAAAGATTGTTTTTCAAGTGCCACATTATTGTTTCTTGAAATGCATTAAAAAAAATGGAATCCAACTGATGTTTCAGATATTTCTTGTGTTAATTATGAGTAGAAAGGAAAAATAAAAGTAAATGAATGGGCATGACATATAGATTTCTATAAACACATTATGCTATTTTGAAAAACTAGACTTGATAATGGACAAAATATTTTGGGTAAAGGTAATAGACCCTTTACCCCTTTTGGATCGCTACCTTGTTTTGGTGAAGGTGCGTGTGTACTTCAATGACGCTGGGAGCTATACCTTGTAGGGTCACCCAGATCAGCAGGTCATAGCAGAGAGGTCAGACAATTTGCGGCCCACTGGAGAAGGAACTGGCAACCCACTCCAGTATCTTTGCCTAGAAAACCATATGGATAAGCACAAACAGACACAGACAGATGTGCCTGGCATGCTGCTTCCATATGGTCACCAAGAGTTGCTCATGACTGAAGCACTGAACAACAACAATAGAGCCTTTAGATTATGAACCACTATAAATTGTAAACTAATGAGTGTCCCATTATTCATGATGAAAGAAATTTTAGCTGCTGCATTACCACTATGCAGACTGATGCTTCTGCCACATCCGAAGTCTCATCCCACATCATAAGTTAGCAGAAATGAAAACAAACGGTAGATTCTGCATATTTGCATACAAAAAAGTAATAAAATAGAGGCTGTATTAATATTTATTTTAGATTCTAAATCCGTTTACTATTTTCCTTTAAACCAGTTTATATTAAATGTAGTCCTAAGGGGTGTATTTGAGTTTCTAAAAAGTATTTTGCACATTTATCAAGTGTAGTTCTTCAAATGTTCGTTCTATAGATTTGAAACAACAATGCCCCTTTAAGAGACCTCTCTTCTAAATGGCATTATATGTGTGTCGATGATTTTATTTAACTTTTTCACTATTAAAGAACCACTGATGTTCAAGAAATATAGATACTTGTTAGTGCAGTATGCACCAAACTAACAATATTTGCAGCAGTGTAAGCCATAGACATAAAATGTTTTGGGGAAATAATATGAAATTTTAAAGACTCTGTTTATCATTATAGGAATCCATTTTGTGTTTGTTACATCACCTTCTCAGAGCTGAATCACAAAACTCTGTCTTTAGTTATCAGTGGAGAGAGGGGTGGAGAAGGAGAACAGAGAGCCTTTGTTAAGATTTTTGGTTAAGAATTGAAATTGACCCCACACTCCTTTCCCCACACTGGCCCAGAAGCAGACTCTGCTTCAGGAAAAGCAACTATATTACTCCAGAAATGCAAGACCCCTCTTACCCTCAGCTTCCACCAATGCATCATGGATTCCCCAGGGCCCTTCAGAGGCCTCAACATTTTTTTCTAGTTAAAAACGACCTGTATGACTTTTTTTTATGCTCTTGGATAGATTTAAAGTTGTAAAACAAATATATATTTTTTTCTTTTTGTAGTGGTTCTTTAATTCTTCTCATCATCACATCTAAAGAAGAGATCTGTGATAGCTTTGACAATCATCTCACTATTCTGAGAGACATAGATATAACATGTGCTTTGTTTTCTACCCAGATTCAGGGGGATTAAGCCAATAATTATTTTTTTTTAACTTGCTTGTAGTTGAAGTGTTTGACATGTGAGACACCGTTACTATAAAAGTATAACTTCACACGCAAAACACCCCTATAGAATACACAATGAAATCATGTCTAGTGCGGATCATGAGAGGAAACATGAAACTCTTGAACTGGCCGTGGTGCTTTGGAGTTTCCTTTAATGTGTCACATGAAATATCCATATGTGCTGAAAAAAGTAAACAATACAAAATGCAAAGCCCTGTGATGTAGTTCATGTATAAAATATACTTTACTCATTTGTTTTGTTGTGCTCCATATGGCTGTATCTGTGGGCTGCGTACAAAGGCACCATTTATAGAGTGGGGGGGACGAGGGGGAGCTGCTGAACTTACTTCAGCCTGTGCTTTATTCAGGAGGCACAGTATAGCGTGACTGGGACAGAAAATACTATATTCTCAATTGGCTGTAAAGTTCCCACCTTGGCTGGCTTTCACCTCTGTGGAAGTCATTGGGGGACTGCAAAGTTATCCTGCCCGAGACTGAAGTGGTCAAGTTAAAAAAAAAACGCTCTGACTTTGAAAGAAAGTCTTTATTAGTTACAGTTGTGAGCACCAGTGTGGAAAGTAAATTATATTTTGGCTAGACTTCTCTCAGAGACTGAGACTTCCCGTTTGTGGCTTTAAACAGCTGTTGCTCTAAGTGCTTACACTATTGCTATATTAGTATTTGTTTAAGCTTTTGAAACAGACTTATTCACATGGCTCGCAGGATTCCCAGGCTTGCATTCAGTTAATGTCACTGTAGGCCTAAAAGCACAGATGTATGCCTGAAGAGCTTGCTGTGCTAAGTGTTCAATGGGCTGCTGTGTGCTGGGGCTTCTGGGAAATTGCTGCCAAATATCTGCTTACGTATCAAACATCTATTTATCAACCACTGCCATGCTGCGTTATTTGCGTCATTATAGTAATTAAGGATACCCAACGTGCATATGAATGCAGTACTAAAACTACACAATTTAATACACACTTTGTCTCAGGCTTCAGATTGCTCTTGTAATGAGCTGCCCTCATTGTGTTTTAATATAAAATGTGTTAATGAGAATTCATTAAAATGAATATTGTACAGGGCCTGATTCAATTGTTCAATTCGTATATTTATACACACTTAAAATCACTCTTAATATTGCTACATATTCGGCAAATATTACTTATTGGCACTAATAAATTCTTAAGTTAATAGAATACATATAAACATTTATAAAAAAAAAGAACCAAAGCCACATATTTGAGTTCAAGGCATTTGCAAGTAGCTAATAGAATATGGCCCTAGGGGAATAACATAAAGATCTAGGGATAGGGCCCTCAGTCTTTAGTCCGATTACCAAGAATATCTGTCCCATTTGCTCTCTCCATGTAAACAGAAACCATGGTGAGGTTGGTTTTGGAGTTCTATACTGCAAGTACATTTTTATTAATCAAGGATTGCAGGGGGCTTGAAAAGTTAGGAACAAGTTTATCATACATCATGCTAAATCCTGAATATATTCGGGGGGGGGGGGGGGATTTATGTAAGAGGCACATTTTCACATTAATTTTATTATGTACTATAACATCAACCATGACAATTAAAAATATAAAGTATAATCACAAGTAATAGAAGTTATATCAATTAGTTATATGCATACATACACATGGTACATACATACATAGATACACAAGTATATTCATCGCATGTTGGTCCGTTTTGCATTTTCAGCGCTCTATTAGCTTTCGAAGTGACAGCCGGCCTGATTTGTTCACCCCACGACCGTGGTCAAGAAATGCACCCCCTCCCACCACAAAGAGAAGAGACAGCAAGCTCTGGAGCGAAACCTTTGATGTTTGTGTCAATCAAGTGCTCACGTCCAAAGAGCTCAAACGACAGGAGGTTGGTTTTTCTTTGCATTGCTATTTTTTTTTTGGTATTAATGTGACAGGTATTCAGAGAAAATGAGGGGATACCATGACCACAATATCCATTCTGTTATGAATTGTGAAAACATCACGTTTTGCAGAATGTCAAAAGTGGATTATTTGTATATTGTATGGACAAAGTTATATAATATTTAGAAGCAGCAAAAGTGTGGTAATACAGTTAGGTTTATAATGTAGTTGGAAATTCCCCTCTTAGATTTTTTTTAGAAATTGAAAGTATTTTATGCAGTGTTGAATATGTCAAATGATAGAGGAAGTTAACTGAGTATATGTATCGGCAAGATTTGACTCATATGTATATATCTTTCACCATAAGTTCAGATTCTGGTAATCATTAAATAAGGACAGTACAGGACGTATTTTGTAGAGATCTTACATCATTATCCAGTCCTAGTAAAATACAGGATTGTTATCATATCAGTAATGCAGAATATAGGTAATGAGACGCTGCAGTTGCAGAACTTGTAACATGCGTTTAAAGGCATATCTAAATGAGCTGGGTTATGAATGCATTTACTAGAGGAGATTTAGTAGTGTATGCAAACATTTTTTGTTTGGAAAAAATCCCAAAATAAACATGTAAACACTAACATTGAAGTCAGCAAAATCTCTTGTAATTTCTGACAGTTGCAAATTAGGGTTAACACCCTCCAGGTTAAATTAGCATCAAATGTAAAATGTTTGTTTTCAGTAGCTGAAACATTTGGTTCCTGTTTGAGCTGCAAAGCAGCCTGCGGTATGTAGTGTATCACTGATATGTGCTATGAATTGCTGCTGATAGAAAGCTTCAAGGAGATTGGCTGAGCAAGCAACAGTGGGTAAATAGTGGATTAATATTGCTCCCCTGATGCTGCATGCTGATTGGGTGGGGGGTTCAGATGCCTGTGTAGAAACCCCCCTGGAGGTGTCAACATAATAATTAGATGTTTTTTTTAGATATTAATAAAAATAAAATGTTTTATGAGATGTACTGCATACACATAGGCCTTTAAAGACAGGTTTTTAACATATTACGTTGAAGTGTGAGTGGTTTTTAACCTACATCCAAGTGAGGCATGAGAATCATTTTCTCATCCTTTTGTATTGACCTGTTGCATGATACAGTGATAGGAATCTATTATATTCACAAGGTTGTGATTTACTAACATCCATTTTAATCTGCAACCAGATGATATCAGGTTAAGTGAGTTAGAGGCACAAAAGTAATACATTTTGAGCCTAATTTGCAGAATAATTTAGTGGTAGTGGAATTACTGTACTGTTAAAAATGCTGGCGATAGATTTATAAAGTTATATATAATTTTCCACTGTCCTATGCCTTTGTAAAATTATGTACAGCAATGAGTGGTTTACAAACATAATTTTTATTAGATAGCAGTATCAATAACAATAAAATAAATTGCTGCTCGGTTTCATTTGTCCAGTCGTCCTGAAATTTCACACAAAGTGACATGTATTTGTCAGTAAATTCCGTTCTCTTACATGCTTACATACATTGTATTTATCACAAGGTCTTCTAATGGCAAATGTCATTGTCCTTTTAAATTTTCTATGGACTAATGATATGACCATAAAACTCTCCTGTGGCGCACACTGGAAAAACCAAGACATAAAATAATTGGTGACTGTTTTCTGTCCTTGAAACAACTCACTCGATTCCCACCACATATGGTAAAATCTTCATAACCTAAATCTCTTTGGCATTTGTTGAAAGCAGGTGATGTGTCAAACGCAGCCTTTGATCTAGATTTTTAAAGATTGACTTCATTTTTTCTGCAAAGTTTAAATCGGATTTATAAGAGAAACCTGACAGTTTTATCTGTTAAAGAGATCAATCTTGCCTTTTGCAAATGCAAGTGATTTCTAAATTCCCAGCCTAGAATTGATCAAAAAGTAATAACTGCATCATAACAATAACATTAAATTATGTATTCGCCAATATAGTGTTCTGCAAAAAAAAAAAATCACATTTTAAAATTATAATTTGTGATTGGAATTTATTTAAAAAAAATACTTTTCATGCAAAATATCTGAAGCATCCTCATTATAATCAGTTTCCACAACAAACGGCAATATCGGCCAGCACTTCCCTGTTGATTACTCATAATGATAATTTACATTAGTTTCTTATATGTGTATTACATTATAATGCAATTTTTTTTTTGCCACACTTGAAAAACTCTGTGATCCAAATAGAACTTTTTATGACAAATTCAAATATGTTACTAGTTTTTCTCTATCACTTAAGGATTTTAAGTAACATGGGTTAAATCTAAAAATAAATGTACATTTGTAACACTATTCATGTTACTTAAAAGTAACATTAGATGTTTTTCTTGAGTAGTTAGCATCTGGAGCATCCCTCTTAAGTGTCCTGCAGTAGCCAGCATGCATACTAGGACTCCACTTGTCCTGGTACCTCTTCTCCTTGCACAAGATGTCTTAGTGAAATCTCTTACCAGGTTCATCGCTGACAGCAGCGAGATTCTCACAGAAGAAATCCAAGTGATATTCTAAGAAATTAATTTTAAGTGACATATTACATCCCATAACTGAATTAATATAAGAGTTCAGCCACAATGTCAGGGGAGTTCTATGCTATCTATGTTTTTTCAACTTGATTTGACAGATCTTCAAATTTTCTATTTAAAAAGAAAACTTATTTGATGTCTCACAAAAAGCCTTCTTTTATTTTACCATCACTTATTCTAAAAAACTTTTCCTGCAAATAAGCAAACCCAATACCATTTTAAGTTATTAAAAATCCTACATTTTATATGAACTGGAGGTAAAAAAAATGTTTTCAAGATTGACCAGTTGGGTGTTTTCAAAGTTTTTCTTTCCTGGAGTGACTGATACTTTGGTCAGTTCTTCTTGATGTAATGACTTTTCCTGTCTCCGCAGTCCCACTCACACAAGAATCAACACAATTTAGTATAGCCAAGCTACAAACCAAGTGACAGTTCAATGAATTTCAAATGATCTCAGATGTTCCAGTTGTATTTGGCATACTGCTTGTTTTCCAAAAGGAATTTCATATTTTTATATGATTCTTTTATATTAGCAGCATAATCTAATGGCGCAGAAGGAAAATTGTTTCCATTTTCCAGAAGAACGCCTTTCATACTAGTTTCGGAGTAGTCAACGAAGATTCTTTTATTTTATCCTCATGACCAAAAGCATCCAATACAGAGCAAATACTGTTACTTCAAACTAAATTGTTTTCTTGGGAATAAAAAGGTTTTTAACTAGTTTTGTAGTTTTGAAGGTTTTGAAAAAACAATGTCTAAATGAAGTAGCCTCCAGCCCTTAACTCTAGACCCCAAAAATTGGACCTTTTTTTTTTTTTTTTTTTTTTAAATCATCTTGAGCTAATAGATGGGGCTCAGAGGAAGATATACTTCCTTCAAAAGTAGAGCCATGTTGCTTCATGTTAAACTGGGATAAGCATCATTCTTTTCTGAGTCTCTATTGGCTAGAGTACATTTTCGGGGAGAACTCCTCATTGTGAGGAATTGTCCTCATATCACACTGCAAATATGGGTATTTGCTTCACATGTCTGCCTGCTTGCCCCCTGCTTGCACCTGGCTGCTAGTCTGTCTGCCAACCACTTCAAATACATAAAATATGTGGCATCTTTCAATACATTTATTAATTACCAGCGTCATCACAAAAAATCTGTGGGTTATTAACAAAATTCTGATTGCATATTTGAATTCAGCATGAAAATTATTGTAGAAACACCTTCATTTTGCCATGTGAGAACATTTGCTTTTACCCGTGCAATGGGTCATAAATATTGTTTAACTTAGAATATTTAGAATGACTTGCATTGCATAATAATATTCTAGGTTAAGCATGGCTTCTATTTTAATACAAATCATTGGGCTAATGGGATGAAAAGAGACAGGAAAGTGCTAACCATTTGATACGCTAGATTGTAAATGAGATGTTATTTATTGGCAAGGATATTTGCCATTTAATTACATAGTTTGTTCATTAGAAGTTCAGTTCTTTTACCATAAAGTTGTCAGAGAAAGGGCTCATTGTTATGTTGTTAGTGCCTTTAAATGCACAAGTAAAGATAGTTTGAACCCAAACTCTGCTAATAACTGCCATCAATTTGTTCAAAATGACGAATCAGCTGTTAGAGTAGATTAAATTGGAAAATAAACATTTATGTTTTGTAGCTACTTTCCCAGGCTGATATGCAAACATAGCGAGACTGTAAATACCACAAGAGGAAGAATTATGTGCAATTTCTTGTCGAAGACAGATGTAACTCTGTTATTTATTAGTCTAATTTATGGTGTTTTTACAGGCTATTTTTGAGCTATCACAAGGAGAAGAAGACTTGATAGAAGACTTGAAGCTGGCAAAAAAGGTAAATTTATTGCTCTGGTCTGAATGGAATTAACATAGTTAAAAAGAGTCGAGATCACATTAACAAATATTTATTATAAATTATTTTAAATTGAATTATGTCCAATTCATTGCAGTTTATTATATCATGTTCCTTTTGCCATCTTATTTTTTTCTCTCTTTAGGCCTATCATGACCCCATGTTGAAACTCTCCATAATGACCGAACAAGAATTAAATCAAATCTTTGGAACCCTGGATTCACTAATTCCTCTGCATGAAGGTACTTGTATAATATTCCCCCTGTTCACATGTTCATTAATCCCACAAATCCAAAGCGTACGTCTACCATGCCAATTGATATTTGTATTGTTTAGGTCACATGATAATCAGGCATATAAGTAAGATTCCATGTAAAAATATGCCAACATGTAGCTTGGATCCCACTGTTATCTGGGCCTATTTTTTTATATAGAGCACTGTAGCATAAATAACATTCTTACTTTGGCCTATTAGACATACCATTCTTTATAGGATATGGTTATTAGGTTATATGTATTTTGTATGTGGTTATTAACAAATGATTAAAGAGACGTTTTCTTGTATTCAATGCAGATTAGGTTAGACCCTGTTCTGATTCTGCTGTACAGATTGGGTCTCATGCCAGTTTGAAACAAATTGCATAGGATACATTCCATTTTTTGTTTTCTGACTCCATCCACAATTTGTTTCTTTGTTTATTTTATTGGTTATTTTTTCTAAAAGAAACACAAGCAGCCTGGCGAGACTGGAAGGCTTTATCTCCTGTTCCCTTTTGAAGCTGTCCTTGGACATAGTAAACAAAGTAACATTTGTTTATGAATCTCTTTTCTCTCCAGATCTCCTCAGACGGCTACGAGGAGTCAGGAAGCCAGATGGATCTACAGAACACGTAGGCCACATCTTAGTAGGCTGGGTAAGAAAATAATTCATACTGTTTCTGAAGTGCGGAAGGCAGCAGTTCCTTTACCTTGGTTGCATTTTCTTTGACACTGCATAGAATTAGACTTCACGGAAAGCATGTCTTTATTAAGTAATGTAAAAATCTACCCTACAGAATAAGTTGTTTTAAATATTTTGCTCAGAAGAAAGATCCAGAAATTCCAGGAGCCAGAGAGCAAAAACTACTAAAATGTCAATATTGGTTTCTTAATGATTTTGCTACTTTACAAATATCTATATTTCAAAAGATTAGAATAGTTGTACATTTTCAGTAATGTGTATGAAAAATAAGAGTACTGCAATATATAGTGGTACTATAGAGTAACAAGCTTTTAAGAGATGTATAAAAGTCTTGAGCTTTTTGACTTGAAAAAAGAGATAAGCTTAAAAGCTTAAGACTCTAACAAAATGTGTGTCCAGTACAAGACTGCAATAATCTAATTTTAATTTATACCTTTATACAAACACCCTTTCACTGTTTTTATAAAGGTTTTAGTAGTCTTCTACATTTGATGTCATTCTGACAGCTTTTCTATTAAGAATATTTAAAATGCATTCATGTAAATGCTTTAGCTGAGTTTTTTGTCTTGTAATGTAAATCTACCTTAAAATAGCATACAAGATGCTACATGTAAACTACAAACTAGGTCAAGGTAGAATACAGGAAGGAAGTGGTATTTCATTAGACTATATCACTTTATGGTGTATCTTTTATGTTAAACCTATAATCGCATGGCGTGCTTGTGAAATTATTAACGTAGTTTAAAACACATTACATTTGTGCAAATTATTCTTTCCCCATAATTATTTGATCTATGGCCAATATATATCTAATTAGCAAAACAAAAGGAAATAGTAAATATATCTATGTATTTATACTTTTATGTTTTCTGTTGAAATGTAAAGATATAAAAAAAACTAAGGTTTCGGGAAATCCGGAGGCTTGTATGTGTGGTCGCAAGCTACTTTGCTACTCAAATTGGTGTCTTTTTGCGGGCTCGTATCGGCTAGTTAAGAGCTTGAAAAAATGGGGATGGTTAAACTTGTGATTTACAGCCTGCAGAAGCCTTTGATCTGTCACTTTCTCAAGGCTAAAATCGCAAATCGCTGTTCAATTGCTCTATTAAACACCTATTCGTAGCACTGTAAATGCATATGAAAAGTCAATACTGCACTGTAAATAACGGGGAAAGCGATGACAGGCATTAGAATAGATTGCACAACAGTCTCAAGCTTGCAAATCTGCAGGAAATAAAATGAAGTGTTATGTGTCATTTGGGGTTAAATAGATCTCGGGTATCAGTGAGTTAATACGTTTTCAGGCCACCCATATGGACTAGAACAGTATTGGCATACATTTTCATAATTCTTTATTTTTAATGTTTTGATAGTCTGATCGCATATCGGACCCCCGAACCTAATTGATTGACATGTAACCTCCATGTTTTACTGCTATGACAATCTCATTTTCTATTAGCCGATTCGAAATGGGCGGTTATGGGCTTGCTGAATTGATCAGGTTCCCGCCCTGCTACGACCCAGTGCATGGTTTACGGTTTTGGCTTGGGGCACGTAACTTGCGGCCGTGACCAATTGAAAAGCATCGCAATTGGAGACGAACGGGAGCCCGCTACTCACTCGCAGACATTCGGCTGTCTGTGATCGAGGTGCGGGCGTCAAATTGAATATGGCCCTAAGTTTAGTAAATAGAGGTATCAATAAAGGTATCAAGAAATTCTTCATCTTTGTAAAATACATATCCGTGCATAGATGGTATTTTGAAATCTGATATAGTATACAATGAAATAAAGAGGATGACATGCAAGCTCTTGTATCAGTGCACCTGCAAATGTGTCCTTTGACCTGGATAAAGATGTGATAACAATATTCAATACCCTTCAACTTGCAAGGACAATAAAAAAATGGTCACTGTGTCTCTGAGGAATGTATCACCATAGCATTAAAGATATAACTGAATTAGAGATTTATTAGTTAAGGCCCCTGCACAACTCGTTTCAGTGATTTGTTCTTTTGTAATGATTAAGAGCAATTTGCAGATCATAATTCTAATTAACAATTCCTTTAGGTTAATGTGATTAGCATTAAATGACATACCTGATAAGCAGGTGCAGCCTGTATGTTCTGTATTCACACAGCATACAGTTTTAATTATGCCACAGATATAATAAAGTGTAATCATGGCTTTTATACAGAAAAGATTACAACTACAATTCAGTCTAAGTTTTATGCAAGAAGGCATACAGAGAGCATTTCTGGAATGATCAGGGCAGTACATTGGCTGTCAATAAAAATTCACAAATACTTCTTGAATCTTGGTAGTCAGCCGAATTAGTAAGGAGCCAACACCACAGTTATGATATACAGAAGGTTGTGTGTTTATAGGCATGTAGAATAACAAAAAAGTTAGAAACCAGAAGGAACATTTTTGGAACAAATGGTTCCCAGCCTTCTTTTCCTATGGAGCACCAATTTATTCATCACATATATAGTTGTAAGCATACGAGTTGTTGCTAACGTTTGTGGGCTCGCGTAGCAAACTTTACGTCGTAACGCAAACAAAATACAAGACACGTTACGACCCATTACGACCTGGCAAACAACGGCCGCAACACGCGTTTATCAAAACATCAAAAATCCAACAAATACACACAACAAATACATAAAAAGCTTACCTACAGCAAGAGGGAGCATCCGGGACCTCGAAAACTAAAGTTACACCTCAATTTAACTGAAATTAAAGCAGTTTAGACACTAAAAAATTCTCTAAGCAAGAGAAAAAATGGCAGCCGAAAAAAAACTAAAACGAGGCTACAGCAGTCTAAAGACGCAAAACACCACCAAACACCTACGTATTTGCCGAAAAACACCTACGAGATTAAAAAATAAGGACGCAACCCGTGCAACACCAAAAACATTACAAACACAGCAAATACAAACAACAAACACATAAAAAGGTTACTCACATCAAGGGGGGCACCGAGGACCTCTGCAAGTGAAGTTACACCTCCATTTAACCACAAATTTCGGAGTTTAGAGACCCGAAAATCACCTAAGCGAGAGAAAAAATGGCTGCCGAACAAAACGAAAACGAGGCTAAAGGTCCCTAAACACACAAAACACTACCACTAAACACACAAAACACTACCATAAACACGCAAAACACCACCAAACAGCTACGGATATTCTGAAAAAGCCCACCAAACAGCTACGGATATTACGAAAAAGCCCACCAAACAGCTACGGATATTACGAAAAAGCCCACCAAACAGCTATTATATTACGAAAAACTCGCACAACATAGAAAACGAACGACGCTACATCAGCCACATTATATACACCAAACACCCTTAGCTCACTTACAATTTCATTGCCGTCATTTTTTGACGGGCAATTCGCTAGTATCAAGATAAAATTGGGAATAGCCATACTGGAAAAAAACACTTTCTGATTTTCTATGCAAGTTGGATTTTTTACCATTTTTTTGGTACTTTTAATGGACCAACACACATTTCTTTATAGATAAAAGGGCAGATCTCTTGAAGTCATTTTTAATTAAAAATAGGCATTCAAACATTTATAATCTCTGAATCTTATCTATAATGTTTTTGTTGGTCTGTTAAGATTGTTATCACTAAATTAGACAAATGTGCATTTTATTCTGCATCAATGTTCTGAACAGGCGTCTGTCATGTATACAGCTAAAGAAACATTAGACCCTAACAGGAGATTAATGGAGAAGAAGCAGAGAGCATTTGAATGGATGTGTGCAAAAACGTGTTTGACTTAGTTGGAGTTATTTTAGTTCATTTGTTAGACCTCAATAGGCTGTCAGACTCACTTTGTAAAGCTCCCATTACTGCCATTTGTGAAAGGATGGGAGTGGTCGAGAAAGCCTTTGATTTGGTCCCTGTGACATTGTGTTTACAATCTGTCACTGATGAAACATGTCAGGGAACATTATCATTTGGATAGAAGGAAGACAAAAGAGCCTAGAATTACCAGCAAGCTTATTCTTAGACTTCTTTCTGCTACTTATGTTCCTTTGATCTCTTTGACCCTCATCAAGTTTGAAAGGGTCTCTTGAAGTTCATAAATTAGACGTAGCATTCTTTATATGACATGGTTATGAGGTTATAAGTTTTTTACATGTGTTAACTAGTGGTTAAAGAGACATTTTCTTGAATGGTTATCAGAATTACTGGCAATGTCACCTAATGTGTAGTCACTGAACAGTTTGAGTTTATAACCTTAATCTACGATGGAGATTACCCCAAAAGGAATATAGCAGTGATTTGAATTTCATTTATTATTTCAAATATCACTAATATTAACATTTCCATTGTTGTCACTAATCCATACTTAATCATACCTGCAGTTTAGATCTCTTGTTGCATATTTGTATAAATTGGTTCCCATGTCATTATTTGGCATGGCACCTTCTACCTGTTTATCTGTTATTTTCAAGCGGTAATCAGTTTTGGAAAATGAAGTAATTTAAATGTTGATCGTTCTTCAGCTCTATAAGTGCTAATTAATAATATATGTAAATAATTTTATTTTATTTTGCTAATTATTAAATACAATTATTGAAGGAATGTGCTCAATTTGGACTTCACAGGTTCTATACAATTAAATCCAACCACCTCAATATAACACAGTTCTGGATCTGGAAACAATCATTTTAACTTGTTTAAGTTCAGGGGAAGTGACATATTTGCAATGCTTTGGGAATATATTTTTGGGGCTTCTTGGAGATCCATATTCTCAATGCTACAACCAAATAAGACACATAAAGCACCTTTTATCTACATTCGATATATAGCTACAAGTATGAACAAAGGAAATAACATGATGACCTTTGACATTGAAATGGTGGGAATGTACAACTGGGACATTATACCTTGTTATTTTTGATGTTTTTGTATAATTACATTTTCTTTCTTTTATTTTCCCTCTAGTTGCCATGTTTAAACTCCTATGACAGTTACTGTAGTAATCAAGTGGCAGCCAAAGCCCTATTAGACCACAAGAAGCAAGATCACCGAGTTCAAGATTTCCTTCAACGCTGCTTAGAGTCTCCCTTTAGCCGCAAACTGGACTTATGGAATTTCTTGGACATTCCAAGAAGTCGGCTGGTGAAATATCATTTGCTATTAAAAGAAATACTGAGACACACTCCCAATGATCATCCTGACCAGCAACACCTTGAAGAAGCTGTAAGTAGCTGTATTGCAGACCCATGCCATTGTAATATTACATATAACTATGATTAGAAACATTGGTACTTTCAGTTCCTGTCTATTTTATAAACAAAATTAAAACGAACAGTATAATACTCTAAGAAGAGCGTTGTTATTGGTCATTATGAAATTTCCTATTAAAATTCATGTTCAAAAATAGAGTATCCACTCAGATGAGGCCATAAATAGAGATAGTTCATAATATAAAGCCCATAATTGACTGATTTTACATTTCAGAATCTCTTACACTTGCCTTAAAAAATAAAATTAAATCATTTTCAAGTTATTTGCAAATTATTAAATACAATTATTAAAAGCATGTGCTCATTATATGGGATTTCACTGGTTTTATACAAAGATTAATTAAATATATCCACAATGGAATTTTTTAATCACAGTTCTTACTTATTATGGCGAATATTAAAAATACCCCACATTACATGAGCTTTGTTACCTCCTGTATTTGTAAATTAGATTTATTAAAATACAAAAAAGAAGCACTCAACTTGAATTACTGAAAATTATTAGATTATTAAATAATTAATATTCTAAATATATCTCTGTGTATGCAGCCAGTTTTAAAGCATTTCTTGAGAGGCACATTACTTGGGTCTATTTTTCTTCTGTTCATGAATTCAACATAAACATATGAATAGGAATTTAAATAAATACAATAATCTAACAATCTCCATTTTTTTTTTCAGATTAATATAGTTCAAGGCATTGTGACAGAAATCAACATAAAGACAGGAGAATCTGAATGCCACTATTACAAGGAAAGGCTAATTTATCTTGAAGAATCACAAAGAGACCCTTTGATTGAGAACACTCGAGCTTTGAGCTGCCATGGAGAACTAAAGAACAATAGAGGAGCCGTAAGTAACTGGATTGATATAGTGCATTTATGTTCATTGTATCTATTTATTTTATAAACTGTGTACAGACTATTACAGATAAAGCATGGAATATTACACACTTTTAACATTTACAGTGTATCATTCAAGTGTGACACATTATTCACATAATTTTTATTATTTTGCCACAAACATCTTTTTTGTTGCAGTAATGGAGGCTACAAATGGTGACATAAAAATGTATTAGCATATTTGATATTTTCCTTTGTTCTTTGTGTTTAGAGTATAATTACTAACAACATACAATTTCTATTATTATTTCAACAAAACTAAATACAGTACGGTAAATAAATAGTACATTTGTGTTCACATTTGAATGTCTAAAAATAAATTAAAAAGAATTCCAAGAAGTACAGTTATTGCACTGTGCTTTGGGAAACTGGACATGGACATGCGAATGAATCAACAATTTATTTTCACTCTTTTATCCAAATACCACTATACGTGGCTGTGTAATACAGCATAAGCTTGCAGTATTACACAGGTTTATAGCATAGGATGAATTATGCACGAGGATCTAGGAGTCCTACCCACTGACAGCTGTTTCAGTCTTAAAACGCATCATTTAGCCTAAAAAAAAGTACTTTTACTGCCAAAGTAATATATCCTCAAATTCCTTATTTTTCTCTTTTTTCCCCTTTCTGTCATAACATAAAAGTAGAACTGTGGAACTAAAACATTTGAATTGTAAATTTCGTAAAAAAATAAATTAAATTTGAATAAAAAATAAAAAAAGCTAATTTCTCTCACATAGTAACTATACAAGACCCTTACCCCCACTTCATGGAGTTCGGCCAGGACCAAGACGCCAAACTCTCCCAGCCTTCCTCTCCCTTCGCAACTGCTTCCATTCAAGATGTGTCAAGGTCCCTAGTTTATCGTTTATGAGAATAGAATTAAATTGTTTCAACCTCCTATATGCTTAATATATCAGATAGTAATTTCCTATGAGCATTAGAGAGACCATCTAGCATCAAGCCAAGCATTTCAGAGGCAAGGCACGTCACATCCTCCCATAATTTCTGATATGTATGGCAAGTCCACAGCTATGAATAAACATTCCTACTCCGGGTATCCCCTGAAGCACAACGGGCTCACGAAAGATTTCTATAGGTGAAGTTCCTCCGGAGTAATGTCTACCCTATGAAGTACTTTAAGGGAGGTCTCGAATAGGCCATAATTAAGAGATCTTCTAGAGAGATTAACCCAAGACTCAAGCCAAGTATCTCAATCCCAACTCAAAAATAGGTTCGCCTAATGGGGAACATAATTTAATTTGTGTTTTCAGGCTTTGTATTAAACATGCGACTTTGCCACAAATGCAATTAAACAAACTCTCCTGAGGAAAGCCACATCTTCGTGTAATGCAGGTAACAAAATGTTTAATTTGGCAAAAACTAAAGTGCTATTAGAAGGGGATACCAAATATATCCCTGAGAGATATAAAATATAATAGGGGATCCTCCTTACACCAGGCTCTAGACCTATCTAGTCTATGCACCCTCCACCACGACAAAGATCTGTTAGTTAGCCCTATAGGGAATTGCAGATGAGGTGTTATGGAGGTTAATGGAAAGAGTGTAAAATTTACCCCGAACCACCATGGATAGGTACAACACAAGGGCTCACCAAGATATTGGAGATTTGACCACAATTGTAGGTCAACTAGTAAATCTTTTTATATAGGGACATAATTAGCTGTTTTATCCAAACTGACCTGTAAGCTAAAAAAAATCTCAAATGTAGACATGGTGTGCATAAGTAAAAGAATAGAAATAAGGGGTTTTCTGATGGTACTTTACAAGTAATTTACAAAAAGGCAGCATGAAAAATGACTGATGTTTTGTTGCAAATTACACTTATTTTAGTTGTTCAGTGAGTATATTCACTGCATCACTAGTTTATTAATATGAATTAATCTGTTTTACTTGTGGCACTCAGTCTTCACTTGAAGTCTCATTTCATGGTGTGGTTTTGCTTCACAGTTGATCAGCTACATGTTTGGGATAAGAATAAAACATAAAGGCCACAGAAGGCTTGCTCTATCTGGTACTCTTTTATGTAACCGCTTTAGATCAGGTCACTGTTTTTTTTTTTTTTTAATATTTCCCCCACACATGAAGTATAACACCCCCTCTAAACCCTGACCTTTCAACAACAGTATATTTTGACATGAGACAGAAGTAACACTCTTTGATGATTTGCTTTGTTGCTGGTGTTCTTTGCACTAGCTCATTTGGTCGTATCTACTGATTACATTATCATTGGCAAATAAGCATTTATAGCAAGCAGTGCACTATAATCCCACTTAGTTGATTTCTATGTGGTTCCATTCAACCAAATCCGTAGTCTACTAAGTACATACAGTATATATTATGTTTCTGTTCATAAATAACGGTGGTATATTTCTGCTTAGGGCTGCAAAGTCCAAGCCTAGGGTAGCACATTTTAATGAGTAGGTTGTCTAAAGGTGCCAGTGCAGTTCTGCGGAATATGCATATAAATGATAAAAGGCAGTGACATGCCTGCCTATAAGTATAATTGACACTTTTTAACATACGGTATATCTACATAAATACACAAACACTTATATTATTAAATGTGTGTGGTAATTTCCATTTGGGGCTATATCAAGGGGAAAGGAGTACTAGTAATAAAGGTACCTTTCTCTTAACCTTCCCTAGGAGTTATTATACTCGAAAGAATATCTAAGTGGTTGTGATCCACACAGTTTCCTTGTGTTACTATGAATGTAGAATTGCTTTAATACTTTCAGAACATTTTTAAAATTATATATATATATATATATATATATATATATATTTGTTTTGCTAAATCAAAAGCTACATATCTAGTAAGATGTTAAATCCTGTCTCTTTCGTTTTCTAGAAATTTCATGTCTTCCTGTTTCAAGAGGTCCTAGTGATAACAAGAACAATATCCCAGAATGATAAACTTCACTATCAGCTGTACCGCCAGCCAATACCTGTAAAAGATCTTATATTGGAAGACTTGCAGGATGGGGAGGTGCGACTGGGAGGATCTCTTCGGGGTGCCTTCAGTAACAATGAAAGAAGTAAGTATTTAACGTAGTAGTTTTTTACATAATTTACATAAATAATAAACATAGTGTTATTAATTAAGTACTTCTAAGGTTTTAGAAATATGTTTCTGTACTTAAATGAGATAAATGCCTGAAAATCATCAGGGGGTCATAAATGTCATAGCCAATTTCTAGACTGGAGGAGGCTAGCACAGGACATATTGATTATTCCAGATCATAGGCAGACCTAACAGGTTTATGCAAAGCAATTGTCTCTCCCTATGGGACTGATGTCCCACTGATATATATTCCAGTAGTATTCAGCAGCTTTGTCTATGTTCCTCACTTAGGACATTATTGTGTTTGATACCTAATTAAGCAGCAGCCTTATTAAATTGAGATTCAGTAAATTTAAAAAGGCTCTAATTAAGCACACAGCATATTTTTTTACACAAATTTTTAGTTAGTGAACTTCTATGTAAAAGCAAGACCTTCACTAACTAAAAACTTCTGTAAATAAAATATGCTGTGTTCTTAAATAGAGCCCTTTTAAATTTACTGAATCGCAATTTAATAAGGCTGTATATGTTTAAAGTTAAAAGGCATTGTTCAATGGATTTAATATATATATATAATTAATTATTGTTTTCATGATATTGTCCAGCCATATGTTAGTGTCCCTCTAACATTTTACTTGACTTAAAAATAATAATAAGTGTGTGTTCTTACTATTTTTTTCTAATTTTTTATTCTCTTAATTTTACAGTCAAGAACTTTTTTCGTGTTGGATTCAAAAATGGATCCCACAGCCAATCCCATTCTTTACAAGCAAATGACTCTTTCAACAAACAGCAATGGCTCAATTGTATCCGACAAGCCAAAGGATCAGTTGCATGTTCTGGCGGAGATGATACACTTTCATCAGAAGGACAATGTTTAATATCTGCAAATGGGACCAGCGATAGTCAACAGCCAGCAAAGCTTGAGCAAATGGACCACTCAGACAGTGTATCAGATTGTAGTATGGACACTAGCGAAGTAGGCATGGACTGTGAACAAATGGAACAGACAGACTCTATCACAAACAGCAAGCATATTGAGAGCAATGTTTGACCAGAGGCTCAACGTCTTGTGGGAGTAACCTTGTTACCTGTACAGTATTTGCATTCCATCAATGGAGTAGTTTGGAGAAGCACTTTTGAATCACTATTTTGTGATGATCTTAACACATTACCCCTTGAAAATTGTACTGTTCTTACCAAATGTGTCTTTGTGAGCTGAAAGTGGAAAAACCACTTGACTATTCTTGTTAATCTTAGGAGATAAAAATGTTTCCAAATTATGTTTGCATTGCTATGCTGGTGAGAAAAATCTACTGTCTATATGTGTATTATACAAAGAATATATGTTTACTGTTACTATTTTCTTTGAATCTTTACATTGTGTCTTAAAAAGGGGACTGTTCCAAGTGTTTATGAGAAACTCCCATTAGGATGCCAACAATTAAGATTAGGGTATTCATATTCTAGGTCGTACTAGGCATCATGGGAGTTAAACTAATTGGCACATTTATTGCTAACATCTGCGTAGGTCATAAGATGAAGTTAAGGAAAACACGACTACAAAACACAAAAAGCTTAACTCTAATAACCTGATCAGTGCATACCAAACAATATTTTCAAATTAATCCTCTTATTGCTGTAGTAGCCAGAACTACATTTTTGTAGGAGAATTTCAATATTGTGGAATTTCCAATGACAAAAGTTTTTGGCTGCAAGACAGACAACTTGAAACTAACATCACTTGAAATTGTACATAAATATAGAGAGCCTAAATTTCTGAAATATACATTTTATTTTTAATGTATGCTCACGGCTCAGTCTGGAATGTTGGATGCAATAGGTCCAAAGAGAACAATGAGTTAGTTCAGAACTTTGCACTTATGTGAACTGTTTCACAAGTATTCTGCAAGCGCCTCAGCTTGTGTCTCAAATATCTGGTTATTGAATGCAAAATTGTATAGTTTTTGAAAAACAAGTTATTTACAATATTTTAACGTTCTCTATATAACCCTATGGGATATAGTAAAAGAAAGTTATTTGTTTATTTTTGTTTGTTTGCCTTTTGAACTCATTAAACAAACTCAAGCCTAGTGTGTTTATGAAACATCAATGTGCATGCAGACTACATGCTGTATAAGTGTGTATTTTGCTATATGTGGAAAAATGGCATTATTGAGTTAAATGTGTCATTCATTGAAGGTTTTCCTATTTCTCACGTTGTTACATCATACTTAAAAATGATTAAGTAATGTAATGTCACTTTGTGCGTAAATATAGCCTGGTTTGAAATGTGGAATACACACAGTGCTAAGTAAAAATCCACATTTAAATTTATTTTATAATTATGTGGTATGTTTTTTTCTGCTGTAAAAATCATCTACTTTGTAATCCGAGATATGGCACTAGATGAGTTGCAGTTATTGGCAAAAAAATGTTTTGTATTTCATATGGTTTGCTTGTTTACAAAAACAAAGTACACAAAATTGTGTCAGTTTCATGTATTTTTTGTGCAAGTGGCCAGATTGCCAGTGTCATAAAAAGTATGTTATACTGTTTAAAAAAAAAATCCACAAAAACTAGACTGTGCTTATTTTTACCTGTTGGATTTTCTTTTTATTTATAGTCTAAAAAATGTCAATTCGTTTGTGATCTACTTGGCTTTAATGTCTATATTAAGTGGATACGTTTGAGGTGAAAACTGCTGGAAATACTTAGCAAGAGAGAAACCTAAATGTGTATATGGCAGCGGGGAGAGACTTGTATATTTTTGATGATTATATATATTTTGCATCGTGACCTAAGTTTACCATGGAAGCTATAATAAATCACGTTCAGCTGTTTACTGTTTGTCTAAATATTAAATCAGGGGCTTGTGCTGGGATTACATAGAATTATGACAATTTTATACAAATACCCAAGTCATAATTCACTGTCAGGAATACAATTTGTCAAATGTTCTCCACTTGATTTTCAGTTATTTCCGATTTCTCTTAGTTCATTTTCATCTAGTACAATATTGTTTTTTTCTGAATAGACATGGTATATGACTTAGGATCTTAAATGACTGTCTTGAATCCTGTTCTCATCTTTTCCCCATTGCTACTAGGCTACCAAGTCATCTTGGTCTGCACTGGGCCTATTCAAACCTTGCAGAAATGTAATATCAATAGTGAATGTTAACATTGTAAGACATCTCAAAACTGAAAATTACAAATGCCCATTACTTCCTCCCTCCATATGATAGATTCAAATAAATAATGCTCAGAGCTCTTTGAGACAATTTAACAAAAGCATGTTGTGACCAGACAACAAAGCAGCACCTTTGTCTACAACAAAGATTTTGTGTCTGTTGTAGTGGCTGACTAGTGGTCTCTCTCTAGACTTATTAGATAAAGGTTAGGCCCAAAGAACTGACGTATTCTAACATTTTATCAAATCAAAGGACTAGATAGAAAACTCATATTGGTTATTTCCAATGTTCTACGTAGTTACATTCTAGTCCAATCTCACTTTGACAATGCTTTTGATTAGCTGACTATTACTGACATATTGTTCCTGTAATTCCAACTATAATCCATGCTATTTCAACAATCAGGCTCTAGTCCTCTCTTAAGTACTTGTGTAAAATAAAAAAAATATGTTACTATTCTCAAACATGTCAGGGATGTCGCATACCTACCTGTGTACCATCTCTCTAAATTCTCGAGCATATAAAAAAAACATGGGGAACGTTTTATCACGAGATGAGACTCTCACAAGATAAATGACCACATAAAATCATCGGGTTAAATGCATGGATACACAGTAAAATTTCTTCATAAAAATTCTGCTAACTATTGGTGGAGATGATAATTCTGTCAAATGCCAGCAGGAAAAAAAAACGTACTCCACTTTTTACTTTCGTTCCGTTAAAGGGCCACTGAAGTTGCAATACTGTCTGCATGAGTAATGAGCTTAGAACTATGTAATTGTAATGAATATTAATTAGAAGCAGACGTATAGACAATTATCAGACAGTGGCTATGCCATATGTAACTACTTGATTATATTCTAGCAGCTACTAAAACAATCAAATCGTATCACAAGTTCATATATACATACATTAAACAAAAAAGTGGAAGATATGGGAATTGTACCCATGACTTGCCAATGGAGAAAAAAAAAAACATTTACCACTATAACAACATACTACCCTTACAAGCAACTATAAAATGTAATATATATATTACAGATTCCAACCGTATTATCTTTGCAGATTCTTGTAGGAGGATTTCAAGGGCTACACAAATAACTAAAATGACACTTAATTCTTGATCAATTTAAAAAATGTAAACAACTTTTCCACATGACTTTCTACTCTCTAGCTCATAGCAAACACTCTTTTCTAACAGCCTCAGAGATGACTTTACACATTGGCATCACCAAATGGACAATATAGAAATCAGATTGACTATATACTGTGTTGCCAAAGATGGAGGAGCTCTATACAGTCACCAAAAAAACAAGACATGAAGCTAACTGCAGCACATATCGTGAGATTCTTATAGCAAAGTTAAGAATTAAACCAAGGAAAAAACAGCAGACAAAGCAGATATGAAATAAATAAAACTAAGAAGGCAACTTGGCTATCTGATGAAAAATTGGTCCAAATGAATGTAAGAAATAAATAGACAAAGATAAGAGACTGCGAAAATCAAGAGATCTCATCAAGAAATTTGGGATCTCATAGAAACCTTGTCATGCAATTAGGATATGACAAAAATATCACAATGTCTAGAATAATACATTTTCGAGTTCACTTATTAATTTATAGAAATGTACAAGTTTTATGCAGAACAGCGTTGATTGAAACAATAGCAAACCAAGGATAAACAACTGTATGTATCAAAACATGTGAAAACAATCTATATTCGGATAGATCACAATAAAATCAGTATGGTTTAGTCAGACGCAAAGTTTCCAAACATATATCACATATATTGTTGTCAGTGTTGGGAACACTTACAATGTTGGTCACACTTTGCGAGGCGAGCCATCAACCAAGCAGGACTTGGGCTGCAATGAGCGCCTTCGCAAAGCAAGCAGTTGAGGCATGCAGGACTTGGGCTGCAATGAGCACCAAAGGCTTTCATTGCTTTGTTAAGCGAGCAGTTGAGGCACGCGGGACTTAGGCGGCGAGCAGTTCACGCAGTTGAGGCACACGACTGCGAGGGTCGCAACTGCGAGCCAAGCGCATAACTCTAAGAACCCGAAAAACAAAATTATTTAACAAAAATAATAACACACTCAAACACAGCAAAGGGGGAGAGCCTGGGAGTCAGGTTGCTAGCGAATTTGAGCCATATTTGGAGTTTTTCGCCAATACAAAATTGGCTAAGCGAGGAAAAAAAATGGCGGACGAAAAACATAAAAATTCTGATATTGGATGAAAACAAGGCTGAGCAAAGCCCGGCACGTGGGACTTAGAAAATATACGACGTCAAAGACAGTAACACACCAACAACGCCAGGCATGCTGGACTTTGAAAATAAAATCAATTGCAGTCAGCGTGTAATACCCAAACATTCAGAGGAGAAAGGGACAGGGGGGAGATGGTGGAAAGAGTCACATGGCATCCCCAAGCACAAAACTTGCAGTTTAACGAAAACTGCAATCAGCGACCCGTACAGTAGGCGGGAGGAAAGGGTCCCAATGAGCGCCGAAGGCGGGCCACGAAGCACGAAGGCACTCATCGCTGGGCTCACGATGAGTGGCTTCGTGGCCCGCCTTCGGCGCTCAAGCAGGAAAGTTGAAGTACCAAGGAGAGAAGCTCCCGATGAGCGCAGAAGGTGCGCAGAGGAGCAAAAGCCTCACATTGTGTGGCAAACAGCATTGCCAGCCTTACAATTTTAATCCCGTCATTTTTGACGGGCAATTTCCTAGTAATATATATTTCATTACACAGTGGTCCTTTAACCAGAGTAACTAGAACAATAGTGTGGCCATGACAATATCCAGCACTGAGAATTCAGTTCAGGAGTCAATAAAACTCCTAATGTCAACCAATAGCTACTGGTAAAATTATAGGCACTGTAAATCTTGAATGTCTTATAAAACAGAACACTGAAAATATTTTACACCTGGAACCAATGTGTATGTAAATATTCATGAATGAAAAGTAAACAAATATGAGTCTGGAAGCTGTTGTGACATAGAGAGGCACTGAATGCTGAGAAAACAAGAAGAATTAGTTGGATTTGTAATATTGGTAAATGTAAGCGGGACACCCAGTGGCTCCTACTTCATGGGATATAACACCTGGAATTGCCTCCGCAATCTTGGAGCATGAACTGATTAGTTTTCAGAGTGTAAAATATGGTTTATGAACAAGCAATTTTGGACCTTGCCTATTAGTCCAGCACCAGCAGCAAAAATTTCAACTGCTCGCTAGATGGCGCTGTCACGGTTCTGACTCCGGGACACAAGCTCTCCCATCCCTAATTGTACAGGTCCTTGAAGGGCCATAAAACAACACAAGTAAAAAATGATCATACAGGTAAAAAAATTAACTATTTCTCTTAATAAATACAGACACATCTGTATCCTCAACGGGCTATCATGGACAAACTCATGACAAATTATAGTTTTACTGGAAAAAGCATTCCTGCCCTCTACTTAATATATAACTACCCATAATATATATGTATATATATATATATATATATATATATATATATATATATATAATAAATACATACACTTGCAAAAGTATTCACACCCCATTTTTCGTGTTTTGTTGCCTCACAACCTGGAATTAACATTGATTGTTTGAGGATTTGCATCATTAATTTACAGAACATGCCCACCACTTTGAATATGTAATTTTTTTTTTATTGTGAAGCAGACAACAAATAGGACAAAATACCAGAAAAAGTCAATGTGCATAACTATTCACCCCCCTAAAGTCAATACTTTGTAGAGCCACCTTTTGCGGCAACCACAGATCCAAGTCGCTTTGGATAAGTCTCTATGAGCTTGCCACATCTTACCACTGGGATTTTTTGCCCATTTCTCCTTGCAAAACTGCTCCAGCTTCTTCAAGTTGGATGGTTCGCGCTTGTGAACAGCAATCTTTAAGTCTGACCACAGATTTTCTATTGAATTGAGGCCTGGGCTTTGACTAGGCCATTTCAACATATTTACATGTTTCCCCTTAAACCACTCAAGTGTTGCTTTAGCAGTGTGTTTAGGGTCATTGTCTTGCTGGAAGGTGAATCTCCGTCCTAGCCTCAAATCACGCACAGAGTTGTTCAGGTTTTGCTCAAGAATATCCCCGTATTTAGCACTATCCATCTTTCCCTCAGTCCTGGCTGCTGAAAAACATCCCCACAGCATGATGCTGCCACCACCATGTTTCACTGTGGGGATGGTGTTCTTTGGGTGATGTGATGTGTCGAGTTTGCTCCAGACATAGGGCCTCATTCTATTATCGGCCGTAAATCGGCCGTAAGGCTGCGATTCCTTGCGGGGGTTCAGTTAACTCGCGATTCTATTATACGGCCCCGCAAGGATCTCCTTTTACGGCCGGCCGCATATCTTGGAACCGGCCGTAATCTGTGAAATATAAAAACTGAAAAATAAATTCAAGCCTGCACTGTACAGCTCTGTAAATGCTAGGGATCATATTGGGGGACATGAGGATTAAAAGGAACCCACTCTCAAGCTTGCACATCTGCCCAAACCCGAGTTCAAATTAACTGTTTATTTTCCGGCTGCGGCGTGGGTGTGTCTGAAATGCTCCAAGCACTCTGGACTTTTTACATGGATATTTTACGGATATTAAAAATTAAATATTTTACGGATTTGAGTACAGGATAATTATGTGCTATTTTTTCTAACACCTAAAATCCCTTTATAGTCTTCTCAAAGTGCAGGATGGCTTTATTTGAGCTATTTTATGTGCTTAATTGGTGCTAGCGAGACCTTTTTCCTGCAAGTAACTGCGGCTCGCTTTTAGCCTTGCAGAGAGGTTTCCCGGAGCAATTGAATTGCAAATCTCTTGCGGCCGTTTTAGATCAAAGGCTTTCCTCCGGCGCGAGCGGCCGCAAGAGATAGCAAGGCACCGGCCGCAAGCCTGCCGGAATCCCCGGCCGTAAGGGAATAGAATAGCAGAATAGCTTGCGGCCGGTCCTTGCGGCCCCGCAACGGCTGCGGCCGCTAATAGAATGAGGCCCATAGCGTTTTCTTTGATGGCCGAAAAGTTCATCAGACCAGAGCACCTTCCTCCATACAGTCTCCCACATGCCTTTTCGCAAACTCAAAACGTGCCATTTTGTTTTTAGCTTTTGCATTTGGCTTTCTCCTGGCCACTCTGCCATAAAGCCCAACTCCAGTCTCTGCTGTGGAACTCTGCAGCTCCTCCAGGGTTACCTTAGGTCTCTGTGCTGCCTCTCTGATGAATGCCCTCCTTCCGTGAGTTTGGTGGCGACCATCTCTTGAAAGGTTTGCTGTTGTGCCATGTTCTTTCCATTTGGTTATGATAGATTTGATGTTGCTCCTGGAGATTATCAAATATTTGGATATTTTTTTATAACCTAACCCTGACTTGAACTTCTTAACAACATTGTCCCTTACTTGTTTGGAGAGTTCCTTCATCTTCATGGCAGTGTTTGGTTAGTGGTGCCTCTTGCTTAGATGTTGCAGCCTCTGAGGCCTTTCAAAAAAGGTGTCTATATGTAATGACAGATCATGTGACACTTAGATTGCACACAGGTGGACATCATTTCACTAATTATTCGACTTCTGAAGGTAATTGGTTGCATCAGAGCTTTTAAATGGGCTTCATAACAAACGGGGGGAATACATACGCACATGCCAATTTGCTGTTTTCTATTTCTAAAAAATTGTTTTGTGTATATATTTTTCTAATTTCACTTCACCAACTTAGACTATTGTGTTCTGATCCATTACATAGAATTCAGATTAACAAAACATTAAACTTAAGGCTGTAATGTAACAAAATAGGTAAAAAGTCAAAGGGGTGAATACTTTTGCAAGGCACTGTACTGTATATAACGTATATATATATATATATATATATATATATATATATATATATAAAATATTAAGAGAAAGAGTTTATTGTTTTTTACCTGTATCATCACTTTTTGCTTGTGTTGGTTAATGGCCCTTCAGGGACCTGTACAGTTAGGGATAAGAGAGCTGTGTCCTGAAGGCAAAACTGCGATTGCTGCTGGTGCTGGACTAACATGCAAGGTCCGCAATTTTTAGCATTATGAATTTAATAAGTATATATATATATATTTTTTTTTAATAAATCCCTAGTGTTAATAACTGGTTATTACAATGATGTGTATGTTTCAAGACATTATAAGAAATACCACATGTATTTTTGGTATGAGTATAGTGCACTATTTACTGCCATTGTAAGATGATCTTAAATCCTGCTTTAAGAACTCTCACATTCTCAAAAAAACAGATGTCAGTTTACCAGCATCTAGCCATACTAGCCAACACACTCTAATTTAAAGGGGGAGCCTGTGTTAATTAAGATGTTGGAATTGGATATCTTGCCAATTGCTCATTGTTGGGGGTTCTGAATATGATGCCATTTTAACTAAAAAGTAATAAGTAATTTATCACTTAGAATACATTTTCACATACTAATCTCATTCTGAAATTTGTTTCTTGCGCCTTCCAACTTTGTATTGTTTTATTTTAATGCTAAAGTGGAATGGTTGCAGATCATTGCAAATTACTATCTGAGGGTCTGACCATGCCCAAGAATCAATGACCTGCATTAACTTGAATATATGCAGGCCCACACAGAGTAGATATCAATGATTAGCAGAAATACGGTATATAACTATAGGCTAAAAGGAGGATCAAAATGCTAATTGACAGAAAAAAAAGGTGCGAATGACAATATATGTTTAGTGTAATAAAATTTAGTTTTAAAAACATTCAACTGATATTGTACTTGTTATTACCCATAGTGCACTAAAGTATTGAAATAATAGAATTATGCACCTTTGGAACCTCTTTGAAGCAGTTCCCTACTGCAGAAACGATATTGCCTTTAGGTATTTTAGCTAATTTAAAGAGGAGTAGAAATGAAGAATTATAGCCAAACCACACAGTCAGATGATATATGTACAATGAACAATGGATGGGCTGTTTTCTCAGTTTACACATTTCTTTCATTTTCCACTACCAATCCCATTTCTTGATTTCTAGAAATCAAGTTCTACATCTGATGCTTTTAACTTTTTTGTTTTATTTCCACGCAGAGTATAACACTTAAATTAGGTTTATATCTTTCTTTTGGCTATTTTAATAAGACTTTAAATGACCGCAAAAGCCTCAATTTGTACTCTGCACCATCAGTTAGAGGGTGGAAAATCATGTGAATTTTTTTTTTAGATTTTCAAAATTGACCAAGACCCCTACTAGAATCTGCATAAATAATAAGGCTGTGAGTCTGTAACTGTTACACACGGTATTAAAGATTTACATTATGTTTGATGGTGCGGTGGTAAGTAATTTGTTTCAAATATTTTTTTATTTTTCATTGGTAAGTCTTAAGTTTAATTTCCCCTGCCTTCTAATAGTTTTTTTGTTTCCCCAATATACTTTATTTTATATATATCAATCATATGTTAAAAAATACATTGGTCAGTTTAAAAAAAAAAAAAAGGTGGGATTTAGGATTAATGACTTACTAATGAAACCATTTTATAAAAAAGTTAAACAAATGTAATTATTTGATAAATATATTGTATAATTATATGAACTCATTATATATATATATATTTATGTATATATATATATATATATATATATATATATATATATATATAGGTATACCCCATTTAACACTACCCCTTTTAGAGCTGATTTGCTATAGTGCTCTTTTTGCTGTAATTCCCCACAAAACCCAGCTACATCAATGTTTTTTGCCTGCCGATCCCCAGTTAAAACTCTGCTTTGCAAAAACACTGTTTTTCCTTTAGCATAAAAATCCCCAAATCGTACCTACAACATCCAGTGGCAAGGTACAGCATATTTTCATTGTTACCTTGTTTAACATGTGATTTTTAATTATTAATTGTCTAGTAAAATCTACATTAGTTTTATGTTTTTTGTAAGGGAGAAAACTTATGACCTGGAGAGAGACATTGCCACAGGAGACTTACAAATCCTAGCGATAACATCCAGTGGCAAGGTACAGAATATTTTCATTGTTCCCTTGTTTATCATAATATGATTGTTAATCTACATTCATTTTAGATTTTTTGGACTCTTTTAAAGATCATGTCTATTTTTAGGGGGGCGTGGCTACTGGGCAGACTGTGCAGACGTGCCACGCAGGAGCTCTGCTGGAAAGGGCTCTGTAAAGCCCGAATTTTGGGCTAAATAATACCCCAATTGGCCCCAACATCATTGCTACCCCATCTGCTCTCATAGAGGAGCAGTTTCATACCCAACAAGTGGGGGTTTGGGCACGACCCTGGGAGCTGCGGGGTATCAGGCCTACAAGGGCCTAGGAGACCGCCGCAACGTTGGCCGCAGGGCCCTGGAGACCCCCGATCCAGTGCACCCGTGCCTTGGAGGAGTAGGAAGGCACTGAAGGACTGGGTACTCCGGTCCCACTGAGTTCGCCGCATCGGGCAGACTGCGGGAGGAAGTGGATTGTCGGGGCGAGGCGGCGGGAGCTGCCCCCCGCGGCCCGGGACAGCAAATTAACCCCTGCACCCTTGAAGCGGCCTGGAGGCCCTGTGCCTGGCTGGGGAGTCCCTGGACAAGGTGCCTGGAGCGGCCTGGAGGCCCAGTGCTCGGCTGGGCCGGGGGGAAGGTAGGAGCGGGGGACAGAGGGGGAGGCAAGCACAGGAGCGGCAAAAAGCTGGCGGAGCCGCCATCTTGGGGCGCTGGCCCTTTTAACACCCGTGGCAGCCCTGTAACCTGTATAGGGAGGGCAATCTAGCCTCCTAACAGCAGACGCCCCTACAATCATCACACTGCTGTGCCCCTTCTTATCCAGGAGGGGAAAGAGAAGCCACAACAGATCCAGCACAGGGGCATAAAGGCAAGTGCTCCCTCCCTACCCTGCTACCCTACTATCCTGATACCCTGCAAACCTGCTATCCTACCACCCTGCCCCCTTGAGTGGACTGTGCAAGTGGATTGTGCAAGAGTTAATTGGTATATTGCTGAATTCTATCTTTACATATATCCAAGTGAATACACAGGATTGTTGAATTCATAAGTGCTTGTGAGATTATTTTATAAGTGCATTCTGGCAATATAGCAGCTACAAGGACTGTGTTGAACTGTTTGCATTTCTATAACTGCACTGCCGCCTGGTGGCCACTTGGAATCCTACAGCAAGACTTTGGCTATCTGTGAACAACAGGCAGGTGAGCACGGCGCTCTCATTGGGAGCAGAGCTGGTATACAGGCCGGCGCAAGTTGCATGCAGGGTTCAACATTGTTTTGCCTTACTCCAATCAGCACTTGAGAAGCTACGATCATCAAGCTGGCTCCTATAAGCTATTACAGTATCCCTGGAACTTCTTGGCAACTCTGACTCTCATCGCTATATAGAGATTGCTTGAGGAATTCCTGACAACTACTGACCCAACTTAGGGGCACGCCCCTACCATGGGCTGAGAGCTAAATGGGGACATAGTTCAGCAATGCTTATAGCAGACATCTTAACTACTTCTATGGAACTGGCATACCTTCCCTAGCGGAGGCAGTAGTTGGTCGGGCCCAGCATTCACTGCTTTGGCTCTTTGCATCCTCTCTATTGATTTAACAGTGGGAATCTTGCCGACACATTTAACCTCACGGCCAAGATGCCGAAACCCAAACGGGCCACCCCGGCCAAGGGTATACAAGATCGTTTTTTGCCAAGAGCGACTCAGCGCCCACCCCTGGCAGACTCTCTTTCTGAACGCTCCGAAGATTTGGATCAGGAAGGGCGGCCCAAGGGATCCCACCAGCAACTAGATCTATCAGCCAAGGCTGTGGCTACGATTGAAAGACTCTTGGCTAAGGCGATTGATCCCCTGAGACAGGATCTGAGGGAATTGGGTCAGCGTACCCAACTTTTGGAAGATATGACAGACCAATTGGCGGAGGCTCAGGAAAAGGACAGGACATCGATAGCTCAAAACACTTACCAGGTTTCTGAACTCGCAGATAAGATAGAGGACCTGGAAAACCGCTCTCGCCGCCACAACATACGCATCCGCGGCATACCAAGAGCCATACAAGATCTAACCCAATACCTAAGAGACACTGTGGCTGCAATTCTTCCTGATCAGGATGAAAGCATGTGGGAAATTGAGCGAGCTCATAGAGCTTTAGGAGGCATGAGGAGTCCAGATGCCCCGAAAGATGTCATTGTCAGATTTCTGAGGCAGCAAGCTAGAGACACTCTACTCTCGGCTACAAGGAAGCTGCACGCTGTTAAGGGCCCGGACAACTCCCCTTTGCAGATCTATGCCGACCTGTCTCCTGACACCCTTAACAAAAGGAGGCTAATGAAACCGGCTCTTACAATTTTGCTTCACCACAAAATTCAGTACCGATGGAACTTTCCATTTGCCCTCTCCTTCAATTTTAAGGGCACGACTTACACTACGCGTACACTGGAGGACTGCCTGTCGGTGCTACATCGATTACAGCTTTACTCTGGGGAAATGCAGGAAACGCGTCAAGAGCAATCTCAACCGCCTATCCCTAAGAGACAATGGACGCTGGTGGCAGCCCAAGTCCACAGTAAATAAAGTCTCTCCTCAGGGGGGAATGAAACTTACTCTGGACAGTGCAAAGGGTCAAGGTGCTGTACACAAGGCCTGCACAGGGGATGCTAAGTCAAATGGCTGACCCAAGGGCGAGCTCACGTCCGGATTAGATTCTACCTGGAGCAGAATTTCATAACAAAATTTGTAATGCCAAATAGAATGTTAGATGTTAACCTATTTTTGCCTTAAGCCTTAATTCAGAAGGTTGTGTAGTTTAGGATATAAGTTTATTATTGATTGTACAGCCTGCTGGACTGTGTTCCCACCTTAAGTGGATGAATTCTTCTCCTTGCTTAGAATCTTGGAGGAGGAGTACTAGTAAAAATTGATTGTTATTTCATGTTTTTATGTTTTTAGTTCAACAACTTCGTAGTTATAGCCTTAGAGAACTGCTAACTGTAAACTTGACACTGCTTATCTGCTTATTTAAATGTTTTTACCTTAATGGCCTAAAGCTAACCCTCTTCTCTTCTGCATTTAAATTTCTGTTTAATGGCAGGACAACACCCCTGACAGCTGCTAACCGGCTCTTTTGGCAGGGGTTGGCTTTCCGGGCTCCCTCCCGTCTTGCTTCGTATGGCACAAGCTATCAGGTAATGACACACACAGCTAGGGTCTTACTCGTAATTTGTAATGGCTACCTCTAAGTACACTCTGCTAACCCATAACGTGAAGGGATTTAAATCCCCCTTTAGGAGAAGGAAAGCCTTCACATTTTATAAAAAACACAAACCCGCAATCATCTTCATGCAGGAAACTCACTTCTCTCAGGACAACAAGCCTACATTCTTGCACAAGGAATATCCCACTTATTTCCTGGCTACTCTCCCCACTAAGAGAGCGGGGTGTGCAATTTTGCTACATAAAAACTTCCCTTTCCAGGTAGAGAACACAAAGATAGATGGGGAGGGTAACTATGTTATAGTGACTGGCATGGTTGGGGGGGTTAGAACTACACTAGTCTCCCTGTACTCTCCTACAACTTCTCCCGACGCGGTTCTGCTCTCCTTATTGAAGAGAATTGAGTCTCAAGACCTGGGAAGATTGATAATTGGGGGGATCTAAATCTTACTCTAGATCCGACTTTAGACAGGTCAGGGACCCCTGCTAGTTGTAGATTTTCCAACAAAATAAAAAGGATTAAGCTTCTACTTAACAGATTTGGGTTGGTTGATGCCTGGAGGGGGCTTCACCCAGGGGATAGAGAATATACATTTTTTTCTCCAACCCATTTGACTTATTCTCGGATCGACACTTTCCTTACTAGTTCATATTTATTTGACTCGATCTTAAAATCTGAAATTGTCCCCTGCCCCTGGTCGGATCACTCCCTGGTACTTATTGAGGTGGACTTGGGCCCTAATTTACGACTCCCCTATACTTGGAGAATGAATGAGTCCTGTTATCCAACCCAAGTAGCAGGGAAACAATAGCCAAAGACTTAGGGGTCTTTTTTGAGACTAATGTCTCCCCTGAGACCGGAGCCGGCTGGCTTTGGGTCACCCATAAGGCCTATATCAGGGGAACCTGTATTAAGCTGGCCTCCTCCCAGAGAAAAGTTCTTAGGCAGAAGGAGGCAGACCTAACGGCGACATTAAAGAGACTGGAGAGATCAAACCAACAAAATCCCTCTCCCACGGGACGTAAGCTAATTGATAAAACCAGGTTAGAGCTAGATGGCATACTGTCACATCGTACTGAGCAGGCGATGAGAAGGACAAAGCATCTTTATTATTGGAAGTCAAATAAGCCAGACTCTCTTCTGGCTAGAAGGCTTAGCAATACATTTTCACAACATAGAACCACTCAGATTAGGATGGCTGATGGCCACATCTCATATAGTCCTAGTGACATTCAAAAGGCATTTCAAAATTTTTACCAACAAATTTACTCCTCCCAGTCTCAATGCAGTGAGGCAGACATACACTCATTTCTTAGCACTCAGGACCTTCCCGTGTTACTAGATCACCATCTGGCTGACTTGAAGGTTTCTCACGAGGAGGTTAGATCTACTATACAAGGTCTTAAATTAGGTAAATCCCCAGGGCCGGACGGCCTCACAAACCTATACTACAAAAAATTTGAACACCTGCTTACCCCCCTATTTAACGCTGCTCTTCAATGCCATATTGAATGGGGAATCTATGCCCCCTGAACTAAATCAAGCTGACATAGTCGTATTTCCTAAAGAGGGTAGGGATAATCTGGAGACTAAAAACTATCGTCCTATCTCGCTGATTAACTAACCGTATATCTAAATTTTTACCAGACTTAATTCATAAGGATCAGGCGGGGTTTATCCCTTTCAGAGAAGCAGGGGACAATGTCAGGAGGGTCTTACATTCTCAGTATATAGCACATAAATCTCATACCCCAATGTGTCTTCTAGCTCTGGACATTGAAAAGGCTTTTGATACGGTTGAATGGCCGTATTTATACAAAATACTTGACAAGTTTGGATTTAGGGGACGCTTCATTAACTTACTAAGGAGCTACTATAACTCCCCAACAGCCAACTTGAAGCTGCCAGGAGAGCGCAGGGCAAATATCCAAATTCATAGAGGGACCAGGCAGGGGTGCCCACTCTCACCATTGCTGTTCGCGCTTGCCATGGAACCTCTTGCACAGGCGATTAGATCTCATGCAGGCATATTTGGGATTTCAGTGGGCCACCAGCACTTTAAATGCTCTCTTTTTGCTGATGATATATTGTGCACCTTGACCAAGCCCCTTCAATCGATCCCAGCTCTTATGTCAACTATAACCGAATTTAGTAATATCTCAGGTCTTAAATTAAATATAGGGAAAACGGAGGCGATGGGGTTGGGTATGGTGCAATCGGAGATTGACTCTCTCAAATCTGACTATAATTTTGTCTGGCCCGCACGTCATGTAAAATATCTAGGAGTCAAACTTACTTCTAATATAGCTGACCTATATAAGGCTAATTTCCCACCTATATACAAGTCCTTGACCGAAGACATGCAGAGATGGACGAACTATAACATTTCTTGGACGGGTCGCATAGCGGCGGCTAAAATGAGCATTCTACCCAAAGTTCTGTATCTCTTTCGAACCATCCCCGTCTCAATTTCACCTACAGACCTTGATAGGTTCCAGAATAATATGTTCAGGTTCATATGGGGAAATAAGCGCCCTCGTATCTCTAGACAGGTGATGTTTAGGCAGAAAAATAGAGGTGGACTTGCTTGCCCAAATTTAAAGCTTTATCTTAAAGCCGCTCAATTGGCCCACCTTCCCAGGGCACACTCTAGAACACACCAAACAGCCTGGGTTTTTATGGAAAATCAGCAAATGTTCCCACACAGTTGGGATAAGCTGATTTGGATCCCAAAAGAACTAGCCCCATTCACAACTCATCCAAATCCTATGATTTCACAAAGCCTTCGTGCATGGGGGTGGGCCAATTCAAAGTCCAGGCGGTTACTTACTACAGGGCTATCCCCGATGATGTCAGTCATGTCTTTCCCACAAATTTTGGCAGACTCGAATGACATATCTAAATTTTGGTGGACTTCTAGAAACTTAGACCGAGTAGGGAACTGGTTTATGAACGATAGTTTGCTGACGTACGACCAATTCTGTACAACCCACGACCTACCTGTCACAGAATTCTATAATTACCTGAAAATTAGGAGCTGGGTCAGTAAGAGTTCAATAGAACTTGGGCATCCTAGGGCCTCCTTGATGTCCGTTATATGCAAAAGCCTACCCCTTACCAAAGGGATTCTGGGCTCACTATATGACACCTTTCTTAACTTCACTAGCGTCCAAAAACCCAGGTATTTTACACAGTGGGAGAGGGATCTTGGGGTGGAGTGGGACTGGGGTAGATGGTCAGAATCCTGTTCCAGTCTCTCTAGAGGCTCTCTTAATTCGGCTCTACTGGAGACGTCCATTAAGGTTTTGCATAGAGTTTATTGTACACCTGACAAATTACAGAAGTTTAAACCATCAGAAAGCAATAAATGCTTTAGGGGGTGCCAAAACATAGGGGATCACATACACATATGGTGGTCATGTCCATCCGCTCAGAAAATCTGGGGGCAATGAGCCCAATTAGCTTCCACACTTTTCAACAAGGCAGTTACGCCCTCGATGGAATCCTGCCTGCTGGGGATTCGAGTTGAGGATTTATCTAAAACACAGAATAAACTATATCAATTAATGGCGGTAGCTACTAAGACACACATGGCCAGGAGTTGGAAGAAACAGACTCCTAACTTTACAGAGGTGATTAGTAAGATCAATCATTTACTTATAAATGAGCGATTAACTTATATCATACTAGACGACATTGCCCAATTTCAGGCAATTTGGGAACCCTGGTTGGCTTCTTCATTCAGTATTCCCTTAGTATGATAACATATCACATCATACAATCTTTACACTTTGGCAAAGGAGATCTGGTGGAGGAGCTGGAGGCGAGGGGGGGTCCGGAAATCTACTGACGGAGCGATGGAGGTGGGTGTCAGTTGTATTGGGATGTCTTAACGAGGTATGTGTTGAGGGCTCATAAGGGCGGATGCACTGGATTAGTTCTGTACTTTATGCGAAGATAGCAGTGTAATGGTCTAGTTATTAAACCTGATATTTGTGGCTTTCTCTCTTTAATTTGCGCTTACTGGATGTTTTACCTTGCGTTGTTGTTTTTTTTTTTCTTTTTTCTCTCTCTTCTCTAATTTTTTATTTTTATTATTTCTTTTCTTTACTTTATGTTATGTTATTTCAATTGAAATGTTAACTGTGACTCATGTTACCTTAATAACTAAAAAAGGAAAAATGGAAGGCCTTGTCAGTTAATGATGGGAAACTATTGTACTGCGAATGTTAGCGTATCTTAACTGACTAAATACAGTTGTGTTAAATGTTTTATTGTGCATTGCCTTCTAATAAAAGTCTATTTAAAAAAAAAAAAAAAAAGATCATGTCTGAGCACAAAAAGATCAGCCTAAATTGAAGGGCCAGAGCATTCCACTGGATGTCACAATGCAGGTGCTGGACCGCCTGGAGAAAGGGTAGCATAGTAGATCTGAAATTGTCAACCTCTACCATCTGTACCATCCTAAAGAACAAATAGAAGATAAACTGTTCAGCGACCTCCAGCACTGCATCTTCTGCAAAGAAGATTACCTGGTCCAGATGCTATGCCCTGGATGAGATGAAGAAGAGGTTGTCCATCAGGATAGATGAAATAGAGCATAACATGCCCCTCAGCTAGGCTATCATAATTGAGAAGGTGAGAACTTTTTTACTGCCATATCCAGACACAAATGCCAGATATGACAGAGAGCTTCACAGCCAGTAGAGGTTGGTTTGACCTCCTCAAAAAGAGGAATACCCTCTACAACATAAAAATAACCAGAGAAGTGGAAAGCACTGACACTAAAGTCGTTGCAGCCTGTGAAGGACATTGTGGAAAGAGGCAACTATCCACCAGAACTGGTGTTCAACATGGATGAGAACAGCCTCTTCTCAAGGGAGCAGAACAGAGCACTGAGCTTTAAAGCAGCCAAAGACTGGCTAACCGTTCTGGCTGCGAACTCCGGCGATGACTTCAAATTCAAGTCATTCCTGGTCTACCACTCAAAAACACCAAGAGCCATGAAAGGTATAGCTAAATGCAGTTAGCCAGTAATTTGGCAATTTAACAGGAAGGCCTGGACCACCATTGACATTTTTAAGGAGTGGTTAAGCGACCATTGCTGCCCTTAGTCATTATGACCCTCAAGGAATATTACCTTCCCCTCATATTCTACCAGCCAGGACAAACAATTGATGATGGATTTCTGAAAATACATCATCATGTAGGCTGTCACAAACATTGATTTGTCCATGAAGGAGGTGACACAGCAATTTCCAAAAGCTGTGTGGAAGAAGATCTGGCTAGAGTTGTGTTGAGATGTGCAACCAGAAGAGGCAATTGTAGCGGAGATAGTGGCCCTTTTGACCACAGCTGGACTGAGAGATGCGGACATAGAGAACTTGGTCCAGGCTTTTCGAGAGAGCTTGACCAATGAGGATCTTGAACAACTGGCGCCAAAGGGCATTGAGGAAGCCTAGGACAGCAGTGGCATGACATTATGGATGATGTGGTGGCAAATGATCCAGATGCTGCGAGGAGCAGAAATGCGAGACGCATCATTCTTGGTGGTATGTCTTGCTAGCAGCGTCTGACCACAGAAAAAAAGGCAGATCTCCCTGGATCAGTTTGTGACCAAGAAAGCCAGGTTGGAGGATGAACCTGAAGTGTCTACATCTGCTACTTAAAGTGGACTGTTTTTTTCCTGTGTGCTGTTCTTTTCAACTGTTTCTGAAAAAAGTATTTTTTATCTTGTTATGTTTGCAATCCATTCAAAGTTCATATAAATTTCAACTGTTTCAAAACTCTATTGGCTTTGTGACTTTTTACAATTAAATGAGTTCCCCAATCCCTATCTTCCCTAAATTATGCTAAACTCTCCTATTGCCCGGATATCTACAGTGCTAAACAGGGTATTACTATATATATATATATATATATATATATATATATATATATATATAGTAGAACAAAAAAGGAATAGTACATTAGTGATTATATTTGAATGTCTAAAAAATAAGTTAATAAAAACGTATTTCCTGCTCAAATTTCTCAGAAATACAGTATATGCACCATCACTCTGTCAATCCAAACCATTTTAAACATGGCTCATTTTAAACATGGCTCCTTTTAAGTATATGCTTTCTGTGTTTCACAGTTTTAGGCATAGAAAAGGATGGATTTTTGACAAACCAGGTGACTTAACCACATACAGCACTGTTTCACAGTTACTGCCGATCCTCAGCGTGGTGTGAGTGTCTGGTTTGTGTCGTGATTGTTGTAGACAGTGGTTCTATACAGCAATTGTTTCACATATGGTGGGCTAAGAGTGATAGAAGCCCTCCACCGTACAAAGTACAGTAGTACAAATAAAGGAATAGTACATTAGTGATTCTATTTGAATGTTTAAAAATAAGTTAATAAAAACTTATTTCCTGCTCAAATTTCTCAGAAATACAGTATATGCACTGCACTCTTGGAAAACTGTGAGGGACATGCAAATGAGACCACATATAGTAAATAAATAATACATCTGTGTTCACATTTAAATGTCTAAAACAAGTTAAAAAACCTGCTTCCAGCTCAGAATTCTGAGAAAAACTGTTATTACACTGCATTCTGGGAAGCTGAGCTGGGACATGCAAATGTGCACACAAATGCCTCCCTCTTCAATCCTAGGACAATTCTTCAGGAGATTAAGACTGGCAGAATTTCTCCACAACAAGGGACATACCACAACATCATTCAATTATAGCGAAAAAAAAGTCACACATTTCAACCCAACACCTGGTCATAACACTACACTGGACAGATATATAGAAAGCTTTTGCTTGAGATCTGCATCCGTTCTAACAACAAAATGTAAAATAGGCTTACACAATTTCACTCCATCAGAAAGAACTGCCATAAACAGTTTATAAAAACAATCCCAACATCACCATCAAACTGGCAGATAAAGGAGGTGCAGTTGTTATTATGAATACTCAGGACTACATAAATGAAGCACACAGACAACTGTCAGACAACACCTACTACAAGAAACTGAACCAGGACCCTACAGAAAAATATGCTATTCAACTTACGAAACTCATCCAAACATTGCCTAAAATTGTGAAACAAGAATTAGAACAACTCATACCCACCAATCCTAAAACTGGGACTTTCTACATGCTGACAAAAATCCACAAACCAGGCAACCCAGGGAGACCAATTATTACATGTATGGACACATTGACTGAGCAGATAACTGGCTTTATTGAAAACATCCTTAAACCATTAGTTAGTAAAACCAGTAGCTATATACACAACACCAATGACTCTCAGCAAACTCTGTCAAATTAAAGAACTACCTGCTAACACATTACTTATTACCATGGATGTAGAGTCTCTTTATAGCAACATGCCACACAAAGATGACACTGATGTATGGTTTAAGTTTCTTTCAGCACACACGCAAAATCATAAATATAACCCTTAATGTTATTGCTAAACTAATAGAATACATCCTTACCCACAACTATTTAACTTTTAACAAAGATACCTACCTACAAATGATGGGAACTGTCATGGGTACCAAAATGGCTCCACACTACTCCAATCTATTTATGGCGAATCTGGAAGAAACATTCTTATCTATATCAATTTACAAACCATACAGATACTACCGTTACATAGATGATCTGTTTATCATATGGACAGAAGGAGAAGGCAAGTTTAGAGACTTTCACAGTTCATTCAACACTTTTCATCCATCTATTAAACTTAAAATTGATTTTTCTACAGAACAGGTGATCTTTCTGGACACTACCATATCCATCATCAATGGCACACTTGAGTCATCTGTATGTAGTAAACCCACAGGCAGATGCAGCTACCTACACAGCTACAGTTTTTATCCCTCCAACACTAAAAAAGCCATTATCCATAGTCAAGCTATTAGATAGCATCACATATGCTGAAACATTGGAGACTGTGACAAAAATTTAAAAACACTATCTGAATCTTTCAGACAAAAGGGTTAAAAACCATGTATTAGTACCCAGAAAATAACCACTGCCATCAAAATACCCTGTGAAGACCTGTTAAAATATAAAACAAAATAATCCACACACCATTCAATTTTAGAGAGCAACCATTACTAGCCGAAGATGCACAATTAAAAAAGATATACCATAAACCTCCCATCCTTGCATTTAAACAATCACCAAACATGAATCAAAAACTTGTCAGCAGAAAAAATGAAAACTAAACCTTGTAACAAAAGTGCCTATAAGTTATGTTAACACATTTGTAATGATAACACAGCCACACATAACCTATAATATCAAAGGATCATATAAATGTACATCCTCCAATGTGGTTTATATAATACAATGTAATATTTATGAAATGGGCTGTTACATTGGAGAAACCCGCCAAAAAAATGCACATAAGGATGAATTTACAAAGCATTAAAAAAAAGCACAATGAAGACAATTAATGTACCCCAGTTGAACATCATTTTAGCCATAATGATCACTCTATCCAAAACCTAAAAATCTAAATACTCAGAGGAAATTTAAAAATGTCCAAGAGAGAAAAGCATTTGAAATAAAGATGATCACATTCTTCAATACTAAAAATACAGGACTTAACATATACTTTTTCACATGGTTTTACCCTCTATCTGCATCTGCTGTTTATATTCAAACTGAGGGTTCCATTTCCGGTCAGTATTGCTTCAGACTTGATAAAGAGAATTCAAAACTCCCTATAGCTTGTCAATATAATTAAAGTATTTGTCCAATACAAAAGGTATCACAATATACTGCAATACTCATTATTAATCTAATCTATGTATATAGATTATTAATTACTAAATTACTAGATTACTGGACATTTGTGGCTGCTTCACTCTTCAATTATATATATATATATATATATATATATATATATATATATATATGTAGCATGTAATTCTATGATAACCTCAACCTAACTCATATATATTTAAACACATACAGCACACATTACCTTGCATACCTATTTATGTAAACCAACTTATATGCATCTAGAGTGTATATATATATATATATATATATATATATATATATACACATATATACACACACATATTTTACACAATGCACATCAATATATAAATGTAAGAGAGGCCAAAATGTTCATCTGGTGTTTCTCCTGTTATGGTAGAATTACTTGGTATTTCGGGGCTGCATTGAGTGAAACCAGACTGATATACTACAAGATATTTCTCCCTGTGAGGGGCACAAGTGAGCTGAAATAGTGTTGCTCTCTGAATATGTTACCAGGCCTATAGAACAAACTTATTTAGATGTTGTTCATTCTCAGATTGAGATCCTCTGATTTTCTTTTGATTTATAAATCTAGTTACACAAATCAAATACCATATATATATATATATATATATATATATATATATATATATACAGTATAGTTATACATACGTCGTACATATCATACAGTATATAAATATACTTACAAACATCAAGCAGACAAGTGAAGCTACACAACTATTAGGTGTCATTGATACATTTGTTTAGGTTATTCTTTCCATATACATTTCACTGGTGTTGCCAACTGGGTTTTATGTAAGTGCATGGCAATAGAATCTGGTGACAAGACTTCAAGATAAGGAGAATAGAGAGGGAACTTCTCTTGGCCAGAGATCGCGATAGCCATTAAGTCTCATAAGAAAATAGTTGTCTTAAAGTCAGGTTATAGCTCTAGGACAGTGGTGGCGAACCTATGGCACGCGTGCCACAGGTGGCACGCCGTGCCCCTTCTGTGGGCACGCGGCCATAGGTCGCCGGCAGCATGCTGGGTCTGCTCATCGCGCGCGCACGGCTCCTGAGCGCTCTCCCGTCAATTAAAAAAAGAAACGGCTGGCGTGCGCGCGCGGCGCAGGCGAACAGACTCTCCTCGAGATCCGCAGGGGGAGAGGCAAGGGGAGGTAAGAGTTATGGGGCAGGGGAGAGACAAGGGAGAGGGGGAGAGAGAAGAGGGTTGAGACAAGGGGGAGGGAGAAGGGGAGAGACAATGGAGAAGGGGGAGACAAGGGGAAGTGGAGAGACAAGAGGGGAAAGAGAAGGGTGGGGGAGACAAGGGAGAAGGGGAGAGAGAAGGGGGAAGACAGTGGAAAATGGGAAAGAGAAGTGTGGGAGAGAGATAGAAGGGTGTGGGAGACAAGGGAGAATGGGAGAGACAAGGTTGGGTGAAACAAGGGGGTAGAGAGAGCAGGGTGGGAGAGACCAGGGGGAGAGACAAGGGTAATGGGAGACACAATGGGAAGGGGAGAGACAAGGGGGGAGACAATGGGGAGGGGAGAAACAAGGGGGAGAGAGAGTGAATGGTGGGAGAGACAATAGTGAAGTACAAGGAGAGACAAGGGTGGGGGTAGAGACAAGAGTGAAGGAGATACAAGGGTGGGGGAGAGATAAGCAGAGTAAGAGGGAGGGATGGAGGAAGAAAGGAGAGCAGAGAGAAGGGAGGATGGAGAGAAAGAAAATAGGGAGAGGCAGAAGGGAAAGGAAGAAGTAAGAGAGTGAGATGGGAGAGAAGGTAGAGGCACATGAGAGGAAGGGAGAGAAGAGAGAAAGGAAGAGGGAGATGCAAAAGGGAGAGGTAGAGAAGGGAGAGTGAGAGAAGGGAGGAGTGAGAGAGAGGGGAGAGGCAAAAGGGAGAGGTAGATAATGGAAAGAAAGGAGGAGGGAGAGACACAGGGAAGGAAAGAGACAAGGGGGGTAGAGGCAAGGGAGAAAACAGAGACAATTGTGAGCGGTACAAGAGAGGAGAAATAAGGGTGGGAGAGAGAGAAGGATGGAGGGAAGAGACAAGGGAGAAGGGGAGATACAGGGGTGGTGGGAGACAAGGAGGAAGGGGAGAGACAAGGGGAGGGGAGAGAGAAGGGTGTATGATCCAAGGGGGGGGGGGGAGACAAGGGAGAAAGGAAGAGACAAGGCTGGAGGGAGAGACAAGGGGGAGGGGAGAGACAAGAGGCGAGAGAGGAGGGTGGGGGGAGAGGGAAAAATGGGGGAAGAGACAAGGGGGAAGGGGAGATACAAGGGTGGGGGAGAGACAAGGGGGAAGGGGAGACATAAGGGGCAGGGGAGAGACAAGGGAGAATGGGAGAGAGAGAAGGGTGTAAGAGACAAGGGGGAGTGAGAAAGTGAGAGACAAGAGTGGAGGGAGAGACAATGATGTGGGGAGACAAGAGGGAGTGGTAGTCAAGAGAGAAGGGGAGAGACAAGGGAGAAGGGGGCGACAAGGGGAAGCGGGCATATGCATTAAGGGAGCAATGTATAAAATTGCTATTTTTGGATTGAAAGAGTGAGGTGCATTGTATTCTCATTTGCATGGCGCTGCCTTTTAGACATGTGAATGGGCTTATTAATGTAATATTAATTTCCTCTCTCTAAAAATGTATATATATATACATACAGTGTGGGGGGGGGGGAAGTATTTGATCCCCTTCGGATTTTTTTTGTCCATGACAAAGAAATGATCAGTCTATAATTTTATCAAAAATGACGGGAATACAATTGTAAGGCTGGCAATGCTGTTTGCCACATAATGTGAGGCTTTTGCTCCTCTGAGCACCATTTGCGTGGCACGCACTAACTGCCATTTGTTTTATTTTCAACGTTCTGCGTTCCTGTCGTTGTTCGTCTAAGACTCAGTATTCAGGTTTAATTGCCGTGTTGGCACTTAGAGGAAAAAAAAGTTGGCATGTATTGCGGTTTGGGCACTCGGGCTCAAAAAGGTTCGCCATCACTGCTCTAGGAGAAGTCTCCATTTTAAACCAAGCTGTGGCAGAGGTCTGAGTTATTGATCAAAGTATAATCTGAATTTCAGTCCAATCTGTGGTGTAATTCCATTATCGATTAATGGATGATCCACGTTTAGAGAGGGAAGAAGTTGCTTCATGGGCAGCCTGGAGTCTCCGCTGACATTTATTTCAAGGGACTTTTACCTATTGCTTGGTAGGCCTCTGAGGAAGGCCTGGCTCCTGATGTTTTTGTAGGTCGTGTCTGAGATGAGGTTCAGGTTGATGAGATGTGTACGGTATTCTTCAAGGTTGTTCGCTACATATGAATTTGATCCAGCTGAATATGAGGCTGAATGGGAATTCCCATCTATATTTTATATTGTTTTTGGGTAGAATTAAGAGAGCAGGTCTGAGCTGCTTGCGTTTTAGTAAAGTATTTGTCGACAGATCTACGAATACCTGCAGGCAGGGAGTTTTGGGCGCAGGAAGCGGACTATTACATCTTTCGGTTGATCCAAATTAGTTGGTCCTCCTAGGGCTCTGTGAGCCCTTTCAATTTCCCATGAGCTTTCTGACTGTGTGGGAAGGATATTGTGTAGTACCGCTTTTAGATAGGGTAGGATTTTGGGATGCCACGAATTTGGACATGTAACTAGTTTAGGTTCTTATGAGGATTCCCTTTAGAGGAAAGGTGAACTCTTTCTATTGGAACTGTAAGCAGGTATGACCGAGACCCATCTAGTAGGGGAGGAGTTACATTTTATCAGTTATACTCCATAGACATAGAATTGTGTAGCATGGTGGAATAAGCAGATAGTTTGTATTAGTTTAGCGTAACAGGGGTGCAATACAATGTTTTAAGGTGATGAGGGCACATTTGGGAGCCCCCGTAGGAAATAGTCAGAACCACGTTTTAGATGGGTCTGGTGGTCCTTTGATCAGAGGAATTACCCTACCCTCAGGAAAATGCAGTTGCAAATGAGAGCTTAGGTGAGTTATCATGCAAAGATCCTTTAGCTCGCCAGAAGGTGGTGCTGGTGGCCTGGAAGTCAGTGCACAAGCTGTGGAGCTGGAAGTTAACAAAGTGTGTCTCTAAATGCTTTGTGGTACAGCACATCTGAGCGTGGTAGGCCAGCGAAAGTCAGTCACTCTATATATTAGACTTTTTCTCCCTCTGTTTGTGTTTTTTTAGATTGCTTAGCTGTGGGGTATTCTAGAGAGGTTGTAGCCTTTACATTTTGGGTGGGAGGATCAAATCCCAGATAGGTGACCATAGTGGTTGTAGGCAATAAAGGATCAAACAAAGTATATCTGGAGTTTGTGGAAGGTTTTATCTCCCTTGGCCTGTGTCTATTTCTGCAGGTTCAAGGGTTTTTGTATTAACCCTTTAATTATGGGTGTATTAAGTCAGGGTTTTAAGGGTAGGCAGGAGAGCAGTGTGGGCTAACTAGAATTTGCGCAAAAATGCCAACAAACACCACCCTCGATGTTGCCTTTACAACTGTGTAATAAGCAGGCCGTGGGAATTCTTCCTCCACAGCCCTGTTGACTTACTCACCACCTCACATGGGTAAGTTTCAAAGTTTCTTGGTTTCAGCTGAGTTGACAGGGAGTCCCACAGTGGTTTTCCCGCTGAGTCATGGCTTACTGTGATAGGTCTGCAGCGCCTGGTTGGTGATCATGGCAGCCTCCATGACACCACCTCTAGCTGCTTGTCCAGGGCAGCTAAGGAGAGTCTCCGCCGACTCTCTGAATCTGTGTCTTCCTCACCGAGGACCCTGCAGAATTAAGCTATCTTCCAGTTGCGTGGGCCAGCCGTGGGAACAGGCAGAGGATTCGAAGTAGAGTGCAGGTACAGCCAGAATAGTACCTGGCGGAGAGTTATTGTGTTAGGTGAGTAATCTGACCCCTTTTAGGTGTGATTGGGATAATTACAAGCAGGTATAAAGTGATATTATTGTGCCTCATGAGACAGGTCTGCTCTCCCTAGCAGTCGCACCCCATAACTGGCACTTTTGAAGGACATTTATCGGGAATAGAATAAGTCCAATGTTTAACCAAATCACTCTCCATTTATTAGGTATCTAACAGGCAAATATTATGTTTATGTTTTGATCTGCTACAATAGTCCAGAAAGAATTGATTTTGTATATATATTTTTATTCTTTTTAGTCACCATTTTTTATTTTTTTGTTAATTTCATTTATATTAAGAATAAAAGTTAAGTTTTAATTTTCCCTGCACTTGTCATGTATTACCTCCCTTTGTTGAGCCAAAATTTCATAAAATTTCTCATTTCATCACGAGACAGCGGAAATCTGTACTTTATTTCAGGGTGATAAACCTCATATGACTATTCATCACAGCCTTCAGCTTCTATACCAACATACTCAACAACTTTATCTTTGTCAAGAAAGGAACAGTTAAGTATTTCTAGCAGCAGAACTTGGCTACAATTTACCACCTTGATGGGTCTCCTTGTGCTGTATACAGCTTCTTACAGTTTGTCTGGCATGTGCTGGCTCTTCAAATAATGATATCCATTTTATCAAACATATCAGAAGATAGACGATAAGCTGTTACTCAAGATTGATCCCAATTCCAGTGACTACATGCCTTCATGAAATTCTCTAAATAAATATGGATTTCACTCAGATCTATCGGTGTATATAGTCATATACCAAAATTTAAAAATGATAGTGTTTGAGAACTCCAAGATAAAATTCTAAAGCATCTATATACTACCTTGCAAAAAATCCTATTAATACATTTTAAATTTATTAGAGTTATTATAAACCATATGTAACTAAACATCTATAGTAAACTTTTTTTTAATAATAAATAACATGCCAACAAAAAGATATATGTAATACATGCAAAAATGTTAAATTAATATAATAGTAAATGAATCTTGATTAAAGTGGATAAAATCTGGGTGTACCATTATACAACACTTTGTTCAAAATGTATTAGTTGTTTTGCTTAACAAAGACAGATAAAAAGGAAGTGAAGGATACAGAAGTTTTATATATATAAGGATATATAAGGCTTGCATGCTTTGTTTAGGCATGTATGGCTGTATGGACTGTATGGCTGGATTGGACTGAGTACTCAGGTGATCTGAGTGGAAAGGAGACAAACCCCGACAAGTGTTTGCAGAGTTTATTTGAGTGAATAGAGACAAACACACAGACACATGTTGCAGAATTTATTTTAGCTAAAGAAAAGGGACAAAACAACAAAGTCAGAGGTGCTTGTCAGAGAACAAACTAACCTTAATAGGTAGGTCAGTTCTATGGACATGATAACCAACTCTGAAAGCCACCTCTTTTAGCTCACTTATGCCCTTCACACTGTAGTATATCAGTCTGGTCCCTCTCACAAGAGTCATCCAGCCACAAAATATCAGGTAATTCTACCCTGAAACAGCAAACCCCAGACGTACATTTCAGCCTTCATTGGGCCTTGTCAGTGAGGTGTAGCTGAACTCCCTAAGGCACAGTGAGCAAGGGGTATTTTGTTTAAAGAAAAGAGACAACCAGAAAGAGTGTTTTGTATACAGCTGAAGAGAAAATACACAGAGAGACTGCAGTGTGACGCTTAGGATGATGAAAAAAAAGCTGAAGTTCTAAGAATACCAGCCAGTGAAGTTAACTTTTAGCTCCACCCAGCGCTAGCTGGATGAGAGCCTAGTTAGTAAAGGAACTGTCACTAAGTAAAAAGGTAGTGCTCACTGGATAAGTTTATAGTACAATTTGAAAACTATTCAAGCCTACTGTATTGGTGTTCCTCTATAAAAGTGTCAGAAACAACAGCTAAAGAAGAGAATGGTAATTTGCCACAGTATGTGTTTGGGATTTATTATTTCTTACTTAAACAAAAAAAGTTAAGCCCTATTAGTTTTATTTTTGTAAATAAAAGCAACATTTCAAAATACATACATTACTTTCAGTGAGGGAGCTAATAAATGGAGGGCCCCCCTAGGTAGCGGTGGTCCAATTTTTTTTTTTTAGATTAGGCCTTCCGTGCCCCACTCTGGTGCCAACAATAACATTATATATATATATATATTCTTCCCCTCTCCTCCCCTTCTCTCTCATTCTCCCCTTCCCCTCTCTCATTCTTCCTCTCCCCTTCTCTCTCATTCTCCTTCTCCCCACTCTCATTCAACCGCTCCCCTTCTCTCATTCTCCCCCTCTTCCCCCTCCTCTCCTGTCCCCCTCTCTCATTCTCGCCCTCCCCCTATCACTTACCTGTTTCTTGCATGCTTCAGTCCCACACCTGCAGCTGAGCCTCCCTCGAACCTGGCTCCTCCCCCAGGGGTCCTGTTGGCACTGTGGAAGACAGGCAGCAGGCAGGATGCCATCAGGATGGGGGAGGAGGTCTAGAGCCGCCGGTATATGGCCTGGGGGCAGTCAGAGGCTGAGGGTAGGCCCCTATATTACAGAAAATGTTTTTAAATAAATGTATTTATTTAAAAACAGCCTGCACTGGGGCCCCCAGGAGATAAAGAGCCTCGCTGCATAGCACCGGTTGCACCGGCGGTAGCTCCGCCCGTGATTACTTTTCTTGACGCTGCCGATGGTGGCTCCTAATTTGAACTTCAAGAAAACATGGGCTAACCCATGGACCGTTTCTGCAATTTTTGCCAGTTTTTGAGAACATGCTGATGATTGCAGATATTGCAAATCCTTAAAATGGCAGATGGCAGTTCTGTAGTGTTTACATAATTCTCAACTCATTATTTTGACTTGTCATTTCTGAAAAGGTAACACTGTATTCTGACATAGAAGATAGTCGTGTTGACCTTACACCCACTTTTCATTCAGGTTTTTTAAATATTCAGAGAAGATTCAGAGAACTTAATGAAAACCTTTGAAAAATAATGAGTTACATCTCATTTTCATTTACAAGCATTACAAAAATATTGTTATGATTGGGTTGCAAATATAGTATAACCTTTAAAGTTATATAATATTTATATAATATGTGTATTCAAGTAAAATATATAATCAATAAAATAACCCTGATAAACTACTGCCATCTGGTGGAAGATCTTATTTCCACTAACACACAATGATAATATTTGTATATTGTATTTTTGCAAACATCCCTTTTGTTGAGTGGTTTTTATGTTGCCAATAAATTGTATGGAACTTAACAAACAGTTATTATAATGTCATTTAAAATGGAACACTATGTAATATACAATGATATCTTACATCATCTTGCATCACAGAGACTAGGGAATCATCTCCTCTGTGGCAAGTAATCAGCCTACTTACAAGTAATAATCCCAGTACATAGTAGACATGGATACAGAAAGGATGCACTTTCTTATATGAACTATATGCATGATAAAAGGGTCATAGTACATGCATAGTTTTAGTACATCACCATTACTATCAAAACTGGAAGAAGAGAGAGGAGAGGAAGAGAGAGAGAGAGACACAGGACAGAAAGAGAGAGAGACAGGAAAGCAAGAGAGACATACAGTGCAGAGAGTGAGACAAAACAGCGTGCAAGGTAGGACAGAGAGAGACACACACAGGACAGAGACACACACACAGGACAGAGCGAGAGACACAGGACAGTGCAAGGTAGGACAGAGAGAGAGACACACACACACACAGGACAGAGAGAGAGAGAGACACACACACACACACACACAGGAGAGCCACACACACACAGGACAGAGAGACACACACACAGGAGAGAGAGAGAGAGATACAGGACAGAGAGAGACAAAGAAAGAGGGACAGACACAGGACAGAGACAGAGTGCAGAAAGTACACAGAGAGAGAGAAAGTGCACAGACAGAGAGTACACAGGAAGTGAGAGTGCACAGTGAGAGAGTACAGAAAGAGCACAGAGAACAGAGAGAGCACACAGATAGAGAACACACAGAGGGAGAGAGCACTCAGACAGAGAGTGCCCAGAGAGAGAGAGCACACAGAGAGAGCACAGAAAGAGAGAGAGCGCACAGACAGAGAGTGGAAAGAGAGAGCACACCAAGAGTGTGGTAGCGCACAGAGAGTGAGAGAGCACACAGAGAGAGAGAAAGCTCACAGAGTGAGAATGCACAGAGACAAACAGCATCGGGAGACAGCATACTCCCCACATAACACACACAGAAGGACTGAGTGACAGCACAGAGAGAGACAGCACAGACAATTCAAGATAACATTCTATGATATCGTCATTTATGAAGGGCAAGTTACTAGTTGTATATAAAATTTAGTAAATTAGAGTCTGCATTATTTTCCACAACATGTTGACTATTTTCAATTAAAATTCTTCAATTGAGTATATTTTAAATACCGTATTTATCGGCGTATAACACGCACCGGCGTATAACACGCACCTCATTTTAAGAAGGAAATTTCAGAAAAAAATAAATACATTTCAAATAAAGAACTTTGAAGCAAAATCCTAAACCTCAACCTCCCTCATTATCCTCAACCCCCTCCTCATTCTCCCTCCTCAACCCCCCATCATCAACCCCTTACTCAAACCCCCTCTCCTTAACCCCCTCCTCAACCCTCCTCCTCAACCTCAACCCCCCTCCTCAACCCTCCTCCTCATCCTCAACCCCCTCCTCATCCTCAACCTCCCTCCTCATCCTCAACCTCCCTCCTCATCCTCAACCCCCTCCTCAACATCCTTCCTCATCCTCCCTCCTCAACCCCCCACCCTTAACCCCCTCCTCAACCCCCCATCCTCATCCTCCTTCCTCAACCCCCCTCCTCAACCTCAACCCCCTCCTCAACCTCCCTCCTCATCCTCAACCCCCCTCCTCATCCTCAACCCCCCTCCTCATCCTCAACCCCCCTCCTCATCCTCAACCCCCCTCCTCATCCTCAACCTCCCTCCTCATTCTAACCCCCCTCCTCAACCTAAACCCCCCTCAACCTAAACCCCCCTAGTGACGTGGCGCGAATGTGACGTCACATGCGCGCCGGATTAAGGAGCGGAGAGGAGGCCGGAGCATAATCAGGTAAGGGAGGGGGAGGTATTTAGGGGGGTTTCGGTGGAGGAGAGGGGTTTAGGTTGAGGAGGGGGGTTAGAATTAGGAGGGGGGGTTAGAATGCAGAGGGGGGTTTAGAATGAGGAGGGAGGTTGAGGATGAGGAGGGGGGAGGGAATATCGGCGTATAACACGCACCTATCATTTGCCCCGTATTTTCAGGGAGAAAAAGTGCGTGTTACACGCCGATAAATACGGTAATCACAAATTAGAACAAAAGGTAGCTCAAGGTTGGACAAGTGGAATGAACTAATAGGGTGCTACTAGCGATAAATATAATCATATATAGCAAAAGACACAACAGGATTCACTATTATTGTGCACACCTATATTAACTCAAAAAAGAGCTAACAAAAAATATGAGATTAAAACTTAGCTTTTAATAAATAAATACTTAAATTAAATGTAAATGTAAAACAGAAATCAGAAAAGGGAATATCCTTTAGATTACTAGATCTTTTATTTTTTATATGTGCCTTCTCACTCAGGTAAGGTTCAATGTCTTTGTCATCACGTAATATCTGCCAATGCTTGTTGAAAATCCTTTTGACGTCAAACCATTTTTCCTTATATGTTCCAATGCATTGGACAGTTTTATCTTCTTTGGATGTTTTCTCTAAAAGCAGATTATCTCTATTGACCTTTTTAGCTTTGTGGTAGGCCTTTTTCAATATCTTTTTTTCATAGCCACGTTGTTCGAATCGAAATGGTTGCTCTTTAGCCTCTTTTTCAAAATCTTGTTCCTCAGAGCAGTTTCTCTTAATCCTCAGATATTGACCCACAGGAATACCTGAGATCAAACTTTTTGGATGGCTGCTTTCTGCATATAGTAAATTATTTGTAGCTGTGGGCTTTCTATATGTATTAGTTTTTACTGTGCCATCTTTTTGTTTAGTGATTCTTAGGTCTAAGAAAGTAATTGTTTGTTTATTGATGTCTGAAGTTAAATACAGCCCCATATCATTATAATTTAAAGTTTTTATGAATTTCTGAAGATGTTCCTTTGTACCATTCCACAATATCATTATATCATCTATGTAGCGAATCTATAGTTCCACATGTTGAGTGTAACTATCCATGTCTTCGCTATAGACAATTTGTTCCTCCCACCAACCTAAGTATAGATTTGTATATGTGGGTGCACAGGCCGTACCCATCACTGTACCTTGAATTTGATGATAGAAAGATTGGAAAAATACAAAGTAATTGTGTGTTAAATATAAACCAACAATCTTTGCTAGTATCTCTAGATGTAGAATCCCTCTGTACTAATATTGGTTATCAGAGAGGAATACATGCAGTAGAATACTTTTTACAAAAGAAAGGCAATGCATTCAGTAAACACAATGACTTCATGATGAAATCATTGGAATTTGTGTTAAGGATTTTCAACAAGCATTGGCAGATATTACTTGATGACAAAGACATCGAACCTTACCTGAGTGAGAAGGCACAAATAACAAGTAAAAGATCTAGTAATCTAAAGGATATACTATCCAAAAGCCATTTGGAGTTACCAAAAAATACTACATGGCTCCAAGAATTACATGGGTGTTATAAATGCCAAACTTGCAAAGCCTGCCAATACATTAAACCGGCAAAAATATTTACCTCCCATGACAAAAACCAGATATACAAAGTAAAACATTTAATGACATGTAAAACAGAAAGAGTTATACTTAATATCTTGTCAATGTGGGATGAGGTACGTAGGTAAAACCTACAGAGAATTCAGAAGGAGGGTGTTAGAACATTTTTATAGTATTACAGATGGCTTTGACACTCCTGTGGCATTACATGTCAATAATAAACACAATGGAGATATTAAAAAATGATCCTTTATGGCAATTGACCATGTACAAAAGACCATCAGAAGAGGGAATTTGGATAAAGAACTCTTAAAAAAGGAGGCCAAATGGATCTATGCATTAAGCACTAAGAAACATTTAGGCCTTAATGAGGGTTTCACATTTACTCCATTTATCTAAAATCCTGTATACTTTCCATCCATAATTTCATCAATGATAATATTCTAAGGTCTAGAACCTCTATGTTCATAATTCTAATGGCCAATTTCTATGTATATTATATAAGAGATTTAATACATACATCTATGTTTTAATAATTGTCCATAAAGAATGAAACTCTAAATTGTAATTTTTATTACATAGAGATCTATGGCTCTATATATGTTACCAAACAACCATCTAATGGATATGAATTAGGCTTTTTGATATATGGTCAAAATCTAACACTGTATAAACATGAATTCTGTAATGTTTACCTTGCATTTTCTCCACAATACTTTGAATGTATAATAATATCCACTATTCACTATGATGAGAGATGTTGAGAGCATTACTTATGATAAGCATTGCATACGATAAATAGTACAGTGATACATGAGATATAATAAATAAATAATATATTTCATAAAAAAACGTTTAATGTAATTTAAGCAGCTCTCTTAATATACATAACTTAGCCACTTCAATATATTTTTGATCAGATTTCACAATCTAATATTAGATGTGGTTATATAGGAAGTTAAGACTATAAGATCTAAATATAAAGTGGTTCTTTACCAAGAAGCCATTCAAAACATTAAAGATATCTAACCTCCGTTTTTAAATTTAAGTTCAATGTCTTTATTTCAATCTTCTATGCTGACTCTATATAGACAATTCTATTCACAATATTCAATTTTAACTTTGATACAATGTTTTTAGCCTAATGTACACCGTTTCCATGGTAATGTGAAGGCTATAAAGGGAGGCCTTGAGAACATGGTGGCGACCCTTGAAAAAATCCAGAAACGTGCGTTGGGTCAGACGCAGGAGCGTACACGCAGGTTGATGACGTCATTGCTAGGCGTCTAAACCGCGTGACACGCAGTGTAGGAGCTCCCAAACCAGTATTTTACTATTAACGTGAATACATTACGATAGGAGTCTCCCTAGTCACTTCAGCAATTCAGCATATGCATTTTATATATTGAAAGCTTCAGAATAAGATAAAACGGAGCTTTGAACTTAATATCATATTACCTAATTATACCGATGGAAGGAATGAAATATAAGTTTATGCAATTGCACTAGTCACCTTAGCTGCCTAAATAGCCCCATACAATAAGGGTATTTTTAGGCAATATTTAATAAGTGGCACAGCATTTTTTCAGTCCGGGTATATAGGGGAATCCATACCTATGTACCAGATATACACTCATTTTCACTATTCAACCCTAGCACTTTAAAGAGCCTATATTTTTCTGGTTCTATATTATTATGAATTAACACTTCATGCACTTTAAGCACTTACTTACTTTGCACCCTAATTACATTTTTACAGTGATATATCTTAGCACTAGGTATTTATTCCTTTTTAATATCTGGATTTACTATATGATATTTATTACATCACATTATAGTGACTTACTTTCACACATCCTGCTTCTGCATTTTTATAAATATTTTAAGTATTTATTTATTAAAGGCTAAGTTTTAATCTCATATTTTTTTAGCTCTTTTTTGAGTTAATATAGGTGTGCACAATAGTGATGTCGCGAACCGAAAATATGCGAAAATAGCGACATCACTATTGTGCACACCGAATTCCATCAAATGTTCGCGAACGGACGAACATCGGCGAACCGCCATAGACTTCAATGGGCAGGCGAATTTCAAAACCCACAGGGACTCTTTCTGGCCACAATAGTGATGGGAAAGTTGTTTCAAGGGGACTAACACCTGGACTGTGGCATGCCGGAGGGGGATCCATGGCAAAACTCCCACGGAAAATTGCATAGTTGATGCAGAGTCTGGTTTTAAGCCATAAATGGCATAAATCACCTAACATTCCTAAATTGTTTGGAATAACATGCTTTAAAACATCAGGTATGATGTTGTATCGATCAGGTAGTGTAAGGGTTACACCCGCTTCACAGTAACAGACCAATCTCCCCGTTTAATGCACCGCAAACAACCGCAAACAGTCCCTTTGCACAACCGCAAACTCCCCATTTGCACAAGGTTGGATACCAAGCTAGCCATGTCCCGTTCCTTGTCCTCACTGATGTCATTGAAGGTCTCTTCCTCCACCCAGCCACCAACGGTCCCCGAAAGGTGACAACAAGCCCCCTGGGACGCCTGCTGAGTTTGGTCTTCCACCTCCTCAAAGCCACCTTCCTCCTCTGACTCCTCTTCTTCAGACTCCTCTCTCTGCGTTGCCTCTGTCTGCGTTATTATAAGGTGTGTACTGTTAAGTAGTACTATTCCTATCGGTTTAATCCCTGTTAAATCCACTATTAGGTGACGTGTATATGGCATGGATTTTTGGAACAGGGAGATGGAAAAAGATGCTTGGTCGGACCTCCTACTTCTAATTTGGGGCACTGCACGTGCAATCTAAGGTGCCACCAGATAGGAGAGGTGTATTAAGTTGTACTACTCATTCCTATCAGTTTAATACCTGTTACGTTACCTATCAGGGGACGTGTATATGGCATGGATTTTTGGAACAGGGAGATGGAAAAAGATGCTTGGTCGGACCTCCTACTTCGAATTTGGGGCACTGCACGTGCAATCTAAGGTGCCACCAGATAGGAGTAGTGTATTAAGTTGTACTACTCATTCCTATCAGTTTAATACCTGTTACGTTACCTATCAGGGGACGTGTATATGGCATGGATTTTTGGAACAGGAAGATGGAAAAAGATGCTTGGTCGGACCTCCTACTTCGAATTTGGGGCACTGCACGTGCAATCTAAGGTGCCACCAGATAGGAGTGGTGTATTAAGTTGTACTACTCATTCCTATCAGTTTAATACCTGTTCCATCACCTATCTTTGATCCCAATAGCACATTCTATATGTCATCAACCGGCCTGTGTGTATTTAGAGAACCACACTTTAAAGCCCTTAACCTGGGACAAGGTGGCTTGGCTATCAGAATTGCCTCAGAGCCGTAAAAACTCGAAACCCCCCTAATCAGACACTTACTATCATACTGGAAATGGGCCAAGAAACACACGGGTTTGTTCCCTGGATCCACCCAAATGACCCCAATTCTTGACCACCCTCAGGCCCCGAAACACATGAGCACAACATCACAACACTGGTGGAGGTCAAGGAAACTAAATAGACTGGGAGACTGGTTAGTAAAGGGCCAGATGCTCACCTATGAGGAACTGAGGGACAAGCATGAGCTACCGCTGTCAGAACATTACAATTACTGTAGGCTGAAACATTTCACACACTCCCTGACCCAGAAACAGGGGACACCGGTCTTAAATTGGTTCTCCAAAATTTGTAAAGATAAACCTCTATCAAGGGGGATCATTGGGTCGCTTTACAAATATAAAACATTTGTTACTGGTTGAAGCGACACTGGGGGAAGGACAGGAGTGGGGGAGCCCTGGAGACCCTTCAGAAGCAACCGGCGGCAAAATCATCCCAGGAAAGGAGAGGTCGCTCACTGAAGCCTGCCCTAGGGTAACCCAAGGGTGATTGCCCAGGTTAGATATTGTAAATAATAAGCTAATACTGCTTGAGGGATGTAAGCTAATAGGACTTTGGTGTTCCCTGCAGATATACTCTTTACTATTGTCTGTTTTACCATGTTTTAGGTATCTCTTAAATTGCAATCACAGTAAAAAATAAGAAAAATTATTAACCTAAAAAGTAAAAATAAGAAGGAATAACCAGCTAACTTTCACAAAATGTCTTTATTGTAAATATGTATTTTTGCACAACTGTTATGCAAGACTGTTCAAAAATGCTTTATTTTTCATTACATGCTGTATGCCTTCTGACAATAAAATAATTTAAATGGAAAAATTAGGTATTGTTGCAGCGACCAGAAAAATTGATGTTAGTTTGTGGACCATTATTAGCTCAAGGCAGCTCATCTATCAGGCCTTTTTTAATCGAATGTATCGCCCACTGTCAGTCCCTTCGGGATCCATCCCTCATTCATCTTAATAAAGGGGAGGTAATCTAGACTTTTTTGACCTAGGCGACTTCTCTTATCAGTGACAAAACCTCTTGCTGCACTGAAGGGCCTTTCTGACAGGACACTTGAAGCAGGGCAAGACAGAAGTTCTATGGCAAATTGGGATAGCTCAGGCCACAGGGCAAGCGTGCACACCCAGTAGTCAAGGGGTTCATCGCTCCTCATAGTGTCGATATCTGTAGTTATGGCGAGGTAGTCTGTTACCTGACGGTCGAGTCGTTCTCTGAGGGTGGACCCCGAAGGGCTGTGGCGATGCATAGGACTTAAAAAGCTCTGCATGTCCTCCATCAACAACACGTCTGTAAAGCGTCCTCTCCTTGCCGGCGTGGTCGTGGGAGGAGGATGATTATGTTCACCTCTTCCGCTGTTAGATTGCCTTTGTGCTGTGACATCACCCTTAAACGCTGTGTAAAGCATACTTTTTAATTTATTTTGGTAGTGCTGCATCCTTTCCGACTTGTCACTGCGCACTGGCAAAAGTTGGCAGACTAGATGCAACAGGCCTCACACACACGCCTGTAGGCATGCAACTGATATTCAATCGATTACAGTAAAAAAAGGGTTGTTTTATTTCACTGCACACTACGGTTGCACTAGATATGAGTGTCACTGTGCACTGGCAAAAGTTGGCAGACTAGATGCAATAGGCCTCACACACACGCCTGTAGGCAGGCAACTGATATTCAATCGATTACAGTAAAAAAAGGGTTGTTTTATTTCACTGCACACTACAGTTGCACTAGATATGAGTGTCACTGTGCACTGGCAAAAGTTGGCAGACTAGATGCAATAGGCCTCACACACACGCTAGCAGGCAGGCATATGCAATTAGATTACACAGAAAAAAATAATAAAATAAAATAAAAAGGGCTTTTCGGGTTGCTGTCCTTGCAGCAGATATCAAAGCAGTCCTTCAGGTGTGTAGTTAAAGCTAAATACACAGCCTGGCTATCTATTTCCCTATTAAATCAGCAGAAAAAAAATGATAAAATAAAATAAATGATGTTCTAGCCCTAAAAAGGGCTTTTTGGGTTGCTGTCCTTGGAGCAGATATCAAAGGAGTCCTTCAGGTGTGTAGTTAAAGCTAAATACACAGCCTGGCTATCTATTTCCCTATTAAATCAGCAGAAAAAAATAATAAAATAAAATAAATGATGTTCTAGCCCTAAAAAGGGCTTTTTGGGTTGCTGTCCTTGCAGCAGATATCAAAGGAGTCCTTCAGGTGTGTAGTTAAAGCTAAATACACAGCCTGGCTATATATTTCCCTATTAAATCAGCAGAAAAAAATTATAAAATAAAATAAATGATGTTCTAGCCCTAAAAAGGGCTTTTGGGTTGCTGTCCTTGCAGCAGATATCAAAGGAGTACTTCAGGTGTGTAGTTAAAGCTAAATACACAGCCTGGCTATCTATTTCCCTATTAAATCAGCAGAAAAAAATGATAAAATAAAATAAATGATGTTCTAGCCCTAAAAAGGGCTTTTTGGGTTGCTGTCCTTGCAGCAGATATCAAAGGAGTCCTTCAGGTGTGTAGTTAAAGCTAAATACACAGCCTGGCTATCTATTTCCCTATTAAATCAGCAGAAAAAAATAATAAAATAAAATAAATGATGTTCTAGCCCTAAAAAAGGCTTTTTGGGTTGCTGTCCTTGCAGCAGATATCAAAGGAGTCCTTCAGGTGTGTAGTTAAAGCTAAATACACAGCCTGGCTATCTATTTCCCTATTAAATCAGCAGAAAAAAATGATAAAATAAAATAAATGATGTTCTAGCCCTAAAAAGGGCTTTTTGGGTTGCTGTCCTTGCAGCAGATATCAAAGGAGTCCTTCAGGTGTGTAGTTAAAGCTAAATACACAGCCTGGCTATCTATTTCCCTATTAAATCAACAGCAGGTAGAATATAGCTCCTCTCTCAACGAATGCAGCTACAGAATGATTCTAAAATGGAGGCTGTCATACAGATGGAAGGCTCTGGAAGGGAGTGTATGCTGCTGATTGGCTGGAATGTGTCTGCTGACTGTAAGGTGCAGGGTCAAAGTTTCCTCAATGATAAAGAATAGGGGGCGGACCGAAAAGCGCATATGTTCACTGTTCGTTGCGAACGCGAACATGCGAAAATCGCCGCAAATAGTTCTCCGGCGAACTGTTCGGGACATCACTAGTGCACAATAATAGGGACTCCTGTTGTGTCTTTTGCTATATATGAGTATATTTTAAATACAGAACCACAATGGCACTTAGGTTGAAAAAAAGGACATGGAGAGAGAGCTCATAGAGAGAGAGAAAGCACACACACAGAGAGAAAGAGAGTGTTTCTGTTCATTTTTCATGTAGCGACACCTTGTTGTTGTCCCTAGAGAAAAAAGCATCCATAGGAACTATACAATGGATAAACATAACAAAAGATCTGTAGCAAGTTAGTTGATAATATGAATATAAAAATGATTCCTTGCAGATTACGAAAATAATAGACAAACTGGCACATATGTTATTACAGAGCAAGGTAATATTCTATATAGTCTGTGTTCCTTAAAAAATACATGTATTTTAAGGAAATCCTCACACCTGTGAAGTACTTAATAAACTAACAAAGGGCCCTATTCTATTGGCCAAAAGGTCAGTACTCAGTATAGCAAAAGCCTTTGACAAAGGCACAGTTGTTGCAAAACGGCCATCAGGCTAGACATTTTTTGCCTCATATTGCCCACGTCCTTTTTTGTATAAGATAATAACAACTTGTGAGGTTCCTTAATTGGGCATGGGGGTTTATGACTATTTGGTCTCCCTTGTGTGTTACAGCCTATAAGTGTAAGTGTGGTAGTAATCATAGTTTTGGATGATGAGCCTGTTTGATATGTTTTTATGATGTTGTTTTTATTATTAGAGTGACCAATTTTGTTTTTGTGGGTATATTTTTATACCCAATAGGTATTGAGGTACTCTTTTTCTTTCCTATCTATTATAGTGATCTAGTTTATTAGGAGCATCTCTATGAACTCATACGCCTGCTCTTCTTGCTTTCCCTTTTTGTTGAGAATCTATTCCTGTATCTTAGTTGGTTCACTCTATTTTATAGGTGGCTTAGATTTTTTTTAATAAAGATTTATTTTAGTACTCCTTTCCCCCTTATTTATTTTTACTAAAAATGATGATATAAGCATCACTTTTAACATAGAAAGTGTAAACACTTGGCCATGATAACATCACTTCCCCATGAACTTATGATTAGTGACATGAAAACATATGATTACAGTGCTCAAATGCATGAAGGGATGGCTATACAGGAAGATGAACTACGTGCACATATATAATCATTGCATAAAGGTTATGTATGTTGATGTCTGTAAACATTAACCATTACAAACTCACAGAAACAGTGATAGAGGTATAACAAAACTTTATTATATACACAGATCATAGTCATAAATGAATCCGACAGTGCATTAATATCATGGGTGTGGTGTGGGCGGATCCAAGAGGGCAAGAGGCTGTTCTGAAAAAAAAAGGACTCCTGTAAAGCTATATAGTAATACTGTATAATAATAATGATGCCTATTATCTACTAGAGTCACATATGGTCAGTACACCACAGGGACCATAATCTGATGAATAGATACCTCATCCATTTAATCGAAGTAACCAGTATTTCTCATAGCAGTTAAATATCGTCTTCATCTGCTCAATTGAACAGATGCAATAACTGATGAATTATATAATCCAATTCAATTACTTACATGTGTCATCAATATAATAAAAAATGGTAAAAATCTAAAAAAAAAAAGAGGAAAATATCTATCAACAACTGTATTTACAGTACAGTGTTTCATGCTATTACTGTAACAATAAACAAATTTAACTGATCATCATCTACGAGCAGTGCTAAACAAAGTTAATCTGTCATGGACAATCACCTGCCATGTTCATTAGGAAAATGTGTAATTTCACAAGGAATGCTTCACTGTGACCACAATCAGTTGGCCAGGATACTATCGCTATATCCACATTAAATAATTGAACCACACTGATACCACATTTCATTGGTATACAGGTGTTATCTGATCAAAACTTATTTCAATGACCACAAGACAAGGTGAAAATATTTGATGCAGCCTCTATTACCTCCTCTTTCTCAGCACAGGGCCCCCACCCTCCATGCCACCAAGGCTTCTCCCTCTACCACACCGAGGGGATGTTGGAGGGAGTGGAATGTCCTCCTGAAGTGGTTTCATATCAGCTGGAGTTATAAGGAGTGATATGTCCTCTAGTCATGGCTGCGTATCAGCTAGAGTTGGAGGCATATGGTGAGATGGGGATGGCATAGGCTGAAGTTTAGATGGTGGTGGCGGCTGGGGTACCGCATATTGACATAATGGGACATTTCAATTCGACCTTCCATAAGCGCTCTCTGGGCCTCGTACCTCTCCATTTGTGTGCTAACTATATATATATATATATATATATATATATATATATATATTCAGGTTATGAAATTACCTGATAGTTGTGGGAGGGTCTCTTTTCTACGGTGACGAGCGGCCAAAGGGTGTGCCTGGGAGCTAACCAGTGGTAGTGTCTAGCATAGGCTGATTTATGACATGTAGGAAGCGTGAAATAGAAGTGTGTTTGGTAAATGAGGCCCCCTCTCCTCATGTAGCTGAGATGTGGACTATGTCTACGCCCTACATGGCCTGCTTAGAGGGTCAAGGGCCGAGTAAAGTAGAGGAGAAAGGGGAGAGGTTTATGAAAACGTAATGAAAAACAAGGCCTGCGAAGGTTGATTTGGATGCATGAACGAGGTAGGCCTATGAAGGCTGGTGTAGGCCTACGAAGGTTGGTTTAGGAGTTGTAGAGAGTAGGTTGATTTGGACCTATAGAAAGCTATTGAAAGGTCAAAGGTTAATAGAGCCTGAAATCCATAAAATATGGCTTAAAAGGCCAACACATGATCTCAGATACTGATAAAGACAATTTAGTGGATTTGGGGCTGGTATATGATAAGAAAGCGTAATGTAGAGCATGAATACTTACCAATAAGAAAACCTAATGTAGCGCAGGAATACTTACCATGAGGAACCCTAGCTCTACAGCAATGTGGATGCCCTTATGGTACAAGGCAAATGAGACAGAAACAGCATAGCAGGAAATCTGACATATTAACATTGCAAGGTCAAGGAAAGCAGAAAAGCAGAATAAGCAGAAAGCTTAACCTGGGAAAATGGTGATGTGATGAGAAGCTAGTGGTAGCAATGCCCTTTTAGACAGGAAAAGGGCCAGAAAGCCACAATGAGCCGAAAGCTTACCTTGTAACAAAGTAATGTAAGGAGAAAGCCAGTGATCTTAACACCCATGCAGATAGGAAAAGGGCCCAAAAATGCATCATTAGGCTCAGAGAGATGTAGCAATGTAAATCAAAACCTGTAACACTGAGAGAACTGAAAAGCATCCTGCATCCCAGAAATGGACTGACTGTGAGGTCCCAACAGGAAGTGCTTATAAGGCTGCAGAGCCCGCCTAAGGAAGAGGTGGTACAAGCTGCAGAGCCCCACCTCCAAAGGGGCGGGACAAGAGAGGGACATGACCACACATTATATATATATATATATATATATATATATATATATATATATATACACACATATATACACATGCTATTATCAAACCTTACTCTAATTCTTGAGGATTAATGTTGATAAACCAGTATTATTTGAACATGTGAGAGATGTGGGTTAGATAAAGTTAAGGGTTTTATTCATTAACTGTAGAACACAAGCGAGGCAATACCTGTCCAATTTTTATTTAGCTCAATGCAGTTTTTTTTCACAGAATTTCTTTGCAATGCAGTGAACAAGCTCCATACAGTAACTAGAGAAAATAAAAACAATACAAGAAAAACTAATTACCAAACTACCAAAAACAAAAAGAATTACAGAAAAGTATTATTATAAAAAAGAAATAATTACAAGTAAAATAAAGAAAAAAAAGGGTAAATTAATACATTACCCACCTTGATGATCCCCCAGCGATGATCCTCGAGGCACTGATACTAACTCTTCAGCCCTAGATAAGTGGGCTCATCCATGTTGATGGAAAAAAATGGTCTTTTATCTCTTCAGCCCATGAAAAGTGTACACTCTTGTTTCTTTCAAAAGCAAATCAAAGAAGGGTAACACTATATTTAAGACCTATTCTGGTTAGTTTATCAGAACAGATTGGGAAAACAGCGCTCTCTGACTGGTAAAAAGATAACCCAAATACACAGATTTCAATCCTTGCATTCTAATTGGTTAAACTTTTAATTTCTGGTTCTGATTTTCTGAAATATTATTGACACATATTTTAGGCAGTCTGAAACTTATAAAGTTAGTATGTAAGGCCATAGGGTGGTAAAAAAGCTGTTACTCACAGGGGGAGCTCCTCAGAAGAGGAACTCCTTTAGTTCTATTTTAATTTTATACAGCAGAGCAGTTTTTAAGTTAGGACCCTTCCATGGGTTAAAGAGAGGAGCTGAAAATCTTCATTCAACATAGAAGAGGCCTGAATTCCATAAGGACCCCCATGGTAGTTGTTAAGCTACCAAGAGGTTAATATCCTAACTAATCTGGCCCCCAATGTTATAGGGGTGAAAGTAAGGAACCAAAAGATACCTTGAATAACTGGAAAGTTTGGACTTGGATTACAAAATGAAGCAAGTCTGAAATTAGTAGAATTCTGTCAAGGTAATTCTCTGGTAATAGTAGACATCTTCTTCCAACAGCCTCAGAGACGACTCTACACATGAATGTCTCTAGATGCACAATATAGAAATCAGATTGACTATATACTTTGTAGCCAAAGGTACAGCTAGCTATGGCCCAGACAATGAGCTTCTTATTGCAAAATGTAGAAATAAACTGAAGAATTGAGGGAAATTATTAGACCAAGAAAATATGAAATAAACAAACGGTCTCACAGTGAATATACAGTGGAGGTAAAAAATAGATTAAGACATAGTAGATAGAATACCTGAAGAACTTTGGACAGAAGTTTGGACATTATCCAGAAAACAGCAAGAAAGAACATCCCCAAAATAAAGATAAATAAGAAGGCAAAGTGGCTGTATGATGGGGTTTTGAAAGTAGCCCAGTAAAGAAGGCAAGCAAAGGGTAATGGAGATAGGAAAAGACTTGTCCAACTGAAAGCTAAATTCCAGAGGACAGCAAGAAGAGACAAGAAGACATTCTACAATGAGTGATGTAAAGATATTGAGGAATGGGAATGTCAAGAAATCTCTTCAAGAAAATTGGGGTTCATCAAAAGACAAAAAACAAAAATGTCACAGACTTAACAGAAGTAGAACAGATAGAGAAAAGGTGACAGGAATACACCAAATATATACAGGAGATATATTAATAGCATAGCTAACCTAGTTTGTCCAACTGGAGCCAAACAGCTTGGTGCGCAAGGTGATTTGGGCCCTAGGAAGCCTTGCTAATAACAAGACTGTAGGAATTTAATAAAATACCAGTTGAACTATTCAAAATCCTACAAGATGGAAAAGGTCAGTCTACAACTCAATAACATAAAAAGGAAAGTGTAAAATAGTGCTAGTTATGGAACAATTGCACTCATTTCACATGCAAGGAAGGTAATGCCTAAAATCCTGCAACCTCAACTCCAACAATGTATGGACTACCTGATATACAAGCTGGGTTTTGTAGAGGTAGAAGCACAAGGGAGCTAATTGCCAAAGTCTCCTTGGTAACAGAGAAAGCAAGAGAGCTCCAGAAACACATTTACTTCTGCCTCATAGACTTTTCTACAGGCCTTTTACTGTGTGGATCACAACAAAACATGGCAAGTTCATAAAGAGATGGGAGTACCAGACCACCTCATCGGAATCCTGAGGATTTTTTTATGCAGTCCAAGAAGTCATGGTCACAATCGAACATGGAACAAATGAATGGTTAAAGATCGGGAAAGGAGTTTGACAAGGTTGTAGATTATCACTTTTGATTGCTTCAAGTTCTATGAAACATATATCATGCATAAGGTCTGACTGGACGAATCCAAACCGGGAATCAAGAAATAATAACAACCTTAGATATCTGGTTTATACTACTCTGACGGCTGAAAATTAGGAAGAGTCTAGTAATGAGGATGAAAGAAGAGAGTTTCAAAAGCTGGCCTGCAACTTAAAGTTAAAAGTACAAAGATCATGGCAAACTGCAATCTCAATTCCTGCAAATAGATTGGAAAGAAGTGGAGTAACTGAAAGTTTCCTGGGAACCAAGAACTCAGCAGATGGTGACTGCAGACATGAAATTAAAAGACATTTGCTACTGGGGAGAAATGCTAGACAGGACAATATATTAAAAAGGAAAATATTACACTATTTAAAGAGGCCCACATACTTAGAACTATGGTAGTAATTTACAGATGTGAGAGATGGACCATAAACAAGGCTCAGTGCTATAGAATTGACGCCTTTGAATTGTGGAATTGGAGAAAACTCCATTGGACTGCAGGAAGACCCAATAAGTCAATAATATTGGAAATCAAGCCAAACTGTTCACTAGAAGGTTTTATAGTGAGGCTGAAGCTCAAATATTTTGGCCCTGTCATGAGAAGACAGGATTCCCTAGAGACGACTCTGATGCTGGGAAATACTGAAGGTATACAAACAGAGGAAAGGCAAAGGCTGTGATGGGTAGATGAGGTAATTGAAGAAATAAACATAAATTTGAGGGAGCTAAGAAGGGCAGTGTCGGACAGGTGTGCGTAGAATGCTGTTGTCCAAAGGGTTACGGAGAGTCAGATTCCAGCTCCTGGCCACCCTTCTGTTCCCCTGGCTGGCTCCCCGCCGGCGGGTGGTCATGCTCATGGGGATGGGGCACACATACAGGCATACTATGGGGGGCTGGGGATCAGCGAAAGAGTCGGTGAAGGTTCCTATGAGACAGGTGGGGGTCCTGATACCCAGGCTGGGGGAAGGGGGCTGGCATGAATGGGCTGGGGGTCCTGGTACCCATAGTGGAGGGGGGTAGCAGGGTGCAATGACACCTAGGCTTAGGAGGGCAGGAGGCCCTGGGTGTGGGTCTGGGGGTCCCAGGTGTGGGTCCTGTCTAGGGGTTCCGGTACCTGAAGCTCTCGGACTCGGTTTGGTTCCTCCTCCAGGCTGGTCCCAATCTCATCACCTCCCACATCTCTGTCCCCCCTGCAGGACCCTCAGTATGCGGTCGGTGCGCAGTTGCGTAGCGCACGCTCTTGTCGGGAGCGCAGTTGTGGGCCCGCAAATTTGTTGGGGCGATGATGATGGCCCCAGCAATATATCCAGTAACAAAAATACTATTTCCTTCATTTTAATCTTAAATTTCAAAATTTGGAGACGTCTTGCTCTACAAAAAAATACCCACAGATCTTTTCTAAAGCCATTTGTTCAAAAAATTTTCAAAAACAAACAAGAATTTCAAATTTGTCACAAACAAATCTCACCCAAGCCTAATATCCGCTGATCATATAAACTCCCCCATAGGGAATAATATAGCCTCTAAAAATGTCAATAAATTATATGAAGGGAATGTGTAACTTTGTTGTAGTTGTTTAGTAATCCCGTTTTGTCCGACTCTCTGTGACTCTATGGAGTAGTACGCCAGGCACATGCCAGCCACTGCTCGATAAAGCTCATGTTCTTTGCTTCAATGATCTTATCTATCCATCTCCACCTCTGCTGTCCCGTTTCATGTGCCTTAAAATTTTCACAGCTTCAGTCTTCTCTAGGAAATTCGATCTTCTCATGATATGGCCAAATTATTTGAGCTTTAGACTCATGATCATACCTTCCAGCGAACAGTTTGGCTTAATTTCCTGTAGTATGGATTTATTGGATCTTCTTGCAGAACTCTAAGCAGTTTTATTCAACTTCACATTTCAAAGGCGTTAGTTCTATGATATGGTCCAGCTTTCACATACGTATGTTACTACTTGGTTTTCACTATGCAAACCATTGTTGATTGTGATATACTGTATCTTTACTTTTTAATAGCATATACATACTTGAAATAGCTTTCCTCCTAGTAGCAAACTTCTTTTAATTTCATTGCTACAATCACCATCTGAAGAGATATTGGAGCCCAAGTAAATAAAATCTGTCATTGCCTCCACTTCTTCTCCATTTGCCAGTAACTGAGATTGCTTTTTACCGTAGCTAGCTCTTGCACTCTCTTCTATCACCCGCTTCAATAGGCCCTTAATAACTTTTGGTGGGATCTATTTTCCCACTGGGAGATTCTGACCTGATAAGCTAATATGGGATTGGATGTGCTCATGGACCAACAGAACGAATCTAAAGATCAGACACAAAGTGGGTTTACTTCAAATATATTCATATATAGTGGAGGGAAAAGTTTTTATTCTATGTTACTTGTTATTGAGTTTATATGTATTAGTCTGTTCCTGTATATAATTATTGTATGAAAGGTAACCCATCATGTTTGGTCTTAAAATGTTGGGGTTTCCCCAGGGATTTAAATAATGCATATTATCGGGGTTACCTGGGGAAGGGGATCACAAGTTACAGGGTACTCGATTGAGGGGTTCAGTAAGACAAGAGGAAAGACTGACAGATGCCAGAGAACAATGGAATTCAATTATGAATGGGGTGGTTATATGGGATTAACTGCAATTGTTCTCACTGATGACACCTTGGGAGGCTGAGAACAAAGAGAGGATTAAGAAGATTACTCAGACAGGTTCCTGACCAGCAGAGATGATCAGTGGGAATGACATCAGAGGTTGTGCCTTATTTTGATTGGGTGGTTTTGTATAAATGGGCTGTACTGTAACAAATAAATGAGTTACTCAGTTTGACTGTATATAACCACAACATACTTGTCATCCTTGAGAGGAGGCTTGAGCTAAATCACTTGCTGGTATCCTGATATTTCTCCTGCTAGATCCTATCTTAAAGGGACCTACACCTGCTAGTGTGTTCCTGTATTCTGATGCGTTTTGCTCCTGATACCTGCAGAAACAAGCTGGGTGCAGAGATTTCCAACCAATCACAGTCCCAAGGGTGGTCCTGTCAGCTGGAAGCAGAAAGGGTTTGGGGTGCGCCTGATCCCCTCACCCCTGGGTCTTGACAGATTATACCTGAAAGCATCAAATGTCTAGAGGTCAAGCAGATCCAACCCAATAATCCTTATTCCAAATTCTAAAGCTTATTAGTCCAATATGGTGGTGGGATCTAATGCTCTAAAGAAATTGTGGGTGAGTGTATTTTTAATGTAAGCAAGGACCAAGTTATAAAGGATGTCCAGAGAAGAAACATATATTATGTTAGATTTTTTTAAGCACAGAAAACCAATTACCTGGAATTTTTACTAGGTTAAATTAGTGCCAGTGTCTAATAAGGTATATTGGTAATGATAGAATTTTATACCAAAAATATTTTTACTTATATAAGAATAAGCAATAACAACAGGTCTAATAATTAAAAGTTTTTGTCCAGAGTCTATGGTATACTGTCAAGGTTCCTCAAGTTCCAAAGCTTTAAGACCCAATATGGTTGTGAGATATGTTACTTTGACTTTCCTTAAAGGGTCAGTGTATGCAATGCATGTTAAATCTATTCTCCGTTCACCATTAACTAGCAATACAAATCTTTGGTGTTTCCTATACGACTCTCTATTGGTTGGAGGAACATGAAACGCAAAAACAAAATTACAACACTTCTAAGTGCAAGAGACCTTATAAAAAAAAAGCCTTCCTAAAAACAGCTCACAATAAGCAGTGGTGCTGGGTACACTGAAGAAGACAACAGGAGAACATATGTAAAAACTTTTACTATATATATATATATTAAAAAAAATTAAAGTTTTTTTTCTAGCTCTTTCTTTCTATCCATTGTTGGTAACCCCTGTACCTACAACCAACTATAAGAGAGACAAAATAGATAACTTTTCTATTAGACAGTACACAGAGGGTAATTCAAAGATGCTGCCGTGTTTGTATTATGTTAATGTTTAACTAGTATATTGTATTGGAGGGGTACAAAGCCCCTCCCCCCCAAAGTGTTTATACTCTTGTTAGAGAATAGATTGTCTAGTGGTGTATTTCTTTATTGGGAAAAACTATTCCTGTTCCAGAGGTTCTCAAGTTTCTATAGAGATTCTCCCACTAACGCATTTCCTTGTAAAGGCTGGTCCAGCTGGCTTAGTTCTTTGACATGCAGTCATTAATAAGGCAAATCCCATTTACACAGAAAACAGCAGTCAGTATTTTGGTGTCAGATTTATAGTATTCAGGGTGCAGAGTTGTTCAGGTTGTCCAGTGTATGTCTCTGGGGATGTTCTGTTGACTGCTGAAAAAAAGATGGGTTCTAGTGCCAGCAGCCCGACATTGCCTGAATTGCGTGTAGTAGGATATTGCACTATAAAATCATAATGGTTTCTAAGGCTTACATTTTTGTCCACCTCTGTATACAGTCAGGTCCATAAATATTGGGACATCAACACAATTCTAAACTTTTTGGCTCTATACACCACCACAATGGATTTGAAATGAAACTAACAAGATGTGCTTTAACTGCAGACTTTCAGCTTTAATTTGAGGGTATTTACATCCAAATCAGGTGAACGGTGTAGGAATTACAACAGTTTGTATATGTGCCTCCCACTTTTTAAGGGACCTAAAGTAATGGGACAGATTAACAGTCATAAAACAAACTTTCACTTTTTAATACTTGGTGGCAAATCCTTTGCAGTCAATTACAGCCTGAAGTCTGGAACGCATAGACATCACCAGACGCTGGGTTTCATCCCTGGTGATGCTCTGCCAGACCTCTATTGCAACTGTCTTCAGTTCCTGCTTGTTCTTGGGGCATTTTCCCTTCAGTTTTGTCTTCAGCAAGTGAAATGCATGCTCAATCGGATTCAGATCAGGTGATTGACTTGGCCATTGTATAACATTCCACTTCTTTCCCTTAAAAAACTCTTTGGTTGCTTTTGCAGTATGCTTCGGGTCATTGTCCATCTGCACTGTGAAGCGCTGTCCAATGAGTTCTGAAGCATTTGGCTGAATGGTCCCTTAAAAAGTGGGAGGCACATATACAAACTGTTGTAATTCCTACACCGTTCACCTGATTTGGATGTAAATACCCTCAAATTAAAGCTGAAAGTCTGCAGTTAAAGCACATCTTGTTAGTTTCATTTCAAATCCATTGTGGTGGTGTATAGAGCCAAAAAGTTTAGAATTGTGTCGATGTCCCAATATTTATGGACCTGACTGTATATACAATATATATATATATATATATATATATATATGATTAATATATCTAACACTTAGGAGACATAAATACATATTTAATAAAAAATATGCAGGAGAAAAACATGTTTATCATTAAATAATGAGATTAATTATTAATTGTGTCAGGAAACATAAACTGGTGTAACATTTGCCTACTTCCTAAGTGTTTGGCTACAATGGCAGGAAAAGGCAAACAATCCTCATGAAAAATGCCTAACATAACTTAATCTTCTCACAAAGATTCTTTGATAAAGGGACATAAAATGCCACATTATCTGCCATAAAAGTGTACATATAGAATAAGGTTTAATTAACATTACAAAACAACTTTTTCTAGCAAAACCTGTAGTCCCATAATCTTATATCCATAATAAATTCTATTGCTAAAAAATGCTGTAAATGTTTGCACGGAGGCAGCCATCATGGATCGGGGGCCATCCTCTCCTACCCCAATGGGCCTTCCTTCCAGAGAGATAAAATATTATAATAAAAAGCACCTTTCAGCTCTAGGACCACCAGCTTACATCACAAAAGAGCTGTTGCCTTCGCCCCCAACATGTCACTCAAGCAACTGCTAGGAGAGCGGCATGAGAGGTGAGACGCACATTTGCATAGTGAACCACAGGATGACGCCATCGATCTTTACTTTGATATCTTCTTTATATCTTCTGAACACAAGGTGTTTGGAACATAGTGTAACGTGGCAAATCTATAAAGTTGGGAATAGTGTACTGATTTCTGTTAAGTGGTTATGCCCGTGATTGGGTCGGTTCTTTATCCAGCAGCTCAGCTCCACTCTTACTCAAATGGAAACTATTGATGGATAATGGTTTAATTTTTGTCTAGCCAGCCAGAATTTGCAAACAAAAATCATATGTACAATCAGCTTTGTTAGACCGCCATCTTTTACAAATGGACAGGCCGTTGATCAACAACATCCATTTTTAGACATTAGGGGCCTCATTCAATTGCAATTTGGCCAATTGAATAAGGCTCTATATAAGCACATAGCATATTTTTTTAAAATATGTTTTTAGTTAGTGAAAACCTTGATTTTGAATAGATGTTTACTAACTAAAAACTTCTTTAAAAAATATATGTAATGTGCTTATTTAGAGCCCTATTCAATTGGCCAAATCGCAATTGAATGAGGCCCTAGGAGAGTGAGTGCAACATTTGATGTCCAAGTCAGCAACCTATTCCCTTTCTAAGATGTAACAAAGATCACTGCAGCTAAATTTAAACCAATAAACCACATTATATATGTTTAAAACAAACATTTTAAATGCAATGTCAGCATTTTGGACTCAACAGCATGTTTAACTAATAAGTAGAAAATGCTTCTATTAACTCCAGAAAGTACAAGAAAAATATTGGTTAGCTACGATTATAACTAAATTAAAAAATTTCGTCAAAATCCATCTTTATTTAATTTGTTTTTCTGAGCAATAACTACAGTTATATAATGTCCTCGTCCAACACTTAAATAAAATACCACAAGCAACGCCTTAAACGCGGTTCTGATGCAGCTATTATAAATAATGCTATAGTTAAATTACATGACAACACTTAAATGCCCGAAAATGATTAAACAAAGAAATACAAATGTAAAACCGTTATTAAAAGTAACCTAATTTCAACCGTCCTCGAGCCATGTTGTGTGGAGAGACAGAAGCGCCGACATGGCGGTTATCTGCCCATACCCGTGCACTTCTTTCTAATAGGTCGGCGCGCGCAGAGCTCCGCCTTCCCATTGGTCGCGTCAGTGCGGCTGTTAAGTGGGAGTTGAAATAAACTAGACTCGTGAGGAGAGAGCTGTAAGATGGCGCTGGAAGCAGCAAGATGTGAAATGAAGCGGCGTCACAGACACGACTAGAAAGCATTTCATAGACGCCAGCGACTGCATACACACATCAGCCAAGAAGAACAGCGTTTCAAAAAGAAAAGAGAGACGTTAATCTCAAAATGGCCACGGAGAAAGACGACACCGAGACAATGGAGAGCGAGCAAGCTCTTGTTATAGTGGAAGATGCGGACAGTGTGAGCGCGGCTAATGAAGACGAGAAATCCCCATCTGCACAAAATGGCGAACGGGCTGATACTCCGAGTATTATAGAGAACACAATTAGAAGCAGAAATAACAGCAGCGAGCAGTCCAAGGATGAACAGGACGGCGGCGCGGCCATGAGACAAGCTGAAGAGCCTCCTAGAAAGAGGTTTCAGATCCCCAGAAAAAGCAGGGATAAGAAAGGTTGTCGCCCTCTCGCCTTAAAATTATTTACATATTACAGCTGCATGTTTTCTGATTCTCCCTAGAATCTTTTTTGGCTGATACTTTAAGCCAACCGAAACGCGCTTTATTTATTTTAGCCCTGCGAGTTTATTGTTGTTAGCAGTGTGAGGAAACCATTGCATCACTACAGGCGAGTGGTGCTCTGGCACATCCTGAGGATGAGCCCTGGCCTCTCCTATAATGTATTAGTTAGATATTCATTGCCTAAGCAGCAGTCCTGAGAGGCAGCTACAAAATGCCCTCATTGGGCGCCCCGATATTCATTGCTTAAGCAGCAGCCCTGAGAGGCAGCTACAAAACTCCCTCATTGGGCGCCCCGAAGCAACGCCCACGCGTGGTGACTTAGTGATTGCGTCACATGTCTTATGTAATATGTTACTAACATATCTAAATTATAATAATTTAACAATCATAATTAATTAATAGAAATCTTATGGTACAACGAACAGGTAGGTTTATATTTACCAACATTAGTTGACCTTATGTTAAAAAAAAAAAAAAAACAACAAAAAACTATTAGGAGTAACATCTGAATTCACTGGCATGCTGTAATATCCATATAGAATACGTTTTTAAAGAAAAAAAACAACAAAATTGTTGATTTCTTATTGGCATGTCTTAGAGTGGCTTGATTTAGAAACTTTATGTGGATATGTATTGTTGGGGCAAGGCATGGTATAAACTTAATGAGCCAAAGTTTAGCTGTGAGTACAATATATGTTCACATTGAAATAGTGGCCAAAATATCACTTTATCTATTGTAGTTAACTTATTCAGGATCTTTTCTTCTTTGTCACGCAATTGTTATTGCTCAAAAAACACACGCGACTGCTAATTAGTTTTTGTGTATATATATATGTATGTGTGTATATATATATATATATATATATATATATATATATATATATATAATAAAATAATAAATAGTACATTTGTGTTGACATTTGAATGTCTATAACAAGCTCAGAATTCAGAGTTATTACACTGTATTCTGGGTAGCTGAGCAGGGACATGCAAATGCATTCACAAATATATTTATAAAACCAAAATTGACAAAAAAAGTTGCGCCAAATTTGACAAATTGTTTTTCGAACTAGAGTGTTGATTTTTAATATAGAAGTAGTCATTTTAAAAAATTATATATATATATATATATATATATATATATACACACACACACAAACAAGTAGAGGTAACTTATGAGTCTTTCACTCAATTATTAAACAGGTAAAAAATGCTATCTTGCCTTGGATATTATTTTTTTTTAAGATTGTGGAAATTTTCTTGATTTTGAAAAAGTGATTATTTTAGTATTTGTGAGAAAGTAATGTAAATATATTTGGCATATTACTCATGTACATTTTTATGACCCAAAATTGTTTCTCAATATAATAAATGACGGCTGCTGGGATTATAACAATGTGTTATCAATAAATGAAATAAATCTGAGACACTTTGTGTAAGTGATACTTTCTGTGCCCTCAAAGGAAAAAGACTCTTTGGGAATTTACATTATGCCACAAATTGATTTTATTTGCTTAAAGCAATTATGGATATTAATCATGGAATACATCAGGGATTAACACACCTTTTTATTGTATTTTGATCAAGCAGTTCATTTATATATATATATATAAACATTGATGTACCAAAAATAAATCAGTCTTTTTCTTGCTATCTTTATTACCATAGCTTTTTAGAATACATGCCACACAACTATTTTGACCTGCTACTTTTGTAATCCTTTATATCTGTATAATAATTTCTCGGGCTGTATTTCTTGTTGCATTGGGAGGGCACTCCCATGCCTTCAATTTGAATCAACTGCTAGAGCCCACAAGCCTGCCCAAGCGTTGGGAGCCAACAAACTGAAATCATCTGGTTATGTGTTCATACAGGCCAACTTCTAAAGCAAGAACGTTTTATATTACTTTCATTACAAATTCACAAACCTACTAACATCCTGAAATTTTAAGACCGACTATTTTTGCATATTTCCGTTTTTACTCCAATTTGACCCATGTCAACAGTGTTTGAACTGTTTATCAGATATGGCAACCTGTTTTGGGGAGGAAAATTACTAAAGGTTTAGTTGTGAGCTTATTTGCATCACTTATTTTAGTTATTTTATTTGTTTTAGTGAACTTAATTGTTCTGCTGAAAGTAAATGAAAGAAACTATACTTTTGTAACTTTAGTAAACTTTTTAGTTGCATAAAAACAATGGGTAAATGGCCAAATGAAACAATTTTAAATAGACTTCATAATACATATCAAGAGTGCTTCATCAGTAACTTTTGCTTTTTTATTTTCTTTTTTCTATTTTTTTTTCTTATTTTTAGCTCTTCAGCCAGTTTGTTCTGGCTCTCGTGAGTTTGAAGAGATTTTGAACATTCTACATTCCTCATACTTGGATTCAAACTCTATGGCACATTTCACTTACAAATCTGCTCAACTGCTTCATAACGAATTTTTGGAGAAAGAGGTTAGTGAAAATTGTCAGTGATGACAGTGGTAGGCATAATCTGTGTAATCCAGTATGGCAAGATCAGTCTGGAACTACCTTGGACCTTCCGATGAGCTTTATCAAATTAATCCGACAATCTGCTGAACATTGCCTAGCCATCATTTCAACATCTAATGGGAATAGGTTACTGCACTGCAACGCATAGAAGTGCTGCTCCATATGGGATTACTAGAACAATTTAGGTTTTACTACAGATGTTTGCAATCACAAATGGATTCAAATATCCTAACGACAGAACATTCCCAAACGAGTAAGGTAGATGTAAAAAGTTCATTATATTTGTGAAAGCTAGACATGAAAGCGCTTGGATATTGGTGGACCATGTGTAATGCTATTAAGAATAGATTCAAAAAGCAAAAATGTTGATTGTTCAAAAATTGCCTTTTTTCTTTCTTTTTTTACATTTGGAGAAATCCACAGATAAAGTAGACTGAGTGGAAACTCTACTAGTATCTAAATCTCCTCTTTTTGTTTTTTCCAAACCTGATTCCGTTCCCACACTTCTTCTTTCCCCCCTATAGTTTACAGAAAAACGAAGGCAGTTGAAATTTGATGGTCGGCTAGACAAGGAACTTGCAGACTCTTATGCATTTCTGTTGGTTGATAACGAGCAGGTAAGACCAAGTTTAGTACATTGAAACCATGGACTATCGGTGTGACCAGAAGTTCGCTTTCTTCCTTTTCTTGGGCTTAAACGCACTGCAGTTTTATGCAGAGGAAAAACATTTTACTTGCATCTTCGTGGATAATTTTATGAATTCAAACGGCTCTTAATTTTTAAATTCCATTCTCAGACATAGTTGATTTTCTTTAAGGAGTTAGTTCCCAGACTTCTTTTTTTTAATTTTTTTTACTTAAGGACCATTGATTTAGTTAGTATACCACTAAATAGCTTAATATTTAGATACAGGGGGGATTTTAGCTTTGTGCTTTAGTTTTCTAAGCATCTCCTCCATGAAACTCACGGACTACTAAGTTGATGGCCCACAGTTTCTGAACATCTTTGAGTACTACAATCTGATCTTTGATTTCCCCCTTGGCTAATCTGTGCTTTCAACTGCAGTTTCAAAAGTGAAGCTATTCAATGCAAACAACAATTTAAGTCACTTACATTGATCTGGATGGGCACGGCAAACAGTTGACCTCTTAATGTACATAGATATATGCATAATAACCAAAAAGCAAGGAGGAAGTAGTAAAGCTTTAGCAGGCCATGTCTTTAAACCGTGTTTGTGTCTTAAAGGCATATTCCAGTGAGCTGGATTATGAATACTTTGAGAGAGTTGAATTAGTAGTTGATGAAAACAAAATGTTTGCATGAAAAAATACCAAAATTAGCATTTAAACAGTTACCCTTAAATTTGCTGAATTTCTTGCATTTGCAAACTGTTTTCTATCAATGTTGACATCCCCTGAAAATCCATGGGAAAATTAGCATACAGAATACATTGTATCTTTTTGGTCGGTGAATTGAGCTGCAGCTTTCCTTTAGATTTCTGTTATACCCAGAATAAGGTCTGTGGCCCTTCGTCCACTGATTGTTTTATCTACATCCCAGGTGATACTTGCCCCAGTGATTTAACCCATAACCCCCTACCCCCCCACAACTCACAGTGAATTGCCCCTGTGATCTCTCCCAGCCCCAGTAAGTTGAATGCATTCGCTCACAGAGAGAGACCTGCACAGAGACCATGGTTGGCAATTGCAGGTCATTGCAGGACCATAAATCAAGCATAAATGCGCATACGCCTAAAAGACCAATTAGAATAGGAAGAAGAGGCTGAAATGTTTGGTTTCAGTAAAATTATAACTTGTCAGAATTTATCAAGGAAAGGGTGTATGTCTAAAGAACAACCGTGTAACCGCTGAAGCATTTTTACTTTAATATCGATTTATAGTCCTTTAAGGATTTAGTGTAATAGTCATCTATGCTGGCTGCATTCCGCATTGCTAATGGGCTGTATATCTGAGCATGCTCTCATGGACTGGGTACACCTTTACAAAATCATACCCTGAGAAGCCTAGCTCAATCCTGAGGGTGTAAACATCACCTGCAACAGTTTTTTTTTTAATGGTTTGCATTCTTTTCATGCCAACATTTTTGCTAGGTGGGTTATGTTGCTCCTCTACAGGATGCATTTATAACCCACCTCACTTTAATATGCCTTTTAAGTTCTTGACTTAGTTCTTTATTTTGTAAAATAGACAGACTTGTGGAACAATTCTAAACAGTTACATTTTTAAAGTAAATTTTATTGTTTATATCTGATGCGTTTTGCTCCTGATACCTGCAGAAGCTAGTTGGGTGCAGAGATTTCCAACCCATCACAGTCCCAAGGGTGGGCCTGTCAGCTGGAAGCAGAAAGGGACTTTAAAATATGCAGGACTTTAAAACACCATACACATGAGCACAGAAGGCGCTCATGTCGATGGACATGATAGTCAACAGAAAACGCAGCACTTTGCCGCTGATTGCAAGGAACGTAGTTTGCTAATTTAGAGGGCTAAATGGTTTCGAGCGCGTAATTTTGAAACCCCGAAAAAGCTGTATAATAAAAAATAAAAAAACTCACACACCGCACAGGGGGAGAGCCAGGAAGCCTGAGAGTGAGGTTGCAAGTGAATTTGAGCCGTATTTGCTGTTTTTCGTCAATTGAAAATCGGCTAAGCGAGGGGGAAAAAAATGGCAGCCAAAAAAGGGAAAAAAATGAAACCGGATGAAAACGAGGCTGAGCAACGTCGGACACGCAGGGCTTAAAAAAAAAATACACAACGTCTAAGACCGTAACACTTACACGAACAACGCCAGGCACGCTGGACTTTTTTAAACAAAACCAATGCGTGTGGCATGCAAAGATTCAAAAGACACACAGAGGAGAAAGACACGGAAAGGACAGGGGGAGATGGTGGAAAGAGGCACATGGCATTCCAAAGCACAAAACTTGCAGGTTAACGAACCCTACAATGAGCGACCCGTACAGTAGGCGGGAGGAAAGGCTCGCACTATGCTCTGAAGGCGCTCGTCGTGAGCCACGTGACGAGCGCTCAACGCGGGGCTCGCGATGAGCACCGCCAGTTGGAGAGGCTTGTGATGAACACCGAAGGTGATCATTGCAAAGCAAGAAAGTTAAAGTACGTGGGGGGGGGGGGGGGGGCTCGCAATAAGCGCCAAAGTTGCTCTGAGGAGCATCAGCCTTACAATTTTATTCCTTTCAGTTTTGACGGGCAAGTTCCTAGTATATGATTCTTGTTTGTGTAGGTGCTATATTTGTTTGTCTTCTATAGGGTGAGAAGGATGAATTTGAACAGAAAATAGTTAATCTGATTTTCTAGAATAGACTTAATAGACCTTTTGTTTGGTACAACACATTGGGGATATTGATCACTCAACAAGTTCCAACTATACATATATATATAAATTTGTCTTTTCTCATTGAACCTAGGTGCAGTGAGTTTTAATTCCACATTTATAGTAATTTCCAAGGCTTGGAACCCCCTTGAAAATTTTAAAATGAAATCTGTTGGTGGCCATTAATCGTTATTGGGTGGTAATTGTTTCATGTCTTTAGTTGGGATGGCTTGGAATACTTCATGTCATGAAATGGTATCTGTTTTCTTGGTCACTGGCTTTGAAACATTGTAACAAAGCACAGAATATTTGTGAGAGGATTGAGATTCACTTCTGAACCACTGCATTTCGTGCTATTTACAAGTTTGACTATAGAAAGCTGTTAATCCATGTATGCTGTGCTCCTATGAAGAACCTACTGATTGTCTTGTATTTGTTTTATTGTTTATGAATGTGAAATAAAAGAATGTTAAGAAGTTGATCTATGAAAATACATTCTCATCTAACATCAGATTTTGTCTGATATAGTAGTTTAAAGTTTTTGCAGCAAGTTATTGTTTTTTCTCCCAACTGTAACAATACTGGCAACGACACAAGATCACTTGCATATTAATTAGCCTAATATCCTGTTTGCAAACGAGGGGAGTTAGATCTGATCGTTATTATACAGCCAAGTTTTGACGTTTTTAGTTCATATCCTCTTTTGAAAATACCTTGGTTTTGACACACTTTTGTTAAGATTTCATGCATTGTGGCTTCCTCGTTCTGCACTAATATAGCACGGATATTACTTTCTTAAAACCGTTTCCGTAGGCCTGATAATTACCTTAAGGATGTTCACTCTTGTTAGCTTTTTCTATTGTTTTTCTCTGTATACCTTATATGAAGTGACACATTTTTAACTGAAGGCTCCACTTTGCTAAACATGGCCAGGCATGAATTTTGGAAAACATTCATCAGTATATACTAAAATTAAAGATCTGTTTGGTCGTTAACATTTGATAACCTCTTGAAAGTAAGGGTTAGTATGACGCGGAAACTGGAAATATTACTGAGTGTCGCTCATTTTATTTTAGGTGAACACTATATGTGAGAGAGGACTTAATGTGGGGCATTCTAGAATAACTTCTCTTGGCAAACCTGCCATGGGTAAGTAAACTCTTGTTGCTGTTTTTTTTTTTTTTTTTTCATTGTCATCCTAGCTTTTCACCAGTTAAAGTTAAGTAAAAGAACAAGTGTATGTTTTTTTAAATTTACAGAACAATCTAATAGAGTAGTAAACTTGTAAATTGCTACATTGGTTAAAATAAAAATGAGACAGTCTCCTAGCGCATGTTTTGTATATTTGTTTTTTAAAACAATTTATATTGTATCACTAGTTTTTTTTAATTTTTAAAATATTTTTTTATCCACAGGGGTGTATCTGTCTAGGTATGCAGATTTATTACAGGCCAATCCTTTAGACCCTGCCACCACTGGGAGTATTTTCATATTTAAAGTAATTAAGGTAATTTGATTATTTACTGAACAAGTCTTTCTATTAATATTATTATTGTCATTAATAAAAAAATCTGTCTTGCTTCTTCTTATCCATTTGGATGTTAATGGACTATATTTTGTCCCCCTTCAAAGTGAATATCTGACAAAAAAATTCGCTTTTATAGGTTGCTTCAAAAAGTTAACCCTAAATATGTTTCTTTTTTGTGTGACCTCTGTTTGACTCAATCTATGAACTGCAAGAAGAGCTGACCACTTAATCACTCTGACAAGTGTTCTAAGAATTTCAAAGCCTGTTCTTAAAAAGTGAGAGTATGTATATGTGTATATATATATTTTCTGATAACCTGTTCTTAAAATCTTGTGTAACCTTGAGAAACATCTCTTCTACTAAAACATCTGTTATGAGAAGAAATAATATATTTGATTTTAATATAAAATAGTGGGTTCCAACATTGTTCAACGAATAGCAGCAACATCAACGGAATCCAACTTTTTTCAGATTAAAATGAACTATTCAATATGAGTGATTTCGGTTTTGAGCATAGTAACATCACAGATTCTGTGGATTACAAAATACCGATGTGGGCTTCCATGCTAATACCCTTTATCACATATTACATCTTATTTAAGAGCAAAGTTAATCGCCCATCCCAGAAACGTTGAGAGAACTGCTACGAATGACTGCTGCAAGCTGGAGCTGAAAATGACGGCAAACTTTACCATTGATTTTTGCACTGAAAAAATATCACTAGTAACTGTGTTAGACTTTTACATCAATAAACCGTATGGCACCAAAATACAAAAAAATTGACATTTTAACACTTAACTGTCCAAAATATAATAATAATAATAAAAAAAAAAAAAAAATATATATATATATATATATATATATATATATATATATATATATATATATATGTGTGTGTGTTCACATTTGAATGTCTAAAACAAGTAAAAAAAAAAAAAAAATATTTCAGTTTCATTATACAACATCAAGGGTACACACAACCCAGTACTCAAGGGGCTAATACATATTGGGAACACACGTTGCCTAAGAACAAATGCTTTAATGCATGTCCCTGCTCAATTTCCCAGAATGCAGTGTAGTAACTGTGTTTCTTGGAATTCTGAGAAGGAAGCAAGTTTTTTAACTTGCTTTGAACATTTCAAATGTGAACACAAATGTAATATGTATATGCTGTACTACTGTACGGTAGAGGGCTTCTATCGCCCTTTTTCCCACCCATAAGGTCCAACAGAAGCTGGGATCCCGCCCCATGCTGATGATAGGCAGTAACCTTGAAACGGCTGTCTGTGGGTTGGATTACTGCTTGTGTGTAGTCCAACCTTGGCTTTGCATAAGGTTTAAAGGAAGCCATTGATGAAATGGTTATGGATTGAAGAACAAAGCATTTGTGGGCACATTTGCATGTCCCTGCTCAGCTTCCCAGAATGCAGTGTAATAACTGTATTTCTCTGCATTCTGAGAAGGAAGCAAGTTTTTTTTAACTTGTTTTAGGCATTCAAATGTGAACACACACACATGTATGTATGTATGTGTAGTTCCTTGCCGCAGTTACTGCATTTGTACTCACTCATAATAATCATGATGTTCTCATTTCCTTTGGCTCCTAGAGATGTTTCTCATCCGTTAAGCTTGGTTTGGGTATTCCCTACTCTGAATTCTCTTGCAGATAAGGCAGGATTTACGGATGTGGGCTGAGTGCCGTAATATTGCAAGTGAAAAGATAAACCTAAACATGTAACATAGGGAAGAAAAGCTCTATTATCATTGTGGCCATGATTATTACTAGCCAAACCATCCTGATTCTTTGCCAAAAGCTTTTCACAATAGATTAGAATATCTACAGTTTCAAGTTGTTCTCTGTGTGTTGTATTGAATATTGCAACTTTACAAACATATTTTTTTTGATGTTTAATGAGCCATCCCATGGTATCCTTTTTTTTTTTTTTTTTTTTTTTTTTTTTTTTTTTTTTTTTTACAAGACTGAGCAGAGTCATTGTAGGATAGAAATGACTTTACCTCCAAGCATCTTCATAACTTCCTACTAATCTGCAATGTTCTTTGATTGGTTTACTTCTTGTACAACCTTAATACCTATACTTCCAATAACTCTTCTTATAAAACACATCTACAGCATTTCAGGCTCTGTTTAACAGATTTGCTGTGTGTATGAGGCAGTAAAAAGTAGATTGTATTGTTCTGGGCCCTCAACACAGTACATTGTCCTTATGAATATACAGTATATTGCCTCAAAAAAAGGATTTGAAATGGCAGAAAGCCCCAGTAGCACCATTGAAGCTAGGAATATTGAAAAGCAAAAATGGCTTTTGTTTTATACAAGGAAACACCAAAAGGAGGTGACTTTTTACTCCTACTATATAATTTATACTCTCCTGGAATATTCAATTTATGTGAAAGTATGTATTCAAACATATATAACTGCAAGAAATATAAAAAAGTGAAGAGTTAATTCAAATGGATGTATAATTACCAAATAGCTCCCCTTCAGAAATGCACAAATCTAATTTAAAATTACTACTACTAAATTATACATACACTTTTACCATGGCTCAAAAGGTACCTATTGCTTCAGAAAGCAACCTTATTGCATTAAGAACTCTCTCACTAAATTCTAGCTTCAGACTCATGTTTGGCAAATAGGTTGTGGGATGAGCATCCTTTTTTGATATTTATGCCCTGCAGAAATATGAATTGGACCATGGTACTACATGTGTGCCTTCTTGTTTTTTTATTTTCTTTAAAGGACAGCAAGCTAAAAAAAATAATAATATATATAGATACTGGAATTGTTTTCCTGATTGTGTATGTGTGATTTTATTTCTCTTCTTTGCTGCAGGGTAAAATGAAGGGTATATATTACCACATGAGGAATAACCAAATGGATTCATCTTTTGGTAACGGAGACTTGGATCCAGCTCCCAAACATGAATGTCACGTCTTTAAAAATGTCAACAATGTTACATCGTTGTTGAGCTACAGGGCTTTTGAACGTACTCAGGTAGTGTCAATACATTTATGTAGTTCTATTTTATGTAGTACTATCTGTGCAAAGAACACTCACCAATGCAGTGAGAATCTATTTAATCTTTTAACCACCTTGTTTGTCAATTTAACAAAATAAGATGTAAATATGTAAACAAAAAAAAACATGTATTCAGATTTAAATTTGCTATTACTGTCTGACTTAATACTCTTATAATGAAAAAGCGTAACCCAAACATCACTGCTGCCTTTTTTAAGGACACTACAATATGCAGTTCTTGGCTGTAAAATAACATCCTCTTGATCTGTTATAAAAGGCTACTGTAAGCTTTCATAATTTCTTCACCATCTTTAGTATGGAACGGATGCAGATCCCTGACACCTGCTGGTCCTCAGGAGCAGAGACGAGGGTTGCTTAAGACCTATACATACCACTTCCATTATTCAATTTTTATTAGGGAACAAGTAGTATAGTCCTGTTCACAATGCTCATGGGGACTATCTTGTTATCAAGAAAAAATTTAAATAACCAGTCCCTCCACAGATCACAATTGGTGAGACACTTGATTATAGGACCTTTTTGTAATATGTCATTGAATATAAGTCTTGACAAATTAGAGACCTGTTCATAGTATCCTAAAGTTGTCATCTACATGACATAAGGTCTGAAGACAGCAGTTGAGATGAACAGTACGTACTGGTACAAATAGGCAATTCAATTTTTGTATGTATTTTTTTTTTTTTTAACTTTTATTAAATAATTTTGCCCATGACAGTCCTATTTCTTTAAAATAGTGCAGTGTCCCATTTTAAGATGGAAGGAATATTTTTCCACATGAGAAAATGTTAAAATATTTCACTTCATGTATAATGTATTAATTTCAGTCATATTAAAATAACTTTTGAAGAACTGTTTTTTTTTTTTTTAAATTCATAATTTGTATAGGCGATAAACCAATGCTGTCTTTTCCATGTCTACAGTACTACTTTTACGAATATGGCTTTGACGAAATTCTTAAGAGACCAAGACATGTTTGTCCATATGCTGTTGTGTCGTTTGGGTACAAAGAAGAAATGACACCTCGTGTACAGTCTTCTGGGTAAGAATTGTTTTTTGTTTATGAAAAGTATTTTGCTTGCATAATGATTGTATTTTATTTTTTAAAGTAGTTAGTGTCACAACTAACTTTTTCTTTGGGCTCGAAAAAGTCACTAGACCAATCCTACCCTTAGGTTTTCCCCGGTGCAGTATCCCCTTACACAGAATGACTATGAATGCTCCAGGACCTCAGTAGCAAAGGCAAGGATTTCCCTTAAGAAAACAGACCATGCATATGTATACCAAGCAGGAGCATAATATTTATTTTTTGGTTTACATTTTTATACTATATACAAAAGAACAATGAAACTTCATAAACAAACATGCTTGTGGAAATCACAATTTGAATTCCCCCTCCGGTGCCCTGGACTAATCCATGAACCTGGTCCGTGCTATTGCGAGAAAATTACAAGTGCACGCTAGCTGGAGTGGGCTACAGGCTGCCTCAGTGGCTGGTGTGTCCGTAAGTCTGGGATGATGGGCGGAGGTAGTTATCTCCTATAATAGTATTCTGGGAGTCTCGCTAGCATGCCTACATTGTTTGATTAGGGTCAGAGGTGCCAGAGATAGTGTGCACAGGGAGGGGGGTATGGCTGCACGGTTAGTGGGTCCTGCCTCCTACAGCTTTCCCTTGGGCTTTTATTCTATCATATGGGAGGTGGTCATAAGAAGCTTGCTGAAACCAGGGAGTAACAAACTTTTTAACAGATTAGACTTCCAAGGGTTTTGGTTATTTGGTCTTGCATAGAACATATTGAAGGGTCGTTCTGATTAACAAATCTAGGTATTACAAAGTGGTGGTCAACCATAAAACAATGGATCAGTTGGTGTCACTTATAAAATACTTGACACCATGTGACCTTTGTCACTTGAATCAAATACCTTCAATTGTGGGCTAACATCCTTGTTAACTGTACTTAATGTCTCAATTAGCGCATTTACCTTACAAGTCTATGGAGCCTATTCGCGCCCGGTCAGAGAGTGAACTGGGTCTTTTGTTTGGCTACTAGTTGGTCTTAAAGTTATACTACACCAAATATTTTTTTAAATGACCTTTTTTTTATTTAAAACATTCTAAAATACAGTACTCCTGCACATTAAAAGTACATAAATGTGAAAATGGACCATTGGCCCCCTGGGTTACTCAGGGGAAGAGTTGTTTGAGTCTCTGGGGAATATAATGATTAAAGTGTGTGTGTGATCAATAGATTGTGATATAGTTTTTTACATGACCATGTTGGCTATGAAAATAGTCATTCCTGGTCCACTTTTGTGGTGGTCATAGGGGCCAGGCAACCAGACATGTGGTCCAGATTGTCCAGCAGGTTGTAACACTAAGTAAACACTTTTAGTTTGCAGATTTAGGGCTTGACCTTATGAAGCATGAGATGCTGAAGTTAGCGGAAAATGTTTTTTTTTCATGTATTCACCAACAGTCTGCCTTTCATGTTTTCATAGTTACCCTGGTTTACTGCCATAGTGTGTTCATGAAAATCAGCCCCAGCAAATAAAAAAACCTTCCTTTCCCTTGTGTCAGTACATAAATAACTGATAAGGACCAAACAAACCCAAATTCTCTAGAGGGTGACCTTCAATGACAGAACCACAACTGACCTAACCAGACTCATGTTCTTTGCATGTGAAAATGTCTCAGTTTTTGCAATCTGCTATTTGAAGCTACTGCCAAAGGAAAAGAAAACAAGGTCTTCAAGGTTGTAGTAATGATGTGCCTCAAACCTAAATGCTCAGTCACTCCGCAGCACCTTTTTCTGAAAAACAAATCCAATATAGCACAGAGTCAGAAATTAAGTGTGATTTTTAAGATATGATAACGACTGTCTGCCGTGTTTCAGGAATTGGGTGACAACTACCCTATTGCAGGATAACTCCTCAATTATTCCACGAAATCTGCCTTTTTTGCAGTCAAACCGCTTTCTGCAATCACGTTTATAACCTTACCATTGCATGATAACTGCTTTCAAACACATCAGGACATCTGACTGCTGCAGCCAAATACCTGTTAAACTACCCCATTGCAAGATAGCTTCTCTCAATTCCCTCCCTCCCTGCCCTTCTCCCACCTGCAACCTCAACTTGCTTTCTCTCCTCCCCTCTTCTTTGCTCCCATGAGCTTTTCTCTTTCCTCCAGTCAGTATTTCCTCTATCTTCAGAAGTTCATAAGCCAAAACGTTACTGCAAGTCCTATTTTCATCTTCTGTCACTGCTTATTTTGCTAGTTGCAGGAGATACATCTCCTAACCCTAGCTCCTCATTCATTCCCACCTTTTTATCAACTACGCTCAACCCCCAGGGCAGCAAACACCCAAACCCCCATAACTTAATACCCATCACCTTTCACAAACCTTTCAATTTGCCCATCTCATGAGCACTCTGGAATGCAAGATCGATTTGCAACAAGCTCACTTTCATTCATGGCCTGTTTCAATCTACTTCAATCTACTGGCTATTACTGAAACCTGGCTTACTCCCTCAGACACTGCCTCCCCTGCAGTACTTTCATATGGTGGCTTTCATTTCAATCACACACTTTGACCTGGGAATAAGGAAGGTGGAGGTGTGGGTATATTACTTCTCGCTGCACATTTAACTGCATTCCCCCAGCTCCCTCCAATTCACACCTTCCGAAGATCACACTATCAGTCTCTACTCACCCATCTCTCTCAGAGTTGCTGTCGCCTACCGGCCACCTGAACTAGCCTCTTAATTTCGGGACCATTTTGCTGCCTGGCTTCCTCACTTTCTCTCTTCCAGTACACCTTCTCTTGTTCTTGGCGATTTTCAACGTTGCAATTGACACTCCCTTCTTCCCTGTAAAACTACTTGCACTTACCTCTTCCATTGGCCTTTCAGAATCCCCAACTCCTTATGATCGCCTCTACCTTGACCACATTTTAATAAATCTCTGCACTGGTTGTCCACTCACCACCCTCACTTGCCCTGACATTGCCACCACACATTACAAGTTGTCTCTATCTTCAACTCTTTATTATCTTGCTCCCATAACCACAAGTGGATGCCCTCTCTGTCACTTACAACCATAGCATACTACACAAACACGCTACATCCAGAGATGCACCCGTATTGCTGAATGACTATGGTGGATGTCTCACACTTCAGCAGACTTCCTCCACTACAAGTTCAATCAACACTCACTTATCACTATTCCCTCAATCTTGCCAAACAAAGCTACTTCACATCACTTGTATCAAATTTAGCCTACAATCCCAAACTCCTGTTCATCACATTTAACACCCTCCACCACCTCCTGCCCCTTCCTGTCTCATGGCTGAAGACTTTGCCAGCCACTTTAATAATAAAATGGAAAGCATCCGTAACCATTTCTCCTCCCAGCTTGGCCCTAACGCGCTCTCCTCTCAACAAACTAACACCCATAATGGACACCTTTCTAAATTACTTCAACATAACATCTACAATCGTCTCTCCCAACTTATTTCCTCCAACTCGTCTCTTGACCCCTTCCAATCTGGCTTTCGGTCCCAGCACTCCAGAGACAACTCTACTAGGTCCCCTCCTTTTCTCCATCTACACTTCCTCTCTTCGTACCATAATAAACTCTTTTGGATTTCAATACCATCTGTATGCTGTTGACACCCAAATTTTCCTCTTTATCAGAACTATACCTCTCTCTTTTAACTCATGTTGCCAACTGCCTCTTTCATATCCTCTTGGATGTCTGCCTGTCAACTCAAACTCAATATGTCAACGATGGAATGCCTAATCTTCCCACCCTCTTCCACAGCTTCCGCTCCTCGCATATCTCTCACCGCTGACAGTACCATCATCACGCCCACCCTTCAGGTCGTTGTCTTGGCTCTACTAGATCCTGCCCTCACATACAATCCATCACTAAATCTTGTCATTTTCACCTAAATAAAACGCATCCAAAGTACACCACTTTCTCTCACAAGACACAACCAAAATTCTAATACACTCTCTTATCATATCTCACCTAGACTACTGCAACTGTCTCCTTGCTTGCCTCCCCATCACCCGTCTCTCTCCACTTCAGTCAATAATGACTGCCTCCAACTCATCGATCGATGTCTGTAGCTCCTCTGTCAGTCACTCCATAGCCTCCAGATTTTTTTTTAAATCCTGACCCTAACATATCATATTTATTATTATTATCATCATCATCATTTATTTGTAAAACACCAACTTATTCCATAGCGCTATACATGGGTTAAAATCAAGGCAAAACAAAAGCAGTATTAACACGTTGCGAAGGATGGAGGACCCTATCTTTGAGCTTAGAATCCAGTGTCCAAAGTTCTTCAATGCACCTTGCAAGATTGAAAACTTGCAAACTTAGTCTAAAGGGATACATATATAAAGCTCTCAATAATAATGCACCCTCATATCTCTGCTCTTATCTCTAAATACTCTCCCAACTGTCCTCTTCACTCTCTCCTCCTCATTCCCGCCTTCAGGACTTTTCTCATCCTGCCCCTATTGTTTGGCACTCCTTACCTTGCTCCACTAGACTATCATCCTGTCTCAAATCATTCAAGACTTTACTAAAAAATCATCTATTTAAAGAAGCTCATCACATTGAGCCATAATTTACACAATATGTTGTACCTCATCTTTCTATTCCTCACCCATATTCTTTAGGTTGTAAGTTTGTGAGCTTTCAGTCTTGTTGGGTGCTTTAGAGAAAGCACTTTGTATGCTTGACGTTTAACTCAATAACAGAGCCCTCCATTCTTTCGTAACTTAAGTTTCTTTTTTTATTGTATCTACCCTTTTTATGGCTACAGAATATGTTGGCACATTACAAATAAAGGTTAATGATAAAAATAAAATATCTTAAACATCTGGAGCCAACAAATGTGGAAAATTTAGATGCAGTTCAAGACAAAATATTTTTTCCAAACTGCAGATGGGAAATCATGGTCAAGAAAATCCTTTTATTATTGAAACAGATGAATTAGTGTGTGAAAACAAGCATTTATAGATTGTTGTAGCTCCAAGTTTCTTATAAGAGATCCACAAAATAAGATTGATAATGCGAGTAAAGAAGAAGGTTTTTGCAAAAATAGCAGTAATTCACACAATCAATGTTGTACCACATTTCTATGTTTAGAGGTTTGCAATAAGAATAATGTATGTCAGTACTGGCAGTGGAAATACTGTATTGGCCTGAAAATAAGCCTCACTTTTTAGCCAAATTTCAACTGGCTTTTACAACATTTTGTCTTATTGTATGCCGTTTAAAATTATGCTGATTTCTCATTTTTAACTCTTGCTCCACACACAAGTTGTGTTGCTGGGGGTCGGTCCATCCTGGGCATGCTCCCTCCTACCCCCTTGCTAAAATCCTGCTTAAAGTATAATCATTTTTTTCAGGTTCAGCCTTTTTGAAAATGCGGTCATTTTCAAGCATATTTTTCAGGTTACTTAATGGTGAAGTAAAAAATGGCATTAATTTTAAAAATGCAGGCACTGGCTTTTTAATATAGTATAGGACTAAAATCTGACCTGCTGGGGTTTATGCTGCAGGAAGTAGGGATGAGCTAAAAGCGTGAGCCCTGCCTACTAACTGTAAGTTAGTTATGTGCCATCACATGAGAATTAAAATGAAACGTTTTTGTGATAGGGACTGCATTCCCAGATTTTCTATAATGATTTTTTTTAACCTAAATTTATATTAGAGTAGAAATTATCCGTTAAGCAACACAGATATAGGAAAAATCAGAGGGACATTCTCTACGCCTTTTTTATTTCCTTCCTTGGACTGTATTTACATTGAATGGCCGCTAAATTGTTAGGTGTATGTTCAAAAAATTTAATTTCCATTTACAATATATTTGTTGTATGGTCCGATAACTTTGTATATTGCATTTGCTGTCTGACTGACTGAATTATATATATATATATATATATATATATATATATATATATATATATATATATACACACACTCACACACACACATATTCTGTTCATGTTATGTTTCTTTGATTTTTGAAGAGAGTTGATAAAAGGAATAACGTTTAGAAGCTTATTTTTTTTTTGTTCTTAGTCTAACTTCAGTTGAAACTTGTGAACAATTCTTACAAAGTCCATTGAGTAAGCCACTTATATGTTCGCTTAATTAGCAGAGTATACAAAAGGAAGTGAGCATGGCTCCCCGTCACTGTACATTGTAACAGGTTAGGGAGGGAAAAAACAGACTCTTCCATTGTAATAGAGACCAATATTGTAATGTTTTAATCTTGCTGATTTAGATGCATGATATTATTATTTTATTATTATTATCCTTTATAATGCGCAAACATATTCTGTGGTGCTAATATATATAAAAAAGTTTATTTCTAGTGGTCATCTCCAAGAATATGAAGTGTAACCTTGGTAGCATACTCAGTCCCTTGTGTGTATTGGCCTAAACTTTATTGGCATATTTTACATTGGCAACAGAATTGTGTACTTTTAAATTAAAAATTGAAATCCTACAAGTATAACACTTAAAGGGCCACATAATTTAGCACAATTTGGTGCACACTACTTACTGTAAAGATCTTCTAAAAGCATGTTGAAATACTTTTTGAATTTTTGAAATATGTGCATTTTTCAGAGAGTAGATAATAAATTAAAGTCCTGGCTTAATATGCTACAGGTTTTGATAGCTATAATCATACCTTAGTAATAAAATTATGTTACAAAACAATCAAACCTGTTTTTAATTAATGTTGCATACTGAAGTTTACAATTATTGTTATAGTTTAATCTTATGTTTTTGCTATACACAAATTTAGCCCTCAACTTAAAATATTTAGTTATTTATAAAGTTTTATTATATGTTTTAGGTCTGTTCCCTACATCTCTAACAGATATTCAGGTATGTAAAGTGGTGGTGTTGTTTTTTTGTTTGTTTTTCATTCGGGATCAGTGGGAAACTTTTCATTGTTTTTATTTTTCACCTATATAGAGATTCAAAACTTCCGTTGGGTATAATACTGTATCTTTTGCTCTTACGAAATTTGCGTGTGCAAATTATGGTTTACTAAATTATTGGTCAAAATGTGCTTATGCCTTTGTTCAGACAGAAGCAGTTTCACATTATGGAGAGGTCAGCTCCTTAATAAAGGAAAACTTCTCTGCTATGCTTCTCTGAGATCAACAACCGGTCCATTCTTCCCATATAAATTGTGAGTACTTTGTTATGAATTTCTTTTAAATACCTATTTCTTTATCAATTACTGCTAAAGTTACAGTATTTAGCTTTTTGAAAGGACAATATTTATACATTTATGATATGCCCAATGCAAATTTTCTTTGACAAGCCCACATTGTTTTATTTTAGCAAGAAACAATGATATTCCTGGACTGAAACAGTAATTTGGTAAACATCTAAGTTGGATCAATGGAAAGGTGTGGGTTAAATTATGCCCATATATTTTATTTTGCTTACAATTTAGGATTCTTGTAAATGGTAAAGTCTCATCTGTTACTGTATCCTCTTGGCAATTTTTTTGTTTGTTTTCTTTGAAGACCTGACAAACTAAATTTGGAAACTGTCATGCACATTGACCAGGTAAAGAAAAATATCCCATCAGCCCTTTTTCGTAAAGACACCCACAATCATCCAGGAGAAGGTATGGAATATACTTACAATAAAGAAAAATTAGGAATTATTTAAAAAAATCCTGTTTACAACTTTTCTGTATTATATTTTGCTATAGTCACAATGGGTGGTATGTATAGTCGCCTGTATGAAGTTGTTGAGAAGACAAGAACTGGAAATAACTTGCAAAACCTTCTACAGAAACTAGACAAAGAAAAACTGGTAAGTAGTTTAATTTAACTTTTGATAGGATCATGCTTCTTTGTTTCTAGAGACAAAACACAACTCAAATTGCCCTCCTTCCCCTTCAATACTAATGGTTTGAGATTAACCAATTTGTGCTTAAGTAGGGTAACTTGTTTTAATTATTGAAAATGAAATGGAATTTATAGTAAAGAACTAATTAACTATTTTTTTTTTCTTTTTTTTTTATATTTGGGAATAAAAGGCTTACTGGTTACCAAAAATCACTTTGCCTGAACTTCTGTGCAGTAGTTGCTGGCGCTTTACAAGTAAAACCTTGTAGTTAAAGCACTAGTTCTCTGTTGAAATATTTTAACCTGCTCATTGTTTATTATTCTTATAAAGCTTTAAACTACCACTGTAGTTAAATATTAAAAAATGTGGTGTTCTAAAGATCTAAACTAAAATGTATAAAAAGTATGTATGTACAATCACATATATAGTTGTCAGCAGTTGGCTCGGCAAAATACGTTGCTAACGATACGGGGAAACTGCAGGCTCGCGGTTGCAGCCAGGCAAGGAGCACCGAATGTGTTCCTTGCTCTGGTGGAGATGAGCGCCATAGGCGTTCATCCCTATGATCCTGTAGCACTTAGGCAGGGAGCGCAGAAGGAACTCCATGCGCTGGTGGAGATGAGCGCCATAGGCAACACTCAAATACACAATTCACACTGCGAGACCCGTAGCACTGTGAAAAAATTCTGGAAAAAAAATACGGCCCATAACACTTACAAAAGGAAACCGGCACTTGCATAAAGCAGAAAATACGAACTTAACGGCCGAACCGCGCACACCGAAAAAACATACGAAAACAACACTAAATACACACAAAAATAAAATAAATAAATCACACACAGCAAGGGGGGACACCTAGGACATCTGCAATTCATCTTACACTTCAATTTAACTCCAATTTTCACAGTTTACACACTCGAAAATCCCCTAAGCGAGAGAAAAAATGTCAGCCAAAGAAAACGAGGCTACACGACTACTAAAGCCGCAAAACACCACCAAGCACATACGACTTTTACAAAAAGCCGTACAGCCTATTACCAAGGACGCCAAATCATCCACGCCCACGTAACACATAAACATTCGCCGCCATTTTACAACACTAACTTACACAATGCGGAAGCACACAGCTACACTACCTGCTTCTCCTCGCTCACGCAGACTATTTACACTGCGCACATTGCTGACACTTACACCTCAGCTCAACAACACTGCAAATCTACATTGGATGCAGGAACATCAAAAGAGATTGTTAGCTCTTCAGTACATTACTTGCTGCATATATTAATTACAAATACGTAAAGTATATTGATGTCATTTATTTAGTAATTAATTATCATTAAAACATACATATATGCACTCACCACAAGGCTCGCAATCCGCGCAAAAAAAAAAAAAATTGTGTGCCAAACCGCATTCCTTGACTTACAATTCTATTGCCGTCATTTTTTGACGGGCAATTCGCTAGTTCTGTATAGTGAGCTGCTATTGCATTGTTTGTGCACTCTCTCAGCAGGATATGTCCTTGTAACATGAGATTTCCATATATTGTATTAAAAACACTTGTACTCTGAAGTGCTTTATTAACACTTTAGAACCTGAAGACTTAGAAGGGAATCCTCAGAAAGAAATGTGGTGTCTCCCACTGCTTCATGGTTGTTAATAAATTAAAGCTATAAATATTTTGCAAGTGTGGCTTTTTTTCTAAATCGCATATTGTAAATATCTGACTACAACGATCCCCTTAACAATTAATTAATTAAACAGAATAAATGCAATATTTATGTGAATGCCAATATTAGAGTAACTAGTGCTTTTTTCTATGGTCCACCTCCACTTAGTTACACATCATACATACCTTTATTAATCTGAGCCTTTCACAAATAAATTAATTTGACAATAAAAACTTTGCTACTATATGTAGTTATCACCAGGGCACTGTGAAAAAGGTAGTTTTAATTTGTTGCATTCTTTTTTTAAATAACTCTTAAGAACCTTTAATTCTCGGTATTTCACCAGCCTAGTTGATATGTGGTTTGTTTTACTCTACACTACAGGCTTTGGTTAAACCATTGGCAGATAAAGGATTTCTGTTTCTATTTTTTCCATCATCAATGACTTCTAAATATGGTAAGGATATCAACCGCATCCACCCTAAAGCTAACATCTCAGTTTGAAAATGGAATGTAGAAGTACGATTTACTATATCATTCCTATATTTCAGGTTTACAAAGTGGAAAGTCCTGTTTACTACATGCACTATTTATTTATCCCGAGTCTAGAGAAAATCTGCCACTCGGTAAGTGCTCTTTTCCTCTCAGTAAAATAATGGAAAAAATTGTTACAAATGAAGCCGTCGTGGCCTTAAAGTTGAAGGGTAGAAGTTTATGGGGTTAACATTGGATGAATCCAAATTACCTTATTTGTCAGACCAAAAAGTCAATTCGAAATAGGTGTTTTCGAAGTTTACCTAATATAGCCATCTCCCAATACCCGTGACAGTTATTTCTAAGTGAGCAAAATAGATGTTCAGAAGACACTGCAATACAATCATGAAGGTAATTTGCCATCCTATCATGTTTATATAGACTGTTAATGCTAATTGTGCACGCTCTGCCCCCTTCCAAATTTACGCATTGAATATCTTTATTTTTCATTTTTGGATAATGTTTTCTCATTTATTTTCAAGTAACTTTTTGAAATAGTCCAAAGCAGGACAAGGAGCAGAACTTGTAATATTTATCTTTTCCTTCATCTGCCTCAGATTGTTCAAAACTATCAACCGTCATGCAAGAAAACAAGATAATGCCAGAACTAACCAGCTTTATTGCTTCTCTGCATTCAGCTCTGCATAAGAGCCAGTCAGACACTTCGGCGGACTTTAATAAAGTTGTAGAAAAGCATGCTCGTATCTATTTAAAGCGGCGAGCTGAAAGACCTTATAAATACAAAGAATATATTCCAAAGCCATATGAGTCTCGATTGGATAACAAGAAATGGCTTTTTCTTGCCCCAAAAGATAAAAGCCGTATCAATTCTGCTTTGCGCAATTATATTTTCGGATCTGAAGCGTATTCTTTACTAGTTGACAAAGCAAAAGATATAATGAAAGAGAACCAAAGATTTCAGCAGTTTAGTCCAGTATCAGATTATGAACCCATAGAAGACGATGAAGTTACTCAGACTGTCAACAGAAAAGGTCAGCATGAAACGGCTGAAGGAGTGCATGAAAAAGTATCTGCTCATGCAGATTATGACCTAGAAAAATTATGTGGTCTTATAAACTTGATCCAGAGTAGGAAACAGAATGCTTTTAACACCTCCGAAACAGATGATTCCTCAAGTGGTGGTGTGAAAAGAAAGCTAGAAAGCAGTCCAGAAAACAAGTGGAAACACCTGAAAAGTGAAGATGGTTATTATCATCCCGGTAAGTTACATATAACTTAATGAAAATATTTTGTGGAAAAGTTGAACAAAGAGCTAATATATTCCCTCTTGTGATATCTCTTGTGCTAAATGTTTGCTGTTTCTGGAGTAAAGCAAAAAGTATCCAGGAACGTCTTCTGTAAAAATAAATACCTTATATAAACACTAGGGATGACACCTACATTGTAAAGTTTCCCAGTCCCCCCCTTCTCTGGTTTTCCAAGGTAGATCAGAAAACAGAGACTAAAACAAGGGCCTTTATATAACTTTTATGAAAGATAATGTCACAGTATTCAATAAAATGATTACACTTTAAAGCAGCGAGACATGATTCTTGAAGATGTACACGGTTTAAACCAGGGGTGTCCAAACTCAGTCCTGGAGGGCCGCACCCAGGCCTAGATTTGAATATATCCTTTCTGTGCACAGGGAAGTCAATCAGGATGACTGAAGAAGTGATTGACTCACCTGTGCACAGCAGGGTTGTCTTCAAATCCAGGCATGTGTGTGGCCCTCCAGGACAGAGTTTGGACACCCCTGGTTTAAACCATTTACTATGCCAATTTAATTCAAGGGAAGAAAATAAAAATAAAAAATCAAATCAAACATTCTAGTATTAGTGGCACGTAATGAGTTTTTTTTTTTTTACTTTCACTCCTCATTTTACTCCTTTTTAGTTGTTTAGTTGTTTTTAGTTGTCAAGTTCTAATTTCTGTTGCAGTTGAGGTATTGTGTTGAAACTAGTGTAGAACTTTTTTTTATTATAATAATTTTTGTTTCTGCATTTGAAAGAACACATTTTAAACATTACAAATAATATGTTTTTCATGCGAAAAACAAAGTACAAACTATTTAAACTTAATTCACACTAACCGGAAATGCGGACAGTATACATTCGTTTGTAGATCTCATTGAATGGCAGAGGGCAAGCCTCCAAGATGAGTTAAACTTCTGAATATGTTTTTGTGATCTGGGATCTTTAGTTGGGAGAAGAAAAAAAAAACTGTCACATTCTCAAATTCTTTTTTAATTATGCAAGAAAGAAAACAATTCTTTCCATGTCCCTTTAATTCTATACGTAGGTCGTGTGGTCTTTAGTTCATGTGGTCTTTAAGTCAGTTAAACATTCAAAAAGTTGGTAAAACAACAACTGCAATTTTCAAGACTTTCTGCCACTATTATCAAGTGGAAAAAGAATGAGAGAAAGCAATTTCCTTAGAAATCATTTTACTTTTTTTGTAAGCTATAAATAACTCATTCTTTCTGGTGGAAAAATCTTTAATGTGTAATTGATCAATTGTAGCTTGAGTCATTCTTTAATATGCAATGTAAATTGATTTTACTGTGACAGCTAATTATGTAAAACCTCTTTATAACGAATACCATTTTTTTTCTTGTTAAAAGGTGAACTAGATGAAAATTCACGTTCTATGTCCTCTTTTATCACTGAACTTGGCGGCAAAGATACAGACCTAAGGCGAGAGAATACAGGGCAGACTGTTACTGAAACAGCTGACTACATTAAACTGTTCCTGGCAACACTTGCTGACCCTAGCGTGAATTTGTCATTTGCAGAGTCTATAAATAAAGCATTGGGCATACAGAGTGAAACCATGGATGAAGAACCTGGTCAAAATATTGAAAATGTTAGCCCACCAGAAGACACACTTACAAATAATTCTGAACATGATGACCTGATTTGTTATAAGAAGCCACAAAGTGTAGATCCCCAGGATAACAGTGCTGTGCTTTTAACACAACCCCCAGATGGCAACCTCAAAACCAGTGATGACGTTGGTGATCATCCAGTATGCCAAGAAACAAGCAGTCCGGTGAGATTATATTTTAAGCTTGTTCATCAGTTTAAATAGCTAAACGTGTATGTATGTATAAAGCTAACTCCTACAGTGTATGTTCCTTTTGCTGAAATGGCTATATAAAGACATTCATGCAATAAAATATTTCTTTAGCGAGATGTCAATTTCCAGGATGCCTTTTTTTTTTTTTTTTTTGTTCAGTCAAGCTCCCCCTTTCCAATATAATTACTGTTCATGTTTTAGCAACAGATACAATTTAGTTGTGTGCCATAGCAGCAGCAGCAGAATATGCTTTTTGCTTATATTTGTGCTTGAGCTACAGTATATGCTGCATATATGTAAACTGAAAATGCAATAAAACGCTTGCTATACTGTTGCAGACTGATTTACTCATAAAAGTAACAATCTTCATTCTTAGAGGAATAAAATATTCTTTGTTCTGTTCATTGACACTAGCAATATTGTCTCTGCAATAGCTGGGTGGGGAATTTGTAGATCTGCATTATGAAGAATATGTGACTAGTCATAATAGTGTAAATTAGATAATGAAATTTGAGAAGAGGGCTAAAAGATTTCAGTTTGGCTAGACATCTGACGAGCCTCTTTTAGCACTTGCCTGAGATGGGAAACTGGTTGTTATTCAACTCTGGAGGACCATAGTGAGTGGATTTTCTTCCAATAAGAAATTTAGCAAGATTATTGGAATTAGGGGTTTGTCTTTTCTTTGTATGATTCCCCATTAAAAAAAAAAAAAAAGTAACAGAAAATTCTGTGGATATTGCTTGTTTAGAAATGAAGAGAGCTGAGCTGCTGTATGCAGTACAACTTTTCTGGGGTGACGGAGAAGTTTGTTTCTCTAGGCTCGAGAAGAGGTTTATTAGGGATTTATCTGAATGACTTTTCAAAAGGTGTTTATTTTTTATTTTATTTTTTTAAGAGTCACTAAAACATGATCAACCTTGTAGTGTTGGCAAAGTTATTATGTTGAAAATAAATGAATAAGAATCTATACCTGTCTGGAAGCATTTTGAAACATGACAGACTAGCAAAGGGACTACTAAATGCTACAACACATTCTGGAAAGGTATATTATTATGTTTGACTCCTTTTTGTACAAAACTATTTGCCTTTGATATTTCAGTGGAAATCTTGTGACGATTTGCTGAGACTTCATGGAGGCCACTGCTATTTGAGCAATTCTTTGTGGGCTTGTGCAATGTGTTACATTAGGAGTTACATAAGTTACAAACTTAACCACTTGTATCACAGGTGCTTCCTCAGACTCCTTGTAGCCTAAGGGGGTAGGTTATCCTAATGGAAATTGCTCTCTAAACAGACCTACTATAGTAGTAATCATTTTCTACATAACTGAATAGAGAGATACTCTGCATACACACAGGTCACCCCATTCTTCTCAAGTGTCTAATACAATTTGTAAGAAAGACAAAAATTTCGAACACCATTGCAGTAAAATGTAATATGCCTCCGACACAGTCGACCATCCAGTTCTACTCCATATCCTCTCCTCCCTCAGTATTCAAGACACTGCTCTCTCATGGTTCTCATCATACCTACAAAACTGATCGTTCAGTGTCTCCTTCTCTGACACTTCTTCTTGTCACCCCCTGTCTGTTGGCGTACCCCAAGGATCAGTCCTAGGCCCCCTCTTCATTTACACATCCTCACTTGGTACCCTAATAAACTCTTTTGGGCTTCAGTATCATCTCTATGCAGATGACCCACATCTACCTCTCAGCACCAGATCTATTCCCCTCTCTTCTAACACACGTCTCCAACATCCTCCTCTTGGATGTCCACCCACCATTTCAAACTCAACATGTCTAAGACTGAACTCCTTATCTTCCCTTCCTCTACTACAGAGTCAATTCCTCACATCTCTCTCACTGTCAACAATTGCATCATCACCCCCACCTCCCAAGCCCGTTGCCTTGGGTTTCTACTGGACCCCGCCCTGTCTTTCATCCCTCACATACAGTCACTAACTAAATCTTGTCTTCTCCATTTAAAAAAACATCTCCAGAATTCGACACTATCTTATGCAGGACACAACTAAAATCCTAATACACTCTCTCATCATCTCTCGACTCGACTACTGCAAACTCGCTTCTTGCTGGCCTACCCACCACAAGACTGTCCCCACTTCAATCCATTATGAATGCCTCTGCTAGACTCCTCTTCTGTACTCAACGTTCAGTGTCTGCATCACCTCTCTGTCAATCACTCCACTGGCTTCCCTTAGCCTCCAGAATAAAATCATGAGACACTAACTTACAAAGCCCTCAACAATAGTGCACCCCCGTACATCTCTGCTCTCATCTCCAAATACTCCCCTACCCGCCCTCTTCGTTCTGCTTATGACCCTCTTCTTTCTACAACTCTTGTCACATCCTCTCACTCTCGCCTTCAGGACTTTTTTTGTGCTGCCCCTATTCTCTGGAACTCCTTGCTTCGCTCTACCAGATTATCCTCCTGTCTCAAAACATTCAAAACCTCACTAAAAAAGTATCTCTTTAAAGAAACGTATCACCTTTCACCCTAACCCACTCTCAGCTATCTCTCCCTCCTTTTCCACACACAATACCTTTTTAGGTTTTAAGTCTGCGAGTTTCAATCCTGCAAGGTGCTTTGGGGAAAGCACTGTGGATACTGGGTTCCAAGACAGGGCCCTCCTTGCTTTGCTATTTGTTAATTTGTATTTACCTTTGCCTGGAACTTGTCTTATGTACAGCTCTACGGAATATGTCGGCTCGTTATAAATAAACAACAATGATGATGATATTATTATTAATAATAAGTCGACAGGAGACTGAATTCCCTGTACATGTATTCTTACTGTGAATTTGCATTCTTTACTGCATCTTCTTCCGATCTCTGTCAGATTACAGATCAATTTAACAAGACTGTAGACTCTCAGAATTGTATAATTACAATTTTGCTGATCATAATGCAACTTGGGAGAGACTGGGGTCATGCAAAATCTAAGAATGTGAATGATTGACACATGCAGTGAACTACAAGCTACAGTACGTTTCCACCAATAGGTATTATGTTTGAAGAGTTCTGCTTTTTGCTGCTCTTTCATTTCTTCATTTTAACTTCAAGCTGGAAAGCATTTTTTACTTAGAAAGAGAACCTTTTCATTTGATTTAAACACATTATTTTAAAAGATTTTTTTAATTATATAATGAATATTTAAATTGGAAACTACTTGTGCTCGATTACTACTCGATTGCTGTAGTATATAACAGTTTGTGTGTGTGTAAGTGTTTAAATATTTATTTAAACTACATACTAAGCTGTAATATATAACTATGGACTTCTAATATGGAAAATATAGGGCTATGCCTTTATTCTCAATTCCAGACCAGAAGATTGATGGCAAACATTTGTTAAAGTAATGTGACTTTGTAATTTAGTAATCTGTTAAAATAAAAGGGGGTGGGGGTTAAAGATATGTGGGTGAGAACTTAATAAAGTGCCACATAAAATGCTTATTTTGTAACCATGACTGGCCTATCAATACATTTCCATTTTGCAATTGATGTTAAAGGCCAAAAGCAGCTATGTTTAAAATTTTGTAGTTGTGACTAATTTGCATTTTTATAAATTCTTATTTGCTTTTTAGGAGCCACGCTCAAAAAGTGCTAGCCCTTGCCCAAGCACGCCAACTGAAAATATCTACCATCGACAGTTCTCCAGTTCAAGCAACACAGAGTCTGAAATGCATTGGAAACTTATTCCAATTACAGGTAAACCTATTTACTTGTATATTAATGCTGATGTTTATCTATTTTCAATTCTGTGTGCCATCTCATAATACAATTAATGTACTATTTTAGTTTTTAAAGGGTTATTTTTTTGGTAAAAAGTCCTTGAAAACTGATTCTTATACGAACACTAAAAATGAGTGTGTAAAAAAACATTATGAAATTGATTCACATGCAAGATTGAAGATTTTTCCCTTTTTACACACTTGCACAGTTATGATGCAGGCCTCTGTACCGTGAAGGTTTACATTTTTCTCTGTATAATAGCACAAACTGATCCACTGCATCTTTACGAAGTGTGCAATAAATTCTGTGACTTTATAGAGAAAGATGAAAAGCTGAGCCAACACTCCCCCCTATCTTTTCATGTTTTTTTTACTTTTTTTTTTTGCTTGGCTGTGATTGTAATGTCCAAGAATTCTTCAATCACAGGAAGAAATGTGGTTTGTATTGAATTAAACTATTAAAAATATGGAACAATATAATGGACTATAAATAAAGTGTTCAAAAAGTAAAGGTTTAAACTACAGACTTTTAATTTTGGTCTTTAAATTTAATACAGGATATTGTAAGGTAATCAAACCAAATAGGTCCCTTCAACATAGTCATGTTTACAGTTCTATTGGAATATTTGATCTACATTGCTTTAAAGATTTTGTTGATTTTTGTTTAAGACGCATACAGCCTTATTAAATTGCGGTTCGGTAAATTTAAAAGGGCTCTATATAAGCACAGAGCATATTTTTTTACAAAAGTTTTTAGTTAGTGAACTTCTATCTAAAAGCAAGGTCTTCACTAACTAAAAACTTCTGTAAATAAAATATGCTGTGTGCTTATATAGAGGCCTTTTAAATTTACTGAATCACAATTTAATAAGGCTGTTAGTTTGTATCCACTTCCAATTTTACTTTCTAATTGGGTTTCGTAAGTAAGCTCAGTTACAAGTCCCTGTGGTTACAAGGCTATTTATTTACAGGGACTTTGTCCCCCCGACAGGAAGTTAATTTAATTTTAATAAGCATTACAAATTGCTTTACCTTGTCTTAGCAGTCACCCCCCCTCTATATATAGTAAATAATTTCTGAAATATTTGGAATTGATTTTGCTGTGGCTTAGTATGCCAATATGTGGTTTATAGTACTTGATAAGGGTGAGAGAGGGGTCTGACTGCCAGATAACATTGCAGCGGTTTATTTTGACCAATACAGAGAGACAGACAAGCAGACTGTAATCCCAATTAGCATATCACAGCAGCTAATTTATATTCATGAGCTGCTTACTTGCATATAAATGCAGCAGCAACATTGAGTTTACCAGGACTGATTAGCTTTAGAAAAAAATGGATAACAAAATATAAAACTAGTTTTTCACGCTTTTTAACATAAACCTAAAAAAAAAACAACCTGATTATGAGATGAGTGTTCATTTAATCAATCTCTTTTCAACAAACAGTTTTCAAAGTATTTTAATTTGGTGTACATGTGAGAAAGCAAATAACCTGTTTTACTGATCAGTTATGTATGTCCAAAATAAAATTTCTAATGCATTACTTGAGCATTATTACCTCAACTACCATGGACATTACTAAATACAATTGAATTAATCTTAACTGACTTCTTAAGATACATTATTTTAAGCTTTGTGCCAACCTGGTAAAACTGGCAACTATCTTAAGTTCAACCTGGTTGCCTGTCTAGAAGAACTTGTAAAGAAATGGTTAAGCTATTTTTACACAATCTCATACTACATACATTTTTTTTTTTCAGTCTTTCAGTTTTTCTTGTATACACAAAATCAAACTTTAAAATAATATAACTGCTATATGAGGCCACTGGATATTTTGCCTCTCTCAGTAAGCAAAATCTTTTATAATGTCCTGAGTTTTCTACCTTCTTCTACCTATTGTAGAAAACTGGTCACAACATGTTTGTAAAGTAAACTGATCTCAAGGCTGAGTATATGAAAAATGCATACCCTTAAACTGTATGGTTCAAAATAAAAGTGTAAATGTGTAAAGCTTAAAAAAATGTGCTGAAAAAGTCAGCTTATACTCAAGTATATACGATACATGTTTACTATTGTAGTGGTTTTGCTTTAAGCCACCAGCTTGCAGCACCTAAGCAGGATGCCAAAGTGAGTTCCAGACAAAATGTCTCCCTGCATGCCTTTTAGATGGACAAATGAGCATAATGTGATTAGTTGGTTAGGTGTAATTTGAACCATAGTTTCACACTTTTCTTTTTTTTTCCTTTTCTTTGCCCCCTTTAATTCCAGTTTAGCTTTATTATTTTATTGTTAAAGGGACATGGAAGGTATCTGGATTTCACTAGGATTATGATATAACTATGTACGTGTACTTTAATACCACTGATTGGTTGCTATGAAACAGGGCAGCTCCTATACTTAAATGTACATAGTTTCCATGAGCTGCAAAGGGGAGAAATCAGGAGCTATTTGTAAGATTTTAGGCAGAAAAATTAGCTTTTAAGTACAAAATAGTAGAGGGATAAACGGGTATTTTATTCTTAGTAAAATTCAGAAGTCCCTTTTTATAGATCATTGCCAGCTTGCTTCACCAACAAGTGGAAAAAGTAAAGCAGTAAAGGGCCACTATAGACAAACTTTACTCTCTTTAATTCAAACCTAAAGCAAAACAAAAATAATCCTTAGAGACAACTTACATGATAAATTGCTAAATTTCCTATTATCAAGTGTTTTTGTAGTAGGGTTTTAAAACTAGGCCTGGACAGTTGCAAAATTCTTATAAAATATCCATTCTGCTTTAACCAATAGGTCCTCTAGTTAACCTGTCTCACATTACCATTTATGATGCAAGCTGATAACCTAATATTAGCAAATAAGAACGGAGAGGCTAAATGCTAGAAACAAATACAATTTTACAAGTTAGATTTCACTATGAAAATTGAATTTTAAAATAGTTAATTGGGCTAAAACATACTGTACAACAAGGTAGTAAACAGGAGGACATGTTGAATCTTTCATATAGACCATTATACTATATTGTTAAACTTGTGTATTTTTTTTACTGAACCCTGCTATGTAATTTTACTTCATTTGAACTTCTGAATACTGTTTTAATTTACAATTTATGACTTAACACACACAAATATCTTTATTTCTGGACCTTGAATTAATTTCCACAAATACATTTCAACCTTGGTAAGTTTTTGTTAATACCTTGCTACGTGTAGAGTATTAGAGTTTTTAAATGAACTTTAAATGTGCTTTTTGAAGCATTGCTTACTTTAACATACATTTTTATATAACCAAATTAGATGCTTTAATACATTTTGCCAGCGTATTGCTTTCTCTGAAGACATACCAATAAATTATAGAAAATATAAGTAGCATAGAAACTGGATAAGAATCCATGATTTTCTAACTACTGGTTTCCCTCAGGAGAGGAAGGAAGAATTCCAGAGGATCATGTTGGAAATCTTAGAGATGCAAAATCACAAGGTGAGGAGTGTAATCTGCATTTAGTTTTAGTGGTGCTGCAGTTCTAAAAAGAGAATTAACACCCACTATTTTATAGTGTGCCACACAATTTCATCATAATTACAACAGACTATTTTTGTCTTGCTCATGACTCCTCAATTCTTTTGAGTGTTGGCTTAAACTAGGGTGAGCAATTATTTCTTCTGACTTGAGAGAGGTGCACCTCTCAAAAGCTTGTAATTTCTATGAATCTTTGTCCAATAAAAAAATATCACTGTATACTGCAGCACTTTGCTTATATACAGTGGATATAAAAAGTCTACAAACCCCTGTCAAAATGTCAGGTTTCTGTGCTGTAAAATATTAGACGACAAAGATAAATCATTTCAGAAATTTTTTCCACAGATTTTCAATCTGATTCAGGTCTGGGCTCTGGCTGGGCCATTCCAAAACTTTAGCATACATCCAAATCAACAAAGGAATGGCTTCACCAGAAGAAGATTAAAGTTTTGGAATGGCCCAGCCAGAGCCCAGACCTGAATCGGATTGAAAATCTGTGGGGTGATCTGAAGAGGGCTGTGCACAGGAGACGCCCTCGCAATCTGACAGATTTGGAGTGTTTTTGCAAAGAGTGGGCAAATCTTGGCAAGTCAAAATGTGCCATGCTGATAGACTCATACCCAAAAAGACTGAGTGCTGTAATGAAATCAAAAGGTGCTTTAACAAAGTATTAGTTTAAGGGTGTTCATACTTATGCAACCATATTATTTTATTTTTATATTTTTTCTTCCCTCTACCTAAAAGATTTCAGTTTGTTTTTCAATTGAGTTGTACAGTTTATAAGTCACATTACAGGTGGAAAAAGTTCTGAAATTATTTATCTTTGTCTCATTTTTTTACAGCACAGAAACCTGACATTTTAACAGGGGTGTGTAGACTTTTTATATCCACTGTGTATGTGTGTGTGTGTGTGTGTGTATATATATATATATATATATATATATATATATATATAATATATATATATATATATTAATATATATATATATATATATATAAATAAACTTAGCAAAGTACTGCAGTATACAGTATAAGCAGTTTTAAGCTTTAACTTGATTACATGAAATAAATATTGGACATGATTTTCTAGAGAAGGAAATTAATGCATTTACAATGAGGTTACAAATGTGATTGTTTGAGATGCACTTTCCCATCTTTCAAACTGTAGCACAGGCTATGGCTGATTTCCCCTCTGCTTAAACATTTACTCCCATCAGTAATGCTGCACATTTCTGATTGAAGGCGCTCCAGCCTTTACGGTAGAGGGAAATTGACAATTTAGCTTTTTGTTTTATTTTAAATTACAGTAAATTAAAATTATTTGATCTGATCTTTACCGCTTAAGTCATGAATGAAGAGTTGTTAGTGCCACTTTTAATACCACTCTCTTAAAAATGCCATATATTTCCTCCCATCTAATATGTGTTGAGTCCATGTTCTCCATTTAATTTAAAGGTATAGTTTTGCAACCATCTCATTACATGTTTAAGGGATTGCAATTTGACTTAATGTTGGTTGGGAGATTCTGCCAACACTATTTTGTGGGATATAGTTAAAGGACCATTGCAATTCAAACAAACCATATTTATGATGTATGCAACAAACTGACATCAGTGCTCTCCTATTGGCTGAGGAAGCCAGAGCAAGTTTAGTAAATGGTTAAATTGATTTCCTGATGCTCCATGCTGATTGGTGGAGTATCAGGCACCTTTTTGTAGGCACCACTGGTGGTGTCAACATAATTAATAGAGGAATGTTTAGATATTAATAAAATGTTTTATTATGATGATTTTTGCTTAAGGATTGCAGAAATGTATTAATCCAGGAAATTTAGATCTGCCTTTAACAACGTCTAGGTTTCACATGAAAAGAGACCACTTCTCCCTAGTTGGACAGGTAGACACCCAGAAGAAAAAAACAAACCCTTCCACTGAAGCATCTTTGTTTTTTCCTGTCTTATCTCAGGAAGAATATATACTCAGATTCGTGCTAATAGAAATTCCACCTGAGGTTATGGAATAGTATTAACAGTCACCTCCTTAGGGGTGTCTGTTTACTGGGGGAGTTGACCGTACACTTTACACATGAGGTGTGTAGACAATAGTTATTCAAAATTGAGAGATAAGTGCAAATGTGAAGTGTAAAGTTGCCTCACTTTTATGTGTAAGGTTAAGGTTGCACCAGAGATCTATTTTAGAAAAGACAACTATGAAAGTTACTCCAAATAAAGGTTTAAAATAAAGTCAGGAAGGAAGAGGCTAAAGGACATGGCTGAGAGAGCACATAACTCGTTATGGTAGTCTTATCCATATATCATCTGACCTAACTGGAAAGACAGGCTTATACTTTAGGGACTCCTCTGCGAGGACAGGACATGTGTAAATCGCGATCTGCTTACTGAAGCTATGCCTTGCTTATCTTGAAAGGCACAGACCGTAGTCTTGCTTCACAGTGAGATGGCATCTTGAAGTTTGCCCTGCTTGTTTCTTCAGTTTCCCGCAGGATTGATAGGCTTCATACTGGAGATGAGCAGCATTCTTTGTGAAGGTGCATGTACTGGTTGCTATAGTTAATTCCAGGCTTGGAGAATGTGGTGGCTCGCAAAACTAGAGTAAGCACCTTTGCCATGAAGATTACTAGGCTTACACAGAGGTACGCTACAGTAGCAAGGCAAGGGTAGTAAAGCACCAAGCTTCAATGTGTTGCATACAGGAACAGCAGGCGTATTTGCTCTGTCCAAATATTTTGGTGCCATAGGTCCAAGGTGAGTGAATTAACAGGGGGTATTTATTCCTAGTGTGTTGCAAGGTCAATATAAGAGTCTTGCAAGAATATGTAAAAAAAAATGTTGTAGAGTCATACATTTGCAGTAAAATTATGCAGTTAAACGCTTCTGTCTCTAAGATATACAGTCAGGTCCAAAAATATTGGGACATCGACACAATTCTAAACTTTGTGGCTCTATACACCACCACAATGGATTTTAAATGAAACTACAAGATGTGCTTTAACTGCAGACTTCAGCTTTATTTTGAGGGTATTTACATCCAAACAGGTGAACGGTGTAGGAATTACAACAGTTTGTATATGTGCCTCCCACTTTTAAGGGACCAAAAGTAATGGGGACAGATTAACAGTCATAAAACAAACTTTCACCTTTTTAATACTTGGTTTGCAAATCATTTGCAGTCAATTACAGCCTGAAGTCTGGAACGCATAGACATCACCAGACGCTGGGTTTCATCCTGGTGATTGCTCTGCCAGACCTCTATTGCAACTGTTTTCAGTTCCTGCTTGTTCTTGGGCATTTTCCCCTTCAGTTTTGTCTTCAGCAAGTGAAATGCATGCTCAATCAGATTCAGAACAGGTGATTGACTTGGCCATTGCATAACATTCCTCTTCTTTCCCCTTAAACTCTTTGGTTGCTTTTGCAGTATACTTCGGGTCATTGTCCGTATGCACTGTGAAGCCCCGTCCAATGAGTTCTGAAGCATTTGGCTGAATATGAGCAGATAATATTGCCTGAAAAACTTCAGAATTCATCCTGCTGCTTTTGTCAGCAGTCACATCATCAATAAATGGCAAGAGAACAGTTCCATTGGCAGGCCATACATGCCCACGCCATGACACTACCACCACAATGCTTCACTGATGAGGTGGTATGCTTTGGATCATGAGCAGTCCTTTCCGTCTCCATACTCTTCTCTTTCCATCACTCTGGTACAAGTTGATCTTAGTGCTCATCGTGTCCATAGGATGTTGTTCCAGAACTGTGAAGGCTTTTTTAGGTGTTGTTTGGAAAACTCTAATCTGGCCTTCCTGTTTTTGAGGCTCACCAATGGTTTACATCTTGTGGTGAACCCTCTGTATTTACTCTGGTGAAGTCTTCTCTTGATTGTTGACTTTGACACACATACACCTACCTCCTGGAGAGTGTTCTTGATCTGGCCAACTGTTGTGAAGGGTGTTTTCTTCACCAGGGAAATAATTATTCGGTTCATCCACCCACAGTTGTTTTCCTTGGTCTTCCGGGTCTTTTGGTGTTGCTGAGCTCACCGGTGCGTTCTTTCTTTTTAAGTATGTTCCAAAACAGTTGATTTGGCCACACCTAATTTTTTTGCTGTCTCTCTGATGGGTTTGTTTTGTTCTTTTCAGCCTAATGATGGCTTGCTTCACTGATAGTGACAGCTTCTTTGGATCTCATATTGTGAGTTAACAGCAACAAATGCAAATAGCACACTTGAAATGAACACTGGAGCTTGTATCTGCTCTTTGTAAATGGGATAATGAGGGAATAACACACACCTGGCCATGGAACAGCTGAGCAGCCAATTGTCCCATTACTTTTGGTCCCTTAAAAAGTGGCAGGCATATATACAAACTGTTGTAATTCCTAAAACCGTTCACGCTGATTTGGATGTAAATACCCTCAAATTAAAGCTGAAAGTCTGCAGTTAAAAGGCACATCTTGTTAGTTTTCATTAGAATCCATTGTGGTGTATAGAGCCAAAAAGGTTTAGTATTGTGTCGATGTCCCAATATTTTTGGACCGGACTGTAGATGACAGAGGAAGGCCGGGCTGTTGTTAGTTGGTGTCTGTCTGCTTATAAGCTTCACATTGTGAACTAAAAGATTACTGTAGGACAGTCTTGGTTTCAGAAACAAACAATTTTCCTATTGAGGAAAACCATTTCAATCCAGATTCCCATCAAGATAAAGAGATGGTAGATCAAGATTAGCGTTTGAGAATGTTCAACATTTAAAAAAAAAAAACTTTGGTTCTACAAATTGTTCTACATGGATACAGTTTTGAAGACATCGAGGCCTTGTATTGAAGTTTTTGCATTCCGGAATGCATCCAGAAAAGATAATTTTTTGCAAGCAGTTTGTGGAAAAGAGAGTTTTTGATTCAGTTTCTCAGCAACGGAGATATGTGGAAGTGTACAAAGATGTTTATAGTCCCAGAGATTATGGGAAGTGCTAGATCGGAGGTTTGAAGAAATCATAGTAGAGAATGAGTCTGTAAAATGGACAGTGGCAGTATTATGAAGCGGAGTAATCATGAGCATGATGTATATTTGCATATTCCTATGGCCGTTTCAGCACCGATGTTCTTGCACATAGAGATAGGAAATTTGCAGTTTCCCCAAAGTATTCACAAATTATGGTGGTATTGATAGCATTTCTTAAAAAATAATAGAACTCATGCCTTATCTCACTGACTGCCTCATAGTGGCCCAGAATAGATGCTACTCAGAGAGTAGAGAATAGGACTTATTAGAGTGCTGGATGGTTAATAAATTATGAGAACATATAGCTACTTCAAACAAACAGGTTTCATTCCTGAGTTTGGATTTCGATTCAAGAGCAGAAAAGACCTTTTGCCAGAATTAAAAAGAAGTCATTTTAATCTCACCAGTGACATAGTTAAAAATAAGGCAGAATGTTCCCATTCGAAGGGCCATGACGATTTTGGGATTAATATCTGCATCCATTCCAGCAGTCACATGGACAAAAGCCCATCTGCGTTATCTGCAAGACAACATTCTTCAGCAATGCAATCTCCATTTAGGATCCATAGTCAAGCAAATGTCTATGTCTCAGGAAACAAGGTTGTCCATGTAAGGTTCCTTACATGGTGGTCAGTACAAACGTGACTGTTGAGGTCAATTCGAGGGGCTAAATTCAGCTATTCTGAAGGAGCAGATTGCAGCATCTTTTCTACAACCACCACTGTCTGATCATATGCTAATCAAGGAATATGTTCATACCACATGGAATCGAAGGCCCTCCATTAAAGCAGTATTTTCAGCAAGAGATCTTAATTGGGTTCTGAGAGCTTTAACCAGATCTCCATTTGAGCCTCTGCAGGAGTGCATGCTTATGTGGTTGACTTTCAAAACTATGTTCTTGGTTGCAATTTCATCAGCAGAATAGGAGAGTTTCAAGCGCTATCGAGTGTTCAGCCGTTTTTAGTGATTGAGAAACTAGCAGCGCAGGTGAGGCTTCCACCAGAATGTAGACCAGGTTGTTCACAGATTTTCCCAGCCAAAATAATCATAAGAATTGTTTTCATAGGTTATACTAGCGACTTGCCCGTCAAAAATGACGGGGCAATAAAATTGTTAGGCAGGTAATACTGTTTGCCACAGAAAGTAAGTGTTTTGGTCGTGTGAGTACCTTGGGCGCTCATTGCGAGCCTCTCGGTTGGTGTATTTTTTTGTCAGAGCCGCTTTCGCGCTCATTGTAAGGTCTGCGCTTATTGCAAGCCTCTCCCCTTGTGTACTTTGTGTCCTCTGAGCACCGTTGGCACTCCTTATGAGGCACGCGGTGAAGGCCTTTGTCGTTTATTGCAATCGTGTGGTGTGTTTTTTCTTTTTTCTGTGTGTGTATTTTTTAATTATTAAAATTATAAATTAATATACTTTACGTAATTAATATATGCAGCAAGCAATGTGCTGAAGAGCTAACTATCTGTTTTGATGTTCCTGCAGCCTACAATGTAGATTTGCACTGTTGCTGAGGTGTAAGTGTCAGGAATGTGTGAAGTGTAAATAGGCTGCGTGCGTGAGGGCAAAGTTGGTTTTGCGGGTTTAGGGGTCGTGTAGCCTCGTTTGTTGCGGCGGCCATTTTTTCTCTCGCCAACGTTTGAGCCTCCACCTTTCGCAAATGCGGCCCCTTTCTTCGCGGGGGTCCGCATTTGTGACCCGAAATGCGTCCTTCTTGCAAGCTCGCAAAGCGTGACGACTCGCAGTTTGACAGCTATTATATGTGATTAGATTTAAAATATGTTTGCTCTTCTAGTTATGGAAATCATAGTTTCGAAAATCCAACAAATGATTACATTCCAAGGAAGAAGAGGAGGTTGTCAATAGTCTTGACCAACAATTTCCAGATGTCTTCAGTTGACAATAGTGAAGGACTATGGAAGTTTGGTGGAAGTACACCCTGATGAAATAAACTCCATTCACAAGCTTAGTAGCAGCATCTTGGGCTGAAAGGACTGCACTCAGACTTCCCTCACATTAGAACGGAGTTTGTTGTAGTCTTTTTTTTCTTTTCTTTTTCTTTCCAGAGCTATCTTTATTATAACACTGACGGATGTTTTTTCCTACCGGGGAGGAGTGGGCTCTCATGTTCTGTTCTGCCGTTTAAATCCTGCATGGAATTAGAATTTACTAGCAATTAACAAAATTCCCTTTTTTTTTTTTTTTTTTTTTTTTAGTAAGGAATAGCTGAGCTACTTTTTACATGCTTAAATATACTCCTAGACTCAACAATTTTAATTTTAATTTCTTTCATTATACAATGGTTTTAAGTGTATTAAATCATTATTTCAAAATTGAGTTAAATTAAAAGTACATCAACAAGGCAAGTAGGCTTTAATAAAATCGTAATCTGCTCTGCCACAAACCACAACAATGAATTGGCTGTGTGGGGTAGCTTTCCTTCCAGTACACCACTGTAACTCTTGACAGTATGACGAGAAATGAGAGCTATAAGGAGTTAGGGATGGGGATATTTAAAATTTGAAGCAAGGCAAAGTGTGCTCTCATTAAAAAAAAAAAGTTAATTTAACATATTTATGTCATGATGTGTAAATTAGTCACTTAATGCGTATACAAGTATTCTTGTCCCCCTCTTTGGTGAGTGAATATTGATAGTTGGTAATGTGTGGTTTTGGAGAGTAAATTTCTCTAGTTTACTTTAAATGTCACTAAATGACTAGCTACACTTTCAACAGTTCTCTGCATGTTGTCCCTTGTCTACAACTCTTGATATTTAAATCTGTTTTATTCCATGCCAGTCAAGCAAGATGTTCACGTTTTCTGTTAAGTAGATGTAACAAAGTCTAAATGTGGTAGGTACCATCTGCAGTGACCATGATTTGGATTAAAGGGGGAATACGTATTTTTATAGAAGAGTGATTTAAACTTATTTTATGCCGTTTTTTTTTTTTTTTTATTGATAACCATGGAAAAGCTTATAAGTGCTCTCCATTCAGTAGCGCTGCCACTACATTGCAGGGCCATTAAATATTTTGTTCATCTTCAGCAACAAACTAATCTTATACTAAATACTTATTTTGAGAATTTAAATCTTGTGTGTGTACTTAGTGTGTCTTTTTTTTTTCTTTTCTTTTTTTCTTCTGTATAGGTCTAAGTCCCACTGAAGAACAGCTTGTTTATGTGTCACCTAAAGATGCATATCCAAATGATCCAAGGATACTACACAGGAGGAGAAGATCTGGATATTCCCCTTTCCAAGAAAATAAAAAGGGAAGAAACTGTATCCTTAAACAAGAAAGTGAAGCAAGCATGGAATGCATCTCGACTTCTTCAAATACGGAGCATGATTTGTTTCAAACCAGGCACTGCCACAATGGTATAATAGAGAATACAGTACTGGAAGTGTACAGTATCTTCTCTGAACGTCTATATGAAGTATTAAAACAAAAAGAAATCACTTATTTGGGTAAAGCAAGAACACCATTTCTTTCATCCAGTGAGAGGGTGGCAAAACTTTCAGACTGGCTGTATTCCAAGGAATCCGATATCCCTGTGCAGCAGTATGTGCAGGATTTACATGAAAAGTTGGAAAGTGTTGTTAATTCCTATGCAAATTCTGGGGACCTAGATAAACCAGTAAATGCTAACCCTGCTGAAATCAGTCAGCCAGAATCCTTATCAGTGCAGGAAGAAGTACCAACTAGTATAGCTTCTCATACTGAAATGGATGCAACACAAAAAGAACATTTACCTAGTGTTTTATATCTTAATGACCATGTGGAACTGAAGTCTTCAAATGAGGTTGTGCATGACCTTACGAAGGGTAATCAGACTAACAACGAAGAATTGCAACCTCACAAAGCCAGTGATCTTCAGTCAGAGACTTCTGAGAAAGCCACATCTGATGTGACAGACCTCCATTTTTCTGCATCACAAACTGCCTTGACTGATTTGATAAACCAAATGCATCCTGAGGTATTTAACAACTTGGTGAAGATATTCACGCATGTCAATAAGAATATAGTCAAATTCTATATTCATACAGAAGAAGAAAACTTGATATGTGGAGAAATTAAGGTAAAATAAGATTGTCAAGTTTCTTTTTTTGTTTGTTTTTTTTTTACTTTGAAGAAGACTATATGGCTGAAATTGTTACATTTTGGTACATTTGAACAGTTTCTAAAATGTATTTTAATTGCTCCAAATGCATACATGATTTAAATCCCCGATTTATGTATAATTGTAATTTGGTTTATTATGATTTTTACATTTTATTGTACAGTGTCAGGCTTACTAATTTGTGCAGATAGCAGATTTATTTAAAGTGATAACAACTTTTTTGCTGAAAATTGCAAAAGCTTAAGCATCCCTAGGTTACCCTCTGAAGATATGTAGTTTCATTCATAAAGACTTAGTAAATGCTGCTATTTCAAATAGTGGGGTAACGATTTATGAATTCAATTTCCAATGATACACCAAATGCCCCAGTTATTCAACAAAAATAACTTTATTTGGATACCTATAATCCTAGGCAACGCCGATAAATGATTAAAAAGTGCTTTAAAATTCTCACAATATCAAAGTAGCAGTACAAAAGTAGTTTTTTGCATGGGAATAGTCAGCTCTACATGAATAAATATAGGCCCTTTCATCAATAAACTGATATAATACTGCTATTGTGGACCTTTGCTAATCAACTCTCATATATCAGAATATGCTGATAATCCTGTTAATACTGATAATCACAGAGTTGTAAAGTAATTATAAAAAAAACACATCATATTCACATCGTTAAAAACAAAAATAGTGGAACACATGTATTCAATACCTCCAGAGCCAGGGATTCACTCAATATACCAACTATATATGTTGCAAAAAAAAAATATTAGTTGCAGCAAAAATAAACAGGTCATTAGAGAATAAACGTATGGGAGGGTAATAACATATAGCAAAAAACTACTTGTGATTCAGTTTCCCTCTCACCACACTTCTCTTTTTGTGAAGATTGACTTGTGAGCCCTATAAGCCATATTCCTTTTCAATTAAACCTGTCCCACTAAAAATAAAATGCCAACGGTCTGTTTCGTCCTTCCAGAGGACTTTCTCTAAGGCTAAGTTTCACTGGCTTCTCCTCTGGCTTATAAAGCCCTGCAAATTCCGGGTTTCGCGTGAGCGTCGTTGCGTCATGACGATTCATTTTTGTCAATTCATTAAGCTTTATTCAGCCTGTGCAATTACGCTGGTATTACTAGGAGTCCCCATACTATATATCTTCTTTACAATAAACTATTGTTCCTTATCAACCATATTTATGTTTTCTTATATAAGGTTCTCTATTGCACACAAATGACTTATAATTTAAACCAAATTACAAAACTAGACCTAAATAACTAATGATAATAACTAATAATGAATGATTCAAAATCATGTAAGCATTAACACTTCTGGTGCCCAAATAATTAAAATTAAGATTAATTAAAAATCCATTGTGCTAATTGAAATAACTTGATAAATTAAAATAAATTTGTTAAACTAATATTGACTAATTGTTAAATTAAATTCAGTATGTAATTGTGTTGTGATCATATTATGTTGATCACTGGTGACCTAAAATACCTTTTTTTGTGAATCCTATTGAAATATTAAATTCCCTAATTAATATAATTTAAAATTCTCCAAAACGAAGTGGATGTTTACGTTGGATTGCAAATATCCAAAGGGCCTCAATGAAGGTTATTCCTATTCAGCATTCCTCTAGATAGTTTTTACACCATATAGGGGATTTAAATAATGTATTAATATTCACTATAACCTGTTATCACAGTCTTCGTTTTGGAAAATTTTAAATTATATTAATTAATCTTAATTTTAATTATTTGGGCACCAGAGGTGTGTTAATGCTTAATGATTTTGAATCCTTCATTATTAGTTATTATCATTGGTTATTTTGGTCTAGCTTTGTAATTTGGTTTAAATTATAAGTTATTTGTGTGCACTTACAGAGAGAACTAATAGAGAACCTTATATAGGAAAACATAAATAAGGTTGATGAGGAAAAATAAAGTTTATTGAAAAGATATATAGTATGGGGACTCCTAGTAATACCAGCGTAATTACACAGGCTGAATAAATCTTCATGAATTGAAGAAATGGAGGCGGATGAAAGTTTAATGAATTGCCAAAAATGTGACGTCATGACGCAACAACGCTCAGCCAGCGGAGAAGCCAGTGAAACTTAGCCTTAGAGAAAGTCCTCTGGAAGGACAAAACAGACCGTTGGCATTTTATTTTTAGTGGGACAGGTTTAATTGAAAAGGAATATGGCTTATAGGGTTCACAAGTCAGTCTTCACAAAAAGAGAAGTGTGGTGAGAGGGAAACTGAATCGCAAGTATTTTTTTGCTATATGTTATTACCCTCCCATACATTTATTCTCTAATTACCTGTTTATTTTTGCTGCAACTAATATATATATTTTTTGCAAAATATATAGTTTGTATATTGAGTGAATCCCTGGCTCTGGAGGTATTGAATACCTGTGTCACACTATTTTTGTTTTTAACAATGTGAATATGATGTGCTTTTTTATAATTACTTTACAACTCTGTGATTATCAGTATTAACAGGATTATCAGCATATTCTGATATATGAGAGTTGATTAGCAAAGGTCCACAATAGCAGTATTCTATCAGTTTATTGATGAAAGGGCCTAGATTTATTCATGAGCTGACTATTCCCATGCAAAAATATACTTTTGTACTGCTACTTTGATATTGTAAGAATTTTAAAGCACTTTTTAATCATTTATCGGCGTTGTCTAGGATTATAGGTATCCAAATAAAGTAATTTTTGATGAGTAAGTTGAAGGGGTGTTAAGCACCCAAAGGATACAAAAATAAAAGGTCAACAATATATTTTTGATTGCCTCCGTTATTGCAGAAACTTTCAATATCAAATATTTAACTCTTTCATTCAATTTTTATTAAGCACAAATTACACAATTCCCCTCAGGTAGATTACGATGGTGGTCTTACAATACAGCACCATTATTGCTCTTTATTCTTCTACTCTATATGTACAGTATATAACTATTAAATAGGCATGCTCATGTGGTTCGCTACAAAAGATCACTAGAGAGAAACTCAATATGAGAGTGGAAGGACTTTCATGTCATTTTGTTTAAATACCCAACTTTCAAGCTCAGTTATCCAACTATTCAATTCATTTTTTTAAGAACAGCCACTTGTAGTTATATTTTTAGACTTTACAAGAATTGGGTGCTTGGCTATTCCACTTAAAATCCATTTAAGCACTTTTGTAATAGAAGTATGCATGCTTTAAACGTATGCCTGATTGCAAGTTTATTTTTTTTTATTTTTTTCAGGAATATCTTTTGAAGTTGGGAAATGTTGAGTGCCCTCCTGAAGAGTTTTTAGAATCCAATGCCTTGTCTGATAAATTACTAATAATAATTCAGAATGAAGACATTGCACTGTGTATACATAAGGTGAGGGCTGGAAAAATCCGACTTGGGCAAAAGCCCTTTTTTTATTTTATTTTTTACCTAAAAAATACAAGAATTGAAAATGACATAGGAGGAGCACAAAGCTGAAGTTCGCATTACTTGATTTGCTCTGTGTTTTCACTTCATATAAGAAAAAAAATCTTTAATTTTAAATGTACTTGTATGTTTAAAATAACTAAACTTTCTTATAATAGATTCCTGTTTTGGTAACATTGAAAAGGCTAGCGTGCGTCAGCTTTGCGGGTGTTGATAGTTTGGATGACTTGAAAAACCACACCTATAATGAGCTGTTTGTATCTGGAGGATTCATTGTGTCTGATGAAACTGTACTGAATCCTGAATCTGTAACACTTGGTAAGGCTTGTTGTAGTTAATTCCTATTGGTGCCTGAAACGGTTAACGTTTGTTTAAAGTTTGTCATTAGTTAATCTTGCAGTCATTTGATGTTATGGAAACAGTCACATTGAAGCCAAAACTTCAAACTTACTGGTAGAATGAAAGTTATCAAACCAAGGTTATACAGCGTTGCAAGCATTAATAGCTTTTTGTATGTATTTCATATAAATAATTTTGTTTTTCATTTTTACATTTTAAACTTTAGTTTTCTCAGCATATAGGTTAACAAAGGATAAGTGCATTATTCAAAGAATGAAGAAGAAATATAGCATGTACTAGGTCAATCAGAAAGAGCCCTGTGAAACAACAATAACACGTTTTGTTTATGCACCATTTGCCAGGTTTAAAAAAAATATCAGTGTAAAGATATAGTTAAATATTTAATCAAAACATTGAGAAAAATATATAAATATATCTATGTGCCTCTTAGATAAATTGCAAGGTTTCTTGAAGTTTCTTGAAGAAGTAGACAGCCCTGAAGGAAAATGGCAATGGAAAATCCATTGTAAATTTCAGAAAAAACTGAAGGAGTTGGGAAGGTGAGTAATGATTTAAATAAGTTTTGGCAAATAGTTACTTTTATTGTTACCTGACCTATTTTCTTTTACACTTTAGGTTAAATGCAAGTGCCCTAAATATGTTGACTCTGTTAAACACTTATCAAAAGAAACACCTTGTTGAGATTCTGTCGTATCATAGCTGTGATTCTCAAACCAGACAAGCTCCAGAGCTAGAATGTCTGATTAAACTTCAGGTTCAGAACATACAGCAGCGACATGTTGTATTTCTAACAGGTAACACTTTTATTGTATTCACTTATTGATAGTTAATCTGCAGAATTACTATATAAAACAAAATACTATTTCTAATTATTATTTTTTTACAGAAAAGGATGCATCTCTGTTTTCGAATTATTCTGTTAATGGAATTGTCATTACAACAATGGAGGATTTTATGCAAAATTTTACAAAACTTGTTGGTTATCATAATTCAAGCACTGAAGATAACTGCCTTTCACAGTTGGCTAGCCAAGAAAATGAAAACGGTACATAACTTTTTTTTTGGGGGGGTCTGCTTGCTAATTTGTCTTCGCCTTTTAACTAGGCATTGAGCGGTTCTCAAAAGTTCTCCTATATCTATTATTCAGCACTATTTTTACGGGCTGTGTGCAGCAGTAATGTATTAAACTAAATTATGTGAGCATAACTTTAATGAAAGGGACACAGTCATATCGCCAGTAATAGAATTAAAAAGCACACTTTGTATTTCTCAAGTTGTTCATTAACATTTTACCATATGGCTGTTTTGTAAAGCAGAACTCTGCAAACCTGATGTTAAGGAGATAAAGGGTCAACCTTTTTTAATTTTTACCCATAACTTTTGCAGTTTAACCTTTTTAAGTTACACCTATAACCTGCAGTCTCCTCCCTCTACTCAGCAGCTAATACCCTCTGTAACTAAGCTTGCTTTCTATATCTCCTTAGGCTTTTGAGTAAGCGCACAGAGGGATTATGGCTGGGGTGCTCAGACTATAATGGGTTGTAATTTTATTAGTAGTAGAATTCGTATTGGCATTATTATTAGTCCTACATTCATAGAGTAATATTTTCCTCATTTTAAAATATGCTGCACATAATATGTATGCCTCCCAATTTTTCCATTGTGGTGATGTGCATAGATAGTGTTCTTTGTGCACATGAAAATTTAAATCTTATACAGATTATAAATGGTGTGTTGCCTGTCACTCTGACATCTGCTTGTCACCTCTTGAGAGACCTTTTTGCACTGCCATCTACTTTCTGGCAAAACATGTTTGCTTCAAAATATCTTTAATTCTAGATAATTTGGGGACTTGGTTGCTTCTCTTCAAGGCAATTTATTTTTAGTTATGCAAAAAGTGTCTTCATTTCATCTGTTAAATATATACTTTTGCAAACTTTAAACTTCTGCTTGAGTTGCTCTATCATGCAAAACTGGGTGCATCTGATCTTTGCAGAAGAGTATGATTATTATTCTGTATGCTCTATTTAGTCCAAGCAGCAGATTAGATACAGTTGCTGTAAAGGAGATCAAATATACCCAGTATTTTCTAAATCTGGAGCTTCAAAACTTCATAATCCTGCTGCATGTGAAGCAATATTTTACTGAGCTTTATTCCTCCTATTATATCATTTTAATCTTTGGCAAACTAGACCTTTGGGCAGTAAGTTGGGATTTCCTAATGTGATATACTTTTCTTTGTTCTCTGAAAATCCCAACTTTTACTCCAAAAGGTCAATCCAGGAAACTCAAGTGATAGAAGAACTGCCTCGATCTATGCATGCTGGACTCATGAGTGAGTAACATTTTAGAATTTTATATTTCGGAAACTTCTCTCTTTAATACAGTTCCTGCAGAAGCTGATGTCAAGGAGGAAGAAGATATGTCTATAGATTCTGAGGATGAAATACCACAGATAGAAGTTTGCACAGATTCTCTGAAATGTGAATCTCACAATGAAGATAGTACAATAGAGTCTGTTTATGTAGAGACAGCTCAAACTGAAGGGCACACTAACTTGATGCAATGCAAGACTCCTCACATTGATTCAAATGAAATTCAACCAGTAACTCCAGTCTTGACAACAAGCTCTATTACAGGAGAAAATAGCACTTTAACTGGAGATTCCACAAATTTTCAAGATTACAGCAGTAGACAAACAAGTATGTCCCATCAGTTCAGTCATTTCAATGTTCTTACTCATCAGACTTTTCTAGGAACAATGTACCCAGTCCTAACAAACCAACCCCAAGGTGGGAATTATTTCATTAGTCAAGAGATGGAACCTGATTTATCGCAAAACTCAGAGTGGAATCAGACGTGGAATTGAAAATTATTAGTTCTAAAAAGACATTTTCTAAGATTATTCAGTTTCTTACAAAAAGTGAATTACCTGTTTTATTATAAACCGGAAAGACTGTTCTATTCCCTGCCTCAGTTTCAAATCATGATGGCATGTAACATGAAAAGCACCGGCAAGCAAATAAATATTTTTTTAAGCCATTGTATTGGAAATTTTGTTTGCTCTTTTTATGTTAGTTTTTTTTTTTATATATATACATGTGACGTGTTTATGGTTAAATCTTTAATGTAGTTACAGATAAAATTGGTTTACCCATGAGAAGAAAACACACTGTGTATACTTGTATAAACCACTACTTTTTTTCATTACTTCAATGTTTTTGTATCTATTTGAAACACTGACTTTTGTGTAAAAGAAAAAAAAACTTATGTAGGTGTATATACAGTTTGTTTTGAGAGATTTGAACATTTTGACTAAATACATTTATTGACTATGGAAATGGTGCAGTCTCCCTTTACAAAAATAAAATATGTGCACTTGTGGAATAATTTCCATAAACATTCACACTTCTAGCTGGAGCGTTCATGAGAGATAAATTGATCATACTTAAATTGTAGAATTGTTGACTATAGCAAATCCTAACTTTTAACTTTGTTCCTGTTTTTTTTAAATGCTGCTCCTTTTCTTATGCCAAACTTAGTATTTCAAAAACAAATTTAAAACATCCAAGAGTAATTGTGGGAACTGTATTAATGTTATCCCTACATAATTCATAATGAATATTCGTTAGAATAAGCTAAGCAACCACTAGATAAATAATCAATTGTGGGGGGGGGGGGTTGCTGCTTAGTAAGTGGCTGTTTAAGAGTTGATACATATTTTTGGAGACTTGTTTAAATGCATAATTGAAAAATGTGTGATTATTTTTATATATATATATATATATATATATATATATATATATATACATACACACACACACTATTGTATCAAATAAAAGTAATATTTGATAGTCTAGAGGTCACATATATCCTTAGTGACTACTCTTTGAATGTAATTACTAATCTGGGCTATAATGTGCTTCAGCGCCATTTATGGAAACACTTATAGTACCCTTTAACCTGGTCCAACATAAGTTATTATTCACATATAAAGATTATATTATTACTCAATGTGTTGCTGGCTATATTTTTTTCTTTCACACCACTGTACAACATTACACATATTTACGGTCTTGAATGGGGCTGAAGGTTGCAATCGTGATTAGAAAGTATTGTCCCCCCCCCCCCCCCTCCCTTCTGTGTAGGGAGCTAACCCGAATAGGATTCATGTTGTGTGTGTATATACTGAAGTACAATGCTTGCAAATGATTTGTAACTCATTAAAGTTGCTTTATACAGTCATAGTTCCCATGCTTACTCCTTTTCTCGCAACTGCTTTCTACTTTTCTAATTGTAGGATTTGTTTAGCCAATCCCAGATGACAGTATCGCCTCAGGAATAAAGATGGTGGCATCATGGCAAAAACAATTATGATCCAGTTGATTAGATGACTACCAGACCAGATGATTGGGATACAAATAATTAATTGCTAGGGGATTGGAAAGCTGGGGAACCATGTAAGACAGCTGTAAAAAATAAAAAAAAGTTATCGAGCTTCACCAAAAAAAATTAGCCTTTTGTGCATAACAGACGTTTGTAACTGAGCCACTCCTGCTCAGATACTTAAATATTAAGATGCTATTTGCTCTAGACTGCAACTGAAAAACCCAGAGCTAGAAGAGAGTTAGTCGGTGCATAGAAAATCAGGTCCGTGCAAGGGTTAGTGATTTCTCTTAAGGCTAATAAAACCTGAAAAAAATAACCAAGCTGATACATTTTGTGAAATTTCCATCATCCCCTAACTCTTAAGTTTACCGAAGAGAATCTCTATAATGACAAATAAATTAGTTTTGCATGTCTGTGTAGTTGTGTAAGTTCTGTCAACATAATCAAGGGGTCCTTGTTTTTCTCCTAAAAAGAACACATGGTAAAAGGAACGAGGAGCATGAGATATAGCCTTCACATAGAGAGTTTGAATGGCTTGATTAATGGACTACCCAACCCATTAAAAACAGCAGTGGGACAGATTAGAGGATTGATGGAGCTACCTTGGAACCAAGCACATGCTAATACTGTGTATCATACATGTGAAGTGAGACAAAGAGGAGCAGCAAGATCAGAAAAGTTAGGCCTAGTACAGGCTGGTTAAAAATAGTTATCCAGGGATAAGCAATATTCAATCAGCTTTTCTACCTTCTAGCAGCAATGAATTTACCAAAGGAACCAAATATATTGAAATAATCACAGTGGTAGAAAAGGATATGAAGGACAAGGTAACCAACCCTTGCGGCAAACAAGGACACATTTTCAGAAAGTACAAACAGTCGCTAGCCAGTGCACCTGGAGCTGGCTAATACATTGTGCTTCCTCTCAAGGCTATGGATGAAGTAACACTCTTGCACACTTCATTGTATCTTTTTTTCTGGGGATGCTTCTGGACAGAAGGAAGAACACTGCAAAGATTGGATAAAAGTATGGATGGATGAATGAATCCGGGAGAACTTCTGCCATAAAAATTACTCCTATCATCCTGAGACCTGAAAGAGTAGCAGCCTCTGTTCAGGAGAAAACTGGGCTCTGTAGCACATGACCTAGTCTCATGTGACTGTGCTGCAGTGGCCTTTGGCTTAGAAAACATGAATACCATCACCCTTGGGGTGGAAAAAACACTATTGGTTAACCAAGCTCTGTGTGCCTTCTTACCCAAGGACAACTCCTGCCTCACAGCACAGAGACGATCAGGATATGAAGTTCTCCTTGCATAGCCCGGACTACAGCTCTTTAGACCTTTTCTTATGACCAAACCTGAAGGGGGAGAACCCCTTTAACTCCCACAGAGTATACACAATTTGTTGATGGATCTGCCTCATGCCCACAACAAATCATGAATATTTGGTAGGAGCAGCACACCTTTTAAACATGCTCCCCTGCTACAAGAACCCATCCAAGATACCCAGCTTCTTTCTGAACTTGCTCTTGTTAAATGTGCAGAAAACACGGCGTAAAACATCTTGAACATAAGAAAGCTGCTCAGTGGACACACTCTGATACCATTGGCCAATTTGTAAGTTCTGTAATGCTAAAGTGCACCAGTAGCAGAAAACAAGTTTTGGACATACAGACGATGCGCTGTATACAAGGTAACTGGTCTGTCCCTCCTATCATACGCAGCCTTAGGACGCACAGTCTGTGATTTTTTTTACCCCCAGGACACAGCCCTGTGTCCTTATCCAATTTATTAAGATTAGTAGCAACCTAGCTGTTTTCTCCAAAATTGGTTGTTAAGCAATCACTGAAGTGTTTCATTGAGTCTGTTCCTACTGTGTTTCGTTCTGTGTGCCTTTGACACATAAGCGGTGAGACCTTTGTCCCTTGGTACAAGACAAGAGAACTCATGGTAGGTTCAAAAGAATATATCTATTTGCAAAATTCAAATCCAAACCATGTTGGTAGAATCAATATGTAAATACAATAAAACTGTATCAAATGCGTTTCGCTGCTAATAATCCGCAGCTTCCACAGTGATATTTGCCTATGATATGAGATAATAATAATAATAATGTAGGTTTAATTAAATATATACATAGTGATCAGGTACAATGAGTAATAAAGGTACCTTGTGTTAAAAAATATAGTTAAGAATAAGTTCAAAAATACACATAAAAAGCTTGAAAATCTAGACAACATATGTGAGAACAGTTTTTATCTGGATTGTCTACAATAGTAGCTGATGGCAGCAATATAAGAAGGCAATAAGTTAATTCATAAATATGCATACACATTTAACCAGTTTGTAATATATCTATATTGTAGTGATATACACTAATATATACGGTACACATTGAAATAGATGAATGGACTTATATAAAACAACTAAAATGAGCTTTAACCTTGTATATTGAAACCTTCAATTATTATACATATTTGCAAGTTTATAAAAGCATTTAAATGTCCCGACCCACAAATACCATGTAACAGGACTTTTTCTTATCTCATAAGTGGTGTTGTGCTGCTTATAGCAGCTTAGTGATTGGAGTTACTACTTCATATCTTATGCTGTGTGTGTGTAGATACTGAAAGATGTAAATGGTAACCCATCATGTGTGTTATAAATGTGGTACATCTATAGGGTTTAGTATTGGAGCTGGGCCTAGAGATATTGATAGCCATTCCTAAGTTCTGTGCACCAACCCATATGCGAGAACATAGTGGGCCTTCAGGCCCTAATAAATAATTCACTTGTTTCCTTACTACAGGACCCCAATCTATATAGGTATCACACTGTGTTAAAGATGGGTTGTATAGACTGTAAATAAAGTGATATAACACATCTGTCTATTATGTCTCTAATGTGATTTGCCTAGTTAAGTTGCTTCAGTTAATATGGAATACAAAACTAAATAGGGGAATGGCTGAATAGAACCTGTGTAAAGCATACAATCAATAATGTTTTGGAGAAATCTGTGACAACCATAATGCCACCTACTTGGTATAATCACTCATCTTAAACATTAGGAAATTGTTAGAGGACCGAAGTGGGGGACTTTAAAGGAGCCAAAGTTGCCACTCCTAGTGTTGATCCCTATTGCAAAGGATCAATGGGGGGGAGGGGGGCATGGACCCAATTAATAGCTGATACCATATACAAATGCAAGTTAATATATATATATATATATATATATATACACCAATATATGTCTTCGGTAATGTGTCGTACAACTGTGATCCCTCCTAGGTGGGGTAAATCTGTGATAACAGAACAATCATCACAGTAATAACAATAATATTAATAACTATATTAATTATAATAATCATAATATCTTGTTTTCTTCTTCGAGTGAGTTCTATATGTGTCTTCTACTCGATGAACACGATGTACGACCCTGGGGAATGGTCCAACTCTAGATGTGTGAACCTTAGCTGGTGAAGACTCACAAAAAGCGGCCAAGTCTTTATCCCTGTTCAATCCTTCTGGTTCTAGTGTCCTTAATTTGTGGATCCATTTTGTCTCGGTACATCTTAAAAGTGAGTGGTCGGTCACCTCGGCGTCCTGAAGGTTTTATGTGTTCCACTGTTTTTATAGTAATTCCCTCTGTACTCTTGTTATGTTTCTTGGTGATGTGTGCTCAAAATCCGTTAGTACCTCTTTGGAGGGGTGGCACGTCTTTCACGCGCTGGAGACCAGCACACCAACATCAGGGCGCCGAAAACTGCGCTCTGTTAACGCTCTGAGCTTCAGCCTGCATCCCATCTGCCCCATTTCACATTTACTGGACCTGCCTGCTGGAGGCTGCCAAGGCTAAGGTAAGGTGCTGACAGTGTTCCATGTGGGACTGGCATGTGTCACTAGGAGCATATTGTATGTAATGTCACTGTCTTTGTGTGCATGTGTCCCTAGGAGCATGTTGCATTGCATGTTTATCACTACATACATGATAAACATGCAATGCAACATGCTCCTAGGGACACATGCACACAATGCCGGGCCCATATGGCACACTGTCAGACCCTTACCATGCCAAGTAGGTCCAAATTGGGGGCCTCTGTGGTAGATGGGATACAGGCTGGAGTGCGGAGCGTCATCAGGGCGCAGTTATCAGCACCCTGATGACGGCGCGAAGGTCTGCGTGCCCTTTGGAGGCATTGTTCAGATGTTCCCTAAATTTCTCTTTAAGGGCTCTTTTTGTGCGTCCAACATATTGTTTTCTGCAAACGCACAAAATAACATACACCACGTCCGTAGTGTTGCAGTTGGTCAAATGGTGGCTTTTGTGTTCCTTGTGTGTGTGGAGTTTGAGAGAATTTGTTCCTTGTGTATGTGTTGTTTGTATCCACAAGTGAAGCATCTCTTGGCTCCACACTTATGGGCTCCAGATACCTTCGTGGTGAGCGGTGTGATATCAGTCTTTTCCCTTTTCTTGAGTTCACTAGGAGCTAAGATTCTTGAGGTTAATGTTTCTTTTGAAGGCGATAGTGGGCGCTTCTAGTAGGATATTTTTGAGGATGTTGTCTTCTTTCCAGATGTGCCATAGCTTCTTCATGCTCGCTGAAATGGATCCTGCTATTTTGTTATATTTCGTTCGTCCTGTTAAGAGTCCTCGATTTTATCTTTTGCCTCCCACACCATCTTCATGTAATATCCTTTCTCTAGGAAGTTGGTTAATATCTCACTCCGCATCCTAGTCTGATAAGTTTGAGCAAATGCAGCGGGACTGGCCAAATGGAATGTTCCTGATCCATCGTGGGTCGTGTACGCTAGATGCATGCATGTACCAATTAGTGTCAGTAGGTTTTGAGTACAACTTGGATGATATCATGTTATTCTTCTACCTGATTTTAGTACGACTTCTAGAAACGGGATAGAGTACTGCTCGTGGTTCATAGTGAATCTTAAATTAATCTAATTTCGGTTTATGTATCCAAAAAATGTGTTCATGTTTTCATTGTTTTTCTCTTCCCAGACCACAATGATGTAATCTATATACCTCTTCCAGTAGATTAGGTTTCTGGAAAATGGGTGGTTGTTGTTGTTCCATAGGCGCATGTAGAGGTTAGTGAAACTGGGTTTGAACTTGGTCCCCATCGCCGTTCCTTGTTTTTGTACATAGAAGGAATCTTCCAACATAAAGTAGTTGTGTTTGATAATGAACGTGGTGGATGCTACTATGAAGTCCGTCTGAGATGTTTCCATATCCCCATGCGTTTCCATGAATTAATTAGTCGCTGCCCCCCCCCCTCCCCCCTGCTTTTCGTGAATCGATTTGTATAATGCAGTAACGTCAAGGGTCATCCAATATTAAAGAGTCTCCATTCCAGCTGTGACGGGCTCTCCAGAACATGTGGTGTATCTCTAGTATATGATGGAAGAGTAGCAACCAGTGGTTGGAGAAAGTAATCCACATATTGTGAAAGTTTTTCGGTGTGGCATCCGATCCCTGACACCATCGGTTGTCCGGGTGGGATTTGTCGTTTTTTGTGGATTTTTTTAAGATGGTAGATGATGGCTTTCTTCGAAGAGTGTATGTTCAAATATTGGAACTCCTTTGTGGTTAGTATCCCATTCTGTCGTGCTTCTTGAATTAACATGTGGTATTCTTTCAGGTACATGTCTGTTGGGAGGCGTGTATACATGTCTTCGTCATTGATCAGGTTAAACACTTCTTTCAAGTAATCTTCTCTATTTTGTATCGCAATCCCTCCTCCTTTGTCCGCCTGTCTGAAGACAATTGAGGTATCCTTACTGAGATTGTCCAGCATAATTTTCTCGTTTCTGTTTAAATTTGATCTTTTGATGTGCTTCTTAGAGCATATGTTATCAATTTCTTTCGGCAGGAGTCTGCTGAATACTGGGATATGATTCCCCTGGGATTGGATAGGGAAGAAAGTGGAGGTAGTCTGAGATTCGAGTGTCTGACGCTCTTGTGTTGTACCAGATGTTGTAGCTTCCTCATCTGACTGTTCTTCCTATATATCACTGTATTGGGTTTGGATGAAAGAGAGAGCCACATTACAGATACTGAACGATATGACCAGCCCTAGCCACTCTGTCACCATTAATATTTCCCATGATAAACTCTTGATTTCTGGATATTTTTTCATAGTGTCACTGTAGGGTAATCTTTCTAATAAATTTTATGGACGTCTACAAAGAGTTCCAACTGGTTCGGCTCTGCATCAGAGGCAAAGGTTAGACCTTTTGTGTTTTTTTTTTTTTTCTTTTATAGCAGTTACTCTTCTGTATGGTTTAGTGTTCTGGATGATAAATTAAAGATCTTTATGGTATTGAGTGAAGTCCCTTTTATCCTTTTGATGGTTACGGGCTCTCTTTCCTCCTCTAGAACCTCTTCTAGTCCTCCAGTCGGTCTTCGTTTCCCTCTTGGTGTACTCGGTTGACATTCATCTTTGTAGTGGGGGAGTCTGTGTGTGGGAAGTCTTCTCATTCCCTTTTGCACTGGTTTCGGTTCGTTGTTTTCATAGGGAACCCATTGGGCTCTATTGGGTCGTCTCCTTTCCCAGGTATTCCTTTGTGATTGCTGTCTATGGCTGTAAGAGTGCTCCCTTTTGTTGGTGATTTTCTTATAGTCCTGTAGATCCCTACTGCATTTTTCTCTCTTCCTTCTGTAGATTTCATGTTCTATTTTGTTGATACGACATCACATATATAGTTGGGAGCATACGAGGCGCTCCTTGTCAGCACCTGTGACCCTCGCAAAATTTACACCATAACGCAAACAAAATATGAGACACGTTATGACCCATTACGACCTCGCAAAAAACGCCCGCAACATGCGCACATCAAAACATTAAAAATACAACAAATACACACAAAAAGCTTACTTACAGCAAGAGGGAGCATCGAGGATCTCAAACTAAAGTTACACCTCAATTTAAGTCAAATTAAAAGAGTTTAGACACTAAAAAATTCTCTAAGCGAGAGAAAAAATGGCCGCCGTAGGCTACAGCAGTCTAAAGACGCGAAACACCACCAAACACCTACGTATTTGCCGAAAAACACCTACGAGATTAGAAAACAAGGACGCAACCCCAAAAACATTACAAACAACAAACACATAAAAAGGTTACTCACAGCAAGGGGGGGCACCGAGGACCTCTGTAAGTGAAGTTACACCTGCATTTAACCACAAATTTCGGAGTTTAGAGACCCGAAAATCACCTAAGCGCGAGAAAAAATGGCTGCCGGACAAAACGAAAATGAGGCTAAAGGTCCCTAAACACGCAAAACACTACCATAAACACGCAAAACACCACCAAACCGCTACAGATATTCCGAAAAACTTGCACGACATAGAAAACGAACAACGCTACATCAGCCACATTATATACACCAAACACCCTTAGCTCACTTACAATTTCATTGCCGTCATTTTTTGACGGGCAATTCGCTAGTTTGATATAATTGTCGATTCTTTGACAGTAGGGGTATTAGTTGTATGTTGCCAATTTCTTGATTGTTGTTTCTAGTTTATCCTTTACTTTGATAAATGTACTAATAAGATTCAGAAAAGAGAACTTGACCAGTTTGTAGGCACGCTCTTCCATTGCATTTTCCTATTCATTAATGTGTCTGGGTTCTGACATGTCCAATGCACAGTTCTTTATGATCCTTAATCCTCTTGGGATCATTCGTCGTTTAACATGGGCATGTTAGGTCGTACCGGTTCCGGATTTCTTGGCCGCTATATTTATCCAGGTCCTTTTAGTAAGAATTTGGGGATATTATCTCATTCTTGATGCTGAAAGTTATTTAGAGTTCTTTGTGTAGTGTCTATGTAAGACCCATATCGTAATTGGGCGTTGTTTGACATCACAGTTTTTCCTCATGGTAGTACCAGCTGCTTGTCTAAATGAACAGTGGCTATTGCCTACTGTCTAGTGAACACTTAGAAGATGCTAAAAGGTATGTGATTAGGATTTGTGTATTCCCAATAGAGTAGGCCCAAGCACTTACATGGGTACTTCCAGGCATAGTTATGGGCGTGGTTCAAGCACCAGGGTTTTCTGCTATGTTCTGCTGTGGGTAATGGGTCGTCTGATGTGCGGCTACTCCCTCGGACACTGTTCACACTGGTGTCTTAAAAGAGATTTAAGTCTTGTAGTCCGGCCCAGAAGTGCTAGCATGAGCAGCTAGCAGGGCAAAGGGTGCCATTCTCGCGGAGACACAGACTGAGTTGGAAGTGTGCTATATGCTGCAGCACTAACCCGGTTGAGCCCCCCACAGGTTGGATGCCTAAATGGTTGCTACACTTGTACTGACTTGCAATGTGGAGTATAATTCAGTGCTGAGCATGAGTGACCCCAGGGTAAGTTTACAACCGCTCCAGTGGTAATAGTTGAAGCGAGGCAGTGTTAATGCTGTCAGTGTTTTATCAAACTGAGGCTCCATGGAGTGTAATAAGAGCTTGATTAACTACTGGTCTCGGAGGACTTCACATTCCACAGTTGATTCAGCTGCTGGGCTGTAAGGTAGGACGGCACGAGATGTGAAGCAAAGGGGGAGTAAGCTCGCTCCTGCAAAGGATAAACACAAAGGCATGAGGGCCATGTGTTGTTTAAAAGTTCCTATCTCTCAGAACTGATTGCTTCCGGTCACCATATATGACCCTCTATATAACCACCGGGGGAGGCCAATTAAGCACTGTTAACATTGTATTAACAAGGCTGTCATGGGAAGTTAGAGTGTTTCTACAGCTGCACTTTACCTACATTAATATGTAATTTACAAGTCTGGGTTAAAAAAACATCACAGACGCTCTTGGAATAAGAAGACTTTCAATATTGTAATAATTCACCTTTTTTAAAGGAGAGTTGGATCCCTCATAGAGGGCTGTGCTATTGAAAGTTGGAGTACTCTGTGTGAGTAGTAAAGATCTGGAGGCAAAAAAAAAAGAATATTTTGCAAGAGGATTTAACTTTCTGTTCAGCTATTACCTGACCAATTGGAGAATCTGTCTCTTTGGGACTAAGTTATGAAAAGAGGGGGTAAAAGCCCTGAATTCTCTGCCCATATATGGCCATAAGATGAAGTAATGAAAGATATATGAATAAAGGACAACTGTGGTCACAAGTTTTATATTGGCTTTAGGTATTTCTGACCAATAGGCTTATCTGGAGTTTTGGGGTAAAGTTATGAAACTAATGGGCTAAAACACCTGCTAGCTTTCTTTCCCCAAATAAATATATTTAAAAACATTGCCTTTTTTTGAAGAGTGGAAATTAACAAACAATAACTGTGACTGGAAGGTTTAAGTCAGTCCCAGATCATTACTGCGGATTGGGAATTTCTAAATATTACTTATCTGGGACTTGTTAACAATGTTTTTATAAGTCGTCAGAAGGATAGTGGGTAATTTGAATAAATGTAGATGGATCACTGTGGATAGTATTAACACCTGAAGTCATTCTGCCTATCTGTTTATTAAGGTTATTAATGGATTTCATATGCTCCCCTGATTTCCTGCTGGAACAGATATTTTGCTAAATTTATAAGAGAGGGATAACATTTCGCCCTCTGGATATTTTTATTTATAGCCTCAATATTGAAATAAGGTTGGATTAATTGGTTGAAATAAGGGCTCCAACAATCAATTGTAAAAGTATGGGACAGAGGATAATATTGCTCTTATCTATTCTACATTAGGATAGGATAAGTGTCCAGAGATCATTATGAGGAAATAAACATCCACCTCAAAGCCTAAAACCAAAGCAAAGAAAGTTAGTAAGGTTAAAGGGAGAGAAGATTTTTTACTCACCTAAAAGGAGCACTAATAGTAATGAGCATTTGGAAGAAAATATTGAGAATTCCCTTGAAGTATCTGCAATCTCCTCAGAAAATAGAGAAATGTCTAGCATAGATGAAACGATGGGCTTGGGGTCTGAGGAAGACATTTTAACACTTAAAACTATGAAAAAATGCTGTATATATATATATATATATATATATATATATATATATATATATATATATATATATATATATATATATATATATATATATATAGCACGCTTGCACTTTATCAATGGGCAAATAATGGAATAGGGAGGTGTAGTTGCCAAAAAAAATAATAGTACCCGTGGATTTACAGTGATGATAATTTTGGGGTATACCCTTTTTATATGTTTGAATGTAATTTTTGGTTGATAAATTAAGGTTGTATTTAAATATGTTATGTAATATGTAAACTGACACCTTAACATTATATCCAAAAAGAAAGAAAGTAAAGGGTTTAACGGAGGTATAATATAAGCAATAAAATAAAGATAGCACTTGAGAAATTGTTTTAATATACTATGCGAAAATATGGTGACCTTGACTTAAGTTGAACTTGTTTAAGTGTGCTCCTTGGGGTCTTACACCCCCCGTATCCTATTCTAGGCGGTCAAAGTGGTGAGTCCGTGAGGATGTGTGTTTTTGTGTTATGTCTTTTTTGTTTTGTTTTTTGTTTGTGTAGATGTATGTGTTTTTAATGTAAACATCCGGCGTGGAGAGAGGGGAGGAAGCGACCTCGAGAGGTGTAATGGCGTTGGTCTTAACATGACATATGTTATATTGGTATGCCAGAATGTTCGAGGTTTGAATACCCCAGGGAAAAGACGTGCATTTTTAAAAATCTTTAAAGAAGAAAGAGCAGATTATATGTGTGCAGGAGACTCACTGGGCCGGGGACAAAGCCCCTATATTTAACGATCCATATTATATGCAATCTATGTCCAATAGGAAAACAAGTGGAACAGCAATTTATTTTAACAAAAAGTTGTTACTTAAAGAAGAATTTGTGGATACAGATAGCGAAGGGAGATTTGTACTCTGGTCAGGGTGGATTAATAATATTAAACACACAATTTTAAATCTGTATGCACCTATTAAGGCCCAGGTAAAATCTCAGAGGAAGACATTAAAAATACTTAAATATTTCTCAGGCCTCCTCACTATCTGTGATTTTAATATGTGTTTAAATCCCTCAGAGAATAAGAAAGTAGCCAAGGATTCTGTACGTGACCAAAGTATCAAATATAAAGCTGAACATTTTCAAGAGCTACTTTGTAGTTATAATATGTTTGATACCTGGAGGTGTCTACATCCATGAGAGAAGGATTATACCTTCTACTCCCACAGGCACCTATCCTATTCCAGACTAGACTACATTCTTTCTAATGACTTAGGTTTCCAAAACGTTATAAAAGCATACATCAAACCGATATTAAGATCTGACCATGGTATGATTTTGATAACGTTAAAATCGGATATGGGCTATTGCTAGGCGTACACCCTGGAAATTGGGGCTATCTATTCTAAAAAAAGAACAAATTAGAATTGAGGTTAAAAAAGAAATATCTAAATTTTTCAAAGGGAAAAGGCTCAGTGCATTCTAATGTAACCTTGTGGCTGGCACATAAAGCATATATGAGAGGTGTTCTTATAAAGGCTAGATCCCAATGGGTTAAAGAAAAGGGAAGATCTTTAAGAAGACTAGATATAGATTTGGCAAAACTAGATAGGAGCCATAAGCAGAATCCTGATAGAAATATATTTGAACAAATTAGAATCCTAAAAACAAAAAAAGTTGGATGAAGCATTTTTGAGATTTGAACAATGACAATATCGTCGGGGAGATCTAGCAAAAAAATAAAGATAAGAAAGGGGAATAAATGTCAAGATATAATTAAATATAAAGATAATATTATTACAAATCCAGAAAATATCGTTTGGGTCTTTGCTAATTACTATTAAAAATTGTATAAGTTGGGAAAAGAGAAGGGGAAATGTGAACCCCTAGATCAAAGCATAAAACTTTTTTTGGATAAAATAAATTTACCCAGGGTGTCAAAACTAGATTTAGTAGCACTTAATAGAGAAACTGAGGAAGAGGAAATAGCCTCAGTCATCACTAACCTGAACATGTATTCATCACCGGGTCCTGATGGATTCTTTAACGAGTATTATAAATTTTTCCATAGGGAATTGCTCAGAGATTTGACGGTAGCGCTGAACGAGATTAAAAACACGGGTAGAACAGCAGGGGAAATGTTGGAAGCAGCAATAATCAATAGAACGAAAAAAGAGAGTGAGACTATAGAATGTAAGGACTTCCGCCCAATCTTGCTCTTGAATTCGGATATAAAGATATATTCTAAAATATTAGCCCTGAGACTCAACAAAATCATACATTCTTTAATTGATAAAAAAACAAACAGGTTTTATTGTTGAGAGACAGGGGAGAGAAAATATAAGAAAACTTCTGAATATGATTATGTTCCTTAAAAATAATGAGATCCCAGCGGTATTTCTTTTTTTTGGGATGCAGAAAAGGCCTTTGACAGGGTCGGGTGGAGATACATGGCGCTTACGATAGAAAGATTAGGCTTAAAAAAATATATATGATGTGTGACTTTGACCGCACAGGTATAGCTTATCCTCTGACAGGGTCAGGTGGAGATACATGGCGCTTACGATAGAGAGATTAGGCTTTAAAAAATATATATGATGTGTTTGACTGCAGAGGTATAGCTTATCCTCTGATTAAGAGTTATCAGCAAGCTATTCAAATGGCACATCTGGTTTTGTGGTCACACCCGGCCAATATATATCAATGGACACAAATGGAAAATTTGGAACTACCGAAAGGCGATATATCATTATTATTCCAAGTTAATGCAGAATTCAAGAAAAGTAAGCTGGGTGAATTCTCAATTGCCAAACATCATAAATGGTGATGTAGGATTAACCAGCTCTTCTCTCTGATGCCTCTACCGAGCCCTATCACCCCTTTGGCCAAAATGTATGACTTAAATTTGCTTAAGACTTTGGTAGGAAAAGGCATTATATATCTTAAGGATCTATACGATAGAGCTAAGGTGAGGGATTTTCAAGATTTATGTATCAACTTAGGGATTCCTAAGCAGTACTGGTTTGAATATATAAAGTTACGGAAAGTTATAACCGCCTCTCCTTTCCTTTTTGGAACTATAAGAGAGCGGATTTTAAAAAGTTGCTTTTTTGGGGAGATAAGACTCATTTATCTAAGTGTTATAAAATTGTAAATGAACTGTTATCAAGATGGGAAACCCTTTCAACTGGAGAATGTGGGAGTATTGAAGTTACCGGGCCGATTTAAAAGTGGTATGCAGCTTTTGCCATTACTGCCAAATATATAAAAAAATGTATCACACCGGGAAAAATATTTTAAAGTTATCAATAGATGGCATATGGTTCCCCTTAAATTGGGGCAGATTAAGAGGTCAGAAGAACTTAAACTGTGTTGGAGAGGGTGTGAACTAAGTGGGACCCACTTACACATGCGGTGGGAATGCCCTTATATACAAAGGTTTTGGCAGGAGCGCTTTAGACAGCTATCAAGTATATGTAATGTTTTTATTGAGTCTTCCCCAGAAATCGCTCTTCTCCATATCCTGGAGGTGGTATGGCCGTCGAAAGGAGTAAAATTATCATCGCCTTAACTTCCAATAGCCAAAAATCTGATGGCTTTAAGATGGAAGAATAGTGAAGTTCCAATATGGTTTAATCTTAAGGAGAGGTTGGGGAAAAAAACACTTACTGGAATGTAACATCTAAAATTTAGAGGTAAGCCCACAGATTAAAAAGAAATTGTCCCTATGGGAAAAATATAATAGATGAGAAATTCAATAAGTATTTTGATGATTGCTCTTACCTCGTTAGAAAGAAAGTCTTTCTTAATTGTGGGCTCCTCCCCCTCCCAGGACGTCTTCTCTCCCCCCTGGATGTAACATTTTATGTATGTAAAGTTTTTTGTTTTTTTTCCTATGGTATTTGTATTGTATTTTATGTTATGAAAGCTTAAAATTGAAAGAAAGAAAAAAAAATTAAAAGAGATTTGAAAAGAGGGATGGTGAGACAGAAGAGCGTGCGATCTGTGATTTTTGTTACCCACAAGCTACAGCCGTGTCCTTATCCAATTTATTAAGATTGGTAGCAATCTGTGCTATAATTGTAATCTTCAAAATAGCTCAACAACCAAACACTGAAGTGTTCCTTTGTCGAGTCTGTTCCTACCCTGTTTAGTTCTTGGGCCTATGACACGTAAGCGGTGCGACCTTTGTCTCCTGGGCCAAAACAAGAGAACTCATGGTAGGTTCAAAATAATATATCTTTATCTGCACAATTCAAATCCAAGCCATGTTGGTAGAACCAATATGTAAATACAATAGAACGATATCAAATTTGTTTTGCTGCTAATAATCTGCAGCTTCCACAGTGATATTTGCCTATGGTATATGAGATAACAATAATAATGTAGGTTTAACCACGACCATAATTATCCCTGGAAGTACCCACCTAAGCACTTGGGCCTACTCGATTGGAAATGCACAAATCCTGATCACATACCTTTTTAGTATCTTAAACTAACTACTACTATAAGAACTATCTTTGAACACATACCCTCTAATTAAAAATGTGCCAGCACCTATATTCCTTCTGCCACTGTCCCAGTGGTGGTATGGTGAGTCCTGGCCACAATACTGCTCCTCACCTCCCTACATTAGGAACTCAGGTCTCTTGGTCTAAAGATCTGAAGACTACTTTCCTTTCTCAACATCTTTTGGTGTTCGAAGGGGGTATTGTTGAGGTAAATGTAATATTACTGTAACTGTTATTATAGCTTTGGATTATACTTATGGAACTCATTTTTCTGCTTACCCCAAGTTTAGCTTGTGACTAACTAGTTTCTTGACCGCAGTGACCATGCAAATCTGTTGACATTTTTTACACACTCCTATGCAAGAATAACGTGAAAACAAAAATGCTGATATTTCTGGAAAATTAGGTGCAAGGACAGTTTGTAATACAAGAATGCTGGCATTTTCACATTTCTATAAAGGCTGTGCCCATATCTGTTTTCTCTTCCTCTGTTATTAGCCTATATGATCTGTGAATGCCACACAATAACTCAGGCCACCTTGTTGTCCTTTTGCCGCAGGAAGTCTTCATTGTGGTCTGTACGGAGGTCTTGCCTCCTTTGCTGGTGTCTGACTGGTGAGAGCATCTTAAGTGGATTTTTACCAAGAGGCTTTTGATATATTGAGCTGTAGAACATATTAAAGAAGACTCTACAGCAACCAGTAAAGCTTCACCTCCAGCAAAATCACATATGAAAATCCTTTAGAAGATGGCAATGTGTTTTGGGAGTGTGTAATACATAAGCATCATAATAAAAAAAAAAAGGTAGGGGTAGTGCCAGTGCCACGTTAGAAGACTCATTAGCCACTACCAGTAGCTAACCGCCATGCCCAGTTCATTCCCTGTACAAAGATCGGGCCAGGTCTTTGAGTGGGTGCAAACTGAAGGTAGCATTGGTTTGGACTCTGTATACTTCAATAGGGCTGCCTGTGGACCTGATTGAGATGTCAGCCATAGTTAACTAGGTTCTTGGACAACAATTGAAAAGTTTGTTTCCACAGACAAAGGTCAAGCGGTACCAAGTATTTTGTGAGTGACAAGATCAAGCACATATAAAGTAGTGTTTACAGTCAGCCCAGGCATCCATACACACTAGAGAACTCCCAATTTGTTAAAATATAGTATAGAAGCACTGGTCAGCTACCTAACCCTGTGTCCCAGATCCCTCTCCAATACAATAAAGGCATAACTGCTCTATGAGAGAGTGGTTAAGGGTCAGTTCACAGCAACCCAGGATACATGGAATACCCTAACTCCAGCCAGGGAGCTCTATGGGCCAATATTCCTCCTCTATACCCTCCCCATTATACCCCACTAGCTCATTGGGGGAGCTTGGGTAAGCCTCAACCCAGTAGATCAATCTCTCATAAGCCTGACAAAATAGTTTCAGTATCGGCTACCCTCAACCTCACTTGTAGTCCCAAACGGCCATTTCCCCAGTGGAGACAACACCCCAGCTCACCTGGGGAGTCCAGACATTAGTGATGGTGTGTTTAATTTTGAAGAAACACTTTTGTTATTATCCTAAAATTCTGCAGCTTGTATTGAGAGTAGTATTGGGGGTGTTAGCTTTTTCCAAGCTCACAGAAGATATCTCACTTCCCATTATACTTCTTTCACTCGCCAAGCCCACACTGCAGTGGGTAAATATGAGATAGTCAAAAATAGTTTCTGTGGCAATGCATCAATTCTATGAAGCTATAGGGCATGGTATTGTCAGTCACTTCCTATTAGTCCACATAACAACGAGGCAATGAGGGCGGAAGCAATTAACCACTGAAATAAAGTTTTGGTAAGCAGGAGCCTGCTGTGTTCACCTACCAGACTCTCTCACTCTAGTGGAATCTGTTAGTTACAGTATCCACAAGAAGGTTTCCAGGGAAATTCCAAAAGCCCATACACCAAAACCTGAAGATCTAACTGGGCAGATCAGTCCAGCTCATCTCTCCTCTTGGTATTTTCTACATACCTAATTCCTTTCTTTATCTCTTCCACTTTCCACCACTATCTTTACCCTAGAATTTTCATTCATTTTCATCTACCACATCCACTATACCACACTTGTTGTTCCGCCTCCTGTACCTCTTTATAGTCCACGTCCATTTTTGGCTTTTCATTGCACTTGCCTCTATCTTTCTTGCTTGCTGACTTTTCCCTACTCAACTCGATATCACTCTCTTCATCTCCATTCACCACCTCATATCTCCCCATCCTATTCTCCTTGCTGTGCCTCCTTGCTTCTAGCTCTCAAATTTTTATAGCCACTATATCCGACCCTAAATCTAAACCATATTACCTTTAAGACAATAAGCCAGTAAGTCCAAGATAGTTTTTAGCCCTCTAAGCAGCCTAAATGGACATAGCTCTGCAGCCCAAACATCCCACTCACCTATATACATACATACATACACACACCTCTTTCACGACACAGCCCACCCCCTTCACTTCTATTCATCCTCCAGCCCCTTTCCCTCTAAGCAGGTCTAAAAAGACGTTGCTCTCAGGCCACACATTTGTGTATGTGTGACGACAGTCCTTATTGGGGAGCAGCTAAATTAAATTAAAGTACTATGGTACCAGTTTCTTTCTTCCCCAAAGGACCTAGACAAGTCTTCTTCAATGGAATCCCTTCCCTGCAACAAAACGAGATGACATGACCCTTAGGCCTTGCTGTTTATAGCACAGGGCTACCTCTGTGATAACAAAGGTTTCCCTCTGTTTGGAGATTCTCATCCCCAATGAATAGCCCTTGTGTTTTGGACATTGTGTGACTAACCACTTGTTGTTCTAACTATATTTATGTTACTTTTTGTATTTCCATTTATATAAGTCCCTGTGTGTTAACCCTTTTTAAAAGTATACAAGTATATCAGCTATAGTTCTTAGCTTTTTTTTATCACTTTGCTACAGTCCTCAGATCCTGAAGCAAGCTTCCTTATAGGGTTTAACAAACGCCAATACATGGAAAGAACCTAACCGGTGAGATTCATTCATTGGCCAGTCCAGCTGGTCCATCTTCTTGAGATCAATAGATTTGCAATGCATACCAGCGTGCACATGAAAATGATTCTCCCTATTTTCATTGGTAAAAGTTTTAGTACACTCACAGTGACACAAGGACAAAAACACCTTTATATGGAGAAAATCACATAGAATTTTTTGTTTTAGTCACTAGAAAAGGTGCTGTTACTTACATTTTTCTTGAGTTGTTATTTTCTGTGCCTCATATTCTGTTTCTACTTCTTTTCCAATTGGCTATAGTATCTGTTTATTGTGGAACACGTATGTAGACACATTTGGTTTGCCCTCCCTCAAACTCTGAACTGGGTTTCCCCCAGTTACTGTGTGGTTATTACAAGTCTACAAAAATATCAAGTAATAATATACATAACATATTTGTAATTTCTTTTTACATTTTAACACATTGGTTCTATCACCCTCCACCAGTTCATATTATTGTACTGAAGTTTGTTTGTTTTTGTTTTTTTATCAAAAGTTTAAAAATAATTTAAATAAAAAAATATTTATTTATCAAAAACAGAAATTAAGGAAAAATATGCACATCACACTCCTATGAGAAGTTGGGTATAAATAGTGTATACAAATTCCACAGCAGCAAGTACATGGGATTCACATTGCAAACAATGTTATAGTTCTTACAAGACAGAAAATTACATTCACAAAACCAACATTAAACCACACTAAGAAATAATTTACATTCAGTAATTATTTGTAGATTAATCCAACATAGGTGAAAATCATTTAGCGCGGCAACTATCTTGATTTAAACATCTGGAATCAGACCCGTCTCCAATTCTTTCTGTTTCTGAAGCAAACCCTAAAATAAATAACAACATTAGTCTTTTTGTTAACATTTTAACAGCAAGTCTTAATATAATTAAATAATAGTTTAATAATAATAATTAAAAGAATAAAAAACACTGCAAGTAAACATAGGTCAGTCTAGGAGCTCTCTCTGGAAACTAATTTATCTTTAATAAAACAACCTCTATAAATGACAAGTTTTTATTTTGCACATATATATTATCAGCCTAATACATGAAAATATACAGATATTTCAAATAAGGGCAATGCTAGCCTTTATATCAGTTAGTCTGTATAAAAGCACATATCACATTATAATTCCTCCAAGAATAGAAAACAATCTGTAAAATATATAACTTATTAAAAATGTAATGGATTTTGCTAAATATTTTCTTCTATTTAGTAATATTAATACATCTCTACTAAAACATTTTCTTCAGCCGTTATATTATACTGACATTTATGTAATGTTGGGTAACCTTGCTGCACACCAGAACTGGCACTGTTGATTACCCAGAAAATATGAGAACCTTTAAATCGCACAAGGACACTATAGAAATATATAAACATCTATCTTTTAAACCATTTATATTTGGAATAGAAAATCTAGCAAAGGAGAGGGGACATAATTCAAGGAGAACAATATATGCTTGGAAGTCAGGAACAAAGCTAGACTTGGCAATGCTCTGTCAAAAACACGGTTTGTGCTTCTATGGGAGGAGGATCAGGTTATACATAGTGAAAAAAAAAGATTTAAACAGCTTTCATCATAAGCGTAGTAGCTTTAACCATATTTCTTCTAAATAAAAGGGCTCAACCTTAGGTTTTTAATAACCTTAGACAATAACATATTATAGTTTCTCTATTTTTTTGGTACATACCTTCCGTAGTTCTGATAATCCTTTCAGTATTGCTTGCTGACGGTCCTTATTTTTTATGACACCAGGATTCAATAAAGGATCTCTAGCATGATCAGAACTAAATATTTGTCGTGTTATGTTGTCATCTCCTAAAAAGAAAGAAATATTCACACAATTTATTGCAAATGAACATATTTCCATCAAGATCCAAGATACTTTAAACAATAAGCAAGTTGTTGCACATCAATAATTTGAGCTACGATAATTATGCAGTACATTCAAGTTCCCAAGTGTCAATGCTGGGGAGTGTGATGTGCTTTGACAAAATTGAACATAGTGGTTTCTAAGGAGGACATCAGTTCTTGCCTTAAAGAGGGAGACTCTGATATGGGCAGTGTCATGCAACTTACTATATTTGACTGCTACTATTACCATTTTAGATTTACCAACATAAACATGTATAATGAGTAAGATCTATGTGCTGCTGCTTGCTACTTCTTAAATGTTCCGTCATACCTGCCCTTAAATAGTATTAGTGCCAAAAAAGAAAAACGAATGATAAAAAATCGAGATTTAACTGTATAGCCAGTTATGAATTTCGTAAAACGAACCCAGAACTTCAAACTAAACAGTTCGACTTTGAGTCAAATGAATATGATTGAACTCATTTCTCAAATACCATGGAAAGAGTATGGACGTTTTTCTTTTTTTAGTGTGATTATAACATAAGTATTCTCACTGAGAAGCAAGACACCAAGGTGCTCCAAAATGTTCTCATTTGTCTAAATACATGGGCATGCTTTGCTAGTGCATGGACGCTACACAATTAATTGTGGAGTGGTTTAAAATTTGCTGAATAGTTAAATGATTACACATACAAATTCCTCATAACGGTCTGTTTTAAAATAAGGAATGTTTGGCAGTGCCAGATAGTAGCTATCCGACAGAACAGAGAGTGTAAGACTACACTCAAAAACACTTAGTAGTTATACAAAGTCTCAGCTTTTGTCTTGCTTAGCAAACCAGAGAAGGGTACAACTGGGAAAGCTGAGGGCATGACCAGACCATCTAAAATTGCAAAAAAAAAAAGAAAAGAAAATATGCAGAATAAATCAGCTTGGTAGGGAAAACCAAACTATTACTTAATTAATAACAGGAAAAACAACAAATCGTAGATACCAATTCTATAAATGTTATTCATAATTCTTTGATAATATATGCTGTGTACTTAATTTAATATTTATTAAGTATATTATGTTCTGCCTCTAAAATATCTCTACAGCAGAGGGAGGTTTAGAAGAGTATAGTGCTACGGAATATGTTGGCGCGTTACAAATAAACAATAATAATAATAATAATAATAGTAGTAGTAGTAGTAGTAGTAGTAGTAGTAGTAGTAGTATATAAGGGGTTGCGGTTTCATTTGTGATCAAATTGGGTTTTTTGTAAAAAGCTTATAGTTCTAGGTAACCAAATGTTTCCAAAGATGTATACATTTTAAATTGCTTTGGTGCTGGCAGCGTTGGGTTATTGATTTTGGGGTCTACTAGCTTAGTTAAGCCATTTTGTGGTTAACCTTTTCACTCACAAAGCAGACATCTGTAGGTTTCTTTCATAACAGTCATACATTTTTTCAAGGCATCAGGAGGCAGTAACTGAGCAGGCAATCACAGCTTGCAAGTATACTTGCAAGCTGCCTCTACTGAAGCCTATAGGATGGACTGGGAAGTGGTCATGTGCGGAACTAGAACCTGATGCTACCAATTAATTAAAAAATTCCCTTCTCCTTTTTCCACTCTTGAAAACAAGGAGAATTCTCCCAATCAGTCTCCAAGCCAGCAGCAGGTGTTGAAGAGAAATATGGCACCCTTCATAATTTTACCTGAATTGTTTTTTTCTGTCACATGGACTCTAAATCTAGAAAGTTTCCTTTCCAGACCATTTAAGAAAAAAAGAAAAGAAAATGTTTTTAAATGAGAAAACATTTGTATTTATAAAGTATATGTTTAGGCCTAAACTTTAGCAAGATATCGGATTCACGTATATACTATAGACAACTGGGTCCACCAAATAGATATTTTTTCTTTTTTCAGGATTTGCATATTTTTTTCTCTATCCAATAAGGGAGTGTTATACCAATTCCTTTTTGGTCTTTGAAGTATACAGGTACGGGTTACAAAAGGGACTGGTGCACAATATATTTTGTTAATATTTAGCCATGCTATACTACCAACAATCAGGTTCTTACCTTCATGCCTGTATTGTGGGTCATGCGTAGAAGGCCTTGACATTGGTGCATCTGGATCCAGATAGTAAATTTCTTTTGTTCGCACATAAGGAATAAAGTTCGAAGAAGGTGGCCTTTCAGATTCCTGTTCACTACTTTCAGGAGAAATCTCACTTCGTTTAGAGGTGTAAGTATGTCCTTGGACAGAGTTACCATTGTAACCTTGAAGATTAGTGCCAACATTCTGCTTCTTCTGGTTTTGTTGTAACCTATTTTTGACTGCAGGAACTGGAGGAGAATCTGGCCTGTAATAGAAAAATAATAATTTTTCCTGGTTTGTACACTTTGTGCTTTTAAAATCTCATTGTAGATTCACTGACATTGTAGTAGGATTACCTTTTACAGCCACACACATTAACAGGACACTGTAATACAGGCACATTTTGGAATGTAGCATAATCATATATAATTATTACATTCATAAAAGGGTTTGAATATAGTTTTTCTGGAGCAAATCAAAAAAGATATTCACATCTGTATACATTTCGACAGAGCCCTATGTACCAAGTGAGCTGTAATTATAGGGTTACTGAAATCAGCGACTGTAGAAGATAACTTTTTATTTTTTGATTAAAAATGTCATAAAAAGGAAGAGGAAGCAACATGTGAAATATAAAAAAATAATAATTGTGTATGTGAATATATATATATATATATATATATATATATATATATATATATATATATATATATATATATATATATATATATATAAAATCACATACATATATACACACACACACACCACATGTTATAACTGTCAAACTGCAAGTTGTCGTCAGGCTTGCGAACCTCGCGAAGCATAGAAGCCTTCCGAGCTCGGAGCACTTACGACGCTCATTGCCCTGCGAGTCGAGCAGTTGAGGCATTGAAACATGCGGGACTGCCTGCAAGCAGTTAAGAAACGTGGGACTTACTTTGGCTGCCCATTTAACACTAACTTGCAAATAATAACATTACGGTTCGAAAATGGCTCTTTACCCGCTGAAACAAATGCCTCGCACACGCAGCCTATTTACAGTACACGCTTGACACATTGCTGACACTTTCTCCTCAGGTGATCAAGAGTCCAATTGTACATTTTCAGATGCAGGAAAATCCAAAAGAGATTGTTAGCTCTTCAGAATATTGACTGCTGCATATCATCACATATTATAATTGTCAAACTGCGAGTTGTCGTCACGCTCTGCGAGCTTGCGAAGCAAGATTTTGCGAGGGACGCCATACTGGCAAGGGCCGCATTTGCGGAGGTAGAGGCTCCAACGTCAGCTGCAATGAGCTGCAAATGCGGACCCTCGCGAATCGGAGGGCCGCATTTGAGGAGGTGGAGGCTCTACGGCGCCTTGCTCGCAGTAAAAACAATAACGCGGAATGAGGAAATACGGACTTACACAAAAAAAAAAAAAATACGAGGTTAATCCCAAAACGTGCACATCAAAAAACAACAAAAACAATCAAAAATAAAACATAACAAAAACATCACACACAGCACGGGCGGGCAGCCAGGACATCTGGGGGTGAGGTTGCACGCAAAAAAAGTCGAATTTAAAACATTTCGGGACTTGGAAATCGGCTAAGAGAAAGAAAAAGAAAATTACGGCGAAAAAAAATATTAACGAGTCTACACGAAGCACAGAAAACACAAAGACGTACAACTTTTACAATCAAAAATTACGACCCGCGGAACTTCGAAAAAAATACGAGGTCGCAAAAATCCGAAGTTAACGGCCAAACCGCGCACATCCACAAACACGAACATTAAGCACTGGGGGACAACCAGGACGTCTGGGAGTGAGCTTGCACGCAGATTTAAGTCGAATTTAAGAAGTTTCGGCACTTGAAAATCGGCTAAGCACAAAGAAAAATGTCGGACGAAAAAAATTAAAACAAGGCTAAAGGACGAGTTAGCCAGGAACGTAGCACATAGAAAATATACCATTACAGCGGACGGAAAATGCTCGCGAGCCAAGTAATACATAGAAAAAAATACGCCATTTTACAACACTTACTTACAACATTAGGATTCTAAAATGCCGCTTTACCCGCCTAAACAAACGGTTTGGCCTCGCGCATGCAGCTTATTTACACTGCACACTTGCCACATTGCTGACACTTTCTCCTCAGATGATCAACACTACAACTGTACATTTTAAGATGCAGGAAAACACAAATAGATTGTTAGCTCTTCAGGATATTGATTGCTGCATATTAAATATAAAATAGGTAAAGTATATTAATTTATATTACCGTACTTTATTTATTATACTTATATATCTGTCTTCGCGATGACCACCAAAAGGTGATTGTTGCAAAGCCGGACAATTGAAGTACATGAGGGGATAGGCTGAAATTGAGCGACGAAGGTCCACAGAGGAGCAAAAGCTTTACATTGTGTGGCAAACAGCATTGCCATGGCTTAAAATGTTATTGCCCCTTCATTTTTGACGGGCAAGTCGCTAGTTATGTATAAATAGGTAAAGTATATTAATTCATTAATTCACTGTACTAATTTTTTTTTTTTTGATTTTACACTGTACTTATATATCTGTCTTCACGATGAGCGCCGAAGGTGATCAAGTTTCTTGCTTTGCAACGAAGTACACAAGGGGAGAGGCTCGCAATTCAAATTTTATTGTGGTCATTTTTTACTGACAAGTCGCTAGTGTGTATGTATGTATATATACTAATTGCTTCTGGGGTTAGAAGCAAGAAATGCTAGGCAGTTTTGAATGGTCTCTGTATGGTTTTCTTGGGTTTCTTTACACCTATGCTTTATTTTTGCATGGTCAACCAAGTCTAAGGCATTTTCATAATTACTGTGAAAAGTCACACGGACACCGTTATACAGTGTTATTAATACAGGCACTATATGTCACAAATGTATGAAGAATATAACATTGTGATCAGGTATTAAATTGAAACATGTTTTAATTTTAGTTCTTCAAATTAATTTGCTAAAGAAGCATTGAAAAAAAAATATTAAGATAATTTTGCCAATGTGGTTAAAAGTTAATATATAAAGCAAATTATGAACTTGGCTAACAATACATTCAATGTTCTATCTGAAATCTGGGGCCTTTGATGCAATGTTTTTTTAAAAATAAACTAGCAGGAGCACCTTTAAGTGGAGGTGTATTGGTTGAAGTCTGAAGCAGTTTTTTTTTGTTTTGTTTTTTAAATAAAGCTATATAGTTTGGGATATATTAGCCACCCTGGAGTGTAATATCCAGAATTTAGATGCATAGGCTGTGATGGTAAAGCTTTATAATGATACAGATTATGAAACACTTACCTTTTGAAGCTAGAATCAGTTTTCTGAAATGGCTGTTCCTAAAATGAAATAGATTAATCCCAAAAGATTACTAGTGCAGAACATATATGTCAAAATAAGTCCTACTACAATATGTACAAGTATGTGCTAAAGAAGGAGGTAGAGGTCTAGATACTGACATGTATAACTATTCTCCCTCTCTCCCCTCCACGGTTTAGCAAATAAATAAATAAAACACATGTTCTCAGGCTCTAAGCTATCAGTGCGGAGTCCGCAAAAAATAAGAGTTTCTCTATAAATGCTTTTATACTCTGTTTAAATAGCTGATAGTGTTGTTTGTTACATAACTTCACAAACATTTAAAAATTCTTCATAAACTGTATTTGTTTTTAATATAAAATTATTTGCACAATTTCATTTCTAGATGTCTAACCAAGTAGTCCTGTAGAATTATTTAACACATGCAAGCATATATAAAAGTCCATTTAAACCTGCATTGCATAATGTAGATTAGTACTGACATTTGATAATGTTTACAGTTACCTCTTGCATGGATGCATTAATGATTCTATATGGCAAATGGTAATAACTTTTTTCTAAATACAGTTGCAGACTCCAACCCCTGAATGCACTTCAGAATGCAAGATGCTTAAAAACATTAACTGTTCTGACTTGCTAATTATATATGAATTCAGCAATTCAAAAAATCCCCCTGTTGCTGTAGCAGACATTTTGATGGACTGAAAGTCTTTTTTCAACCTCAATTACATAACTAGGATTCCTAAATTCTGGTTGACCCAAAAAATGGCCATGGTTTACACAGCTTAGTAATGTTGTTATTTTGTACATTTGTAGCACAAAATGCCTTTTTTCTTGAAGTACCTGTTTGAGTCTGCCCTTTGTAGCTCATGAACACACAGACTGTGAAGTGCAGGGTTTCAAATTAGCTTATCAGGGATATCTCGCAAGTGACATGTTGCAGAATATTGCCACGGATTGGTTATTATGAGACTGTGTAACCCTCGTACTTAGAAGTACAGAGGGAAGAAACCAGTTAGGAAGTACTATTAGGCAGAAAAAACAGAGCTAGTTTGAGATTCGGTTTTATAGTATTTTAGATGTTAAAAAAATCCCCAATATTTCAATCCTTCTGGTGCCCCAAGAAATGACATGGAGTTGTTTAAACCACTACTTTGATAAAGTGCTGCAAGATATGACAGAGTAAGTATATTGTCAGAACAATAATTCTTACAAGTAAAATCCCAATATTGACCAAATAAGTATAAAGTTCTTGGCCAAGAGGGGTAACACATTATTTAATAGTATTTCAATAATGCACAATTTATTTTTACAGAATATCCTTATTTGTTTGATTGTTGTCACCCACCCTCTCCATCATCCAAAAAATATTGATGATTACATCACCTGGCTAGCACGGATAAGTGATCAGCTCTGGCTTCTAGTTCATAAGAGATAGGCGGATTTCACTTTTTGACCAAAAATTTCCTTGACGTAGCTAGCAGCCAGGAGTTTAACATTCAAATCCTTGTAAAAATAGTAACTCTTTGAGGTGGAGATAAATAAAAGTTTTTTCGGCGAGTGTACTGGATTTTTCCCACTACAAACCAGAATGCCTAAAGGTTTAACTTTTGTTTCAGTGCTTGAGTATCACCATATAAAATGTTCGTTCTGTATGTACAGTGCCTTGCAAAAGTATTCAACCCCCTTGACTTTTACCTATTTTGTTACATTACAGCCTTATGTTCAATGTTTTGTTAATCTGAATTTTATGTGATGGATCAGAACACAATAGTCTAAGTTTGTGAAGTGAAATGAGAAAAATATATACATAAAACTATTTTTTAGAAATAGAAAACAGAAAACTGGCAAGTGCATATGTATTCACCCCCTTTGTTATGAAGCCCATAAAAAGCTCTGGTGCAACCAATTACCTTCAGAAGTCACATAATTAGTGAAATGATGTCCACCTGTGTTCAATCTAAGTGTCACATGATCTGTCATTACATATACACACCTTTTTTGAAAGCCCCCAGAGGATGCAACACCTAAGCAAGAGGCACCACTAATCAAACGCTGCAATGAAGACTAAAACACTCTCCAAACAAGTAAAAGACAAAGTTGTTGAGAAGTACAAGTCAGGGTTAGGTTATAAAAAAAAAATATCCAAATCTTTGATGATCCCCAGGAGCACCATCAAATCTATCATAACCAAATGGAAAGAACATGGCACAACAGCAAACCTGCCAAGAGACTGCCGCCCACCAAAACTCACGGACCGGCAAGGAGGGCATTAAATCAGAGAGGTAGCACAGAGAACTAAGGTAACCCTGGAGGAGCTGCAGAGCTCCACAGCAGAGACTGGAGTATCTGTACATAGAATGACAATAAGCCGCACGCTGCATAGATTGGGCTTGTTGGCAGAGTGGCCAGAAGAAAGCCGTTACTTTCAGTAAAAAACAAAATGGCACGTTTTGAGTTTGCAAAAAGGCATGTGGAAGACTCCCAAAATGTATGGAGGAAGGTGGTCTGCTCTGGTCTGATGAGACTAAAATGTTACTTTTTGGCCATCAAAGAAAACACTATGTCTGGCGCAAACCCAACACAACACATCACCCAAAGAACACCATCAGTGAAACATGGTGGTGGCAGCATCATGCTGTGGGGATGTTTTTCAGCAACCGGGACTGGGAAACTGATCAGAGTTAAGGGAAAGATGGATGGTGCTCAATACAGGGATATTCTTGAGCAAAACCTGTACCATTCTGTGTGTGATTTGAGGCTAGGACGGAGGTTCACCTTCCAGCAGGACAATGACCCCCAAACACACTGCTAAAGCAACAGTTGAGTGTTTTAAGAGGAAACATGTAAATGTGTTGGAATGGCCTAGTCAAAGCCCAGACCTCAATCCAATAGAAAATCTGTGGTCAGACTTAAAGATTGCTGTTCACAAGAGCAAACCTTCCAACTTGAAGGAGCTGGAGCAGTTTTGCAAGGTGGAATGGGCAAAAATCCCAGTGGTAAGATGTGGCAAGCTCAAGAGAGACTTATCCAAAGCGACTTGGAGTTGTAGATTGCCGCAACAGTTGGCTCTACAAAAGTATTGACTTTAGGGGGGGGGGGGGGGGGGGGGTGAATAGTTGACTTAGGACAAAATAACAGAAAAAGTCATACTATTTGTGGTTTGCTTCACAATTTAAAAAAAAAAAAAAAAACATCTTCAAAGTTGTGGGCATGTTCTGTAAATTAAATGATGCAAATCCTCAAACAATCCATGATAATTCCAGGTTGTGAGGCAACAAAACATGAAAAACGACAAGGGGATGAATACTTTTGCAAGGCACTGTTTATGTGTTTTCTATTGAATGTAGTAATCCTTGAGTAAGCATAGTTGTGCCTGAAACGTAAATCGTAACTGTTTATTTTGTATGCGGAAACAATGTTCCTGTGTATTAATTTTATTGTTTTTTGATTGAATACATTTCAATCTTCTATTTATATCTATGCTACAGTAAGCAGGAGCTTTTTTAAATTGCTGAACTGTATTACTGCCACATGGGACATTGCTTATTCCATCTACTGTTTGCCACACATGCTTAGATGAGCCTATTAGGGATTTACAAGAAACTGAAAGATTATGCATAATAATGTTTTGTATGTCTTGGAGCACTGACATTCATTTTTTGGATTATACATTTTTTTTATTTAAAAAAAAAATGTGTCATCTATATTTACATCATACTAACAAATGTTCTATAATTTATGTTTCATTACCTTTTTGATGATCGGTCTGTTTTTTGTGTCCACATGAAGTACAGACACATTGGTATTTTCCTTGGGTGACAAAGCCCTTTCTGGGGAAGTCCGTTTTTTCGTTTGCACATTGTTTGCATTGTTTTTTTCTATCATGTGAAGCAACTCCATTTGTCTCTTGACCTTACTTTCCTCCCGCTGTTTCTGGAGTCCCTTTGGATACTTTTCAGAGGCTGGTATATATTTTCTGTTGGGCTTGTTTTTATTCCAGTCTGGTTTCCTAACATTTTCCTTGACTTGGTTTTCCACTCTTGCATACTGGTCATTAGTATCATTTGCTGTATTCTTATTTTCCTTTTTGGACTTATTTTTCTCTCTTAATTGCATCAGTTTTTTCACATGTACATCAGCGTTTTGTTGGTCTTTAAATTCTACCGGTATATCTGGAGATGAATTCTGCAGATCTCTCCAGGCAATCGCTTTTTCATTTCTTTTAAAGTCTGTATTCATGACAACATCTAGGAACCACATACATGATTTTATGTAACACATTACTTAAAATAGCTTATAATTTTACCATTTAATCATACATTAAGTTACAATTAATTGTACTCAAACTCTAAAAAGGAAAAATAAATAAAAATCATATAAATAAATAATATTTTTTCTCAGCAACAACGTGGCCTGTCTGCAACACCAAATAACTAATTAGAAGTTTTAGGAGCTTTCTTGAATAAAATCCAAAGAAGCATTTTTAGACCTGATGTTTCAGCTGGATGCAATCAAAAGAGAGAACTGAACAGCTTAAAGAAATGTAAATGTCCAGTTTTACGTCTGAATTATGGTATATAGCACACTAAAATAGACCCTCTAGCAATTAGTGTCGATATTTTAGGTAGTAGGCATATTTAAAATTAGACAGAACCACTCATTTTTAATAAACTAGTGTGTGTTTTGTACAGGTAAGTAGTTTAAAAGTCACATCATTTTTGACACTAGGCATTTAGCAATGGTTAGAGTTGGCTGGCATATGAATAGTATCAGATTAGCTAGCAAGTGCTGTGTGGCATTTTGCGTATGTACAGACTCCTATTGTGTTAGGTCCTTTCCTTTATGACATCTTCTACACCATTCATCTAAAGCCCTTTTAAATATTATAAGCATTAAAAATACCCTACTCTTACACCTTGCAAAACTAGATGAGAATGTTGTACCCTGCACTGAGCGCAGTGCTTATATAACTACCCATTTTTTTCCTTCTGTCTCACAAAAGGGCTGTGTGATTCTTAGCAAAACACAGTTTGTTAAAAGGTATATGAAAGGGAGTTGGGTTATTAATGCATCTGATAGAGGAGAATTTATAGCATTTCTTTTGCAGCACTGACAGCTGCAGTTACAGGTGCCACCTGCCAGAGGGCGCTGTGAGTTTTAGGACACCGTCAAGTTCCATGGAAGGCAAATAACTATTCTCCCCTCCGATGTGGTGCAACTCGACGACGAGGCCATCGCTATGTTCGGCGCTGGCACTCGACCCCCCAGGGCCTCAGGCGCACCTCTCATAGCTCAAGGCCTCTTCTGTCGACACGCCTTATATGCTAAAATTGCCAGCGCCATCTGTCGGCCTGCGGCGGAACTGCAGCTTTCCAGATTTTGCAACGGTGAAGAGGGAAAGGACCCTGTTTTCTCTCAATGTTGACACCCCCTGAAATTCCCAGGGATAATTAGCATAACTTATACAATGTTTCTTTTTTGGCCTGGGGATTGTGCAGACATGCTCAGTTATCACCTGAAGTCTGCCCTACTGAATGATTTTAGACATTTTCCTTTCCTTTAGCCAATCAGCATGCGCATGTGCTGCATATTGGATCTCTAATTAAAAATTAGATATCCAATATGCAAATCTCAGTTGCTGGGGGTGTCTACAACCCCAGCACATTTTTTTATTTTCTGCAAAAAATGTTTGCATTTTTTCATGCAAACATTTTTTTGCTAGGTGGGTTATGATGCATTCTACAGGATGCATTCATAGCCCACCTCACTTTTTATATACCATTAAATACCTATATCTGTATACACACCACATCTGTGATTTGCTGTAAAAAAAAAAAAAAAAAAAAAGATTTGGTCGGATTCTGACTTGCTGGACAAAATGAAACCACTGTGCTCTAATAGGACAACTAGGCCTGTACTGTAAGATAGAAGAATATACAAGCTTGCTTTGCATGGAGGGAAATGTTTTTTAAAATGTACAACCAACTCCTTTAAAAATAGTTTTGAGGTTTTAGATCTTAAAGCAGATTAAACAATGGAACACAAATGCCTCATTTGTGTATGTTCTACAAAAAGCATGCCAATTCAAAACACTTCAGTGTATTTACTATTAAAGCTCATTTGCTTGTTTGCTGTGCTTAGGTTATAAAAAACAAAGTGTGTAGTTTAAAATAAATAAATGTTAACATTTTGTTCTTAGCTTCTAAGCTGCCTGTTTTCTTCTCAAGCAGAGATGTATATCTCCTATCTGGGTATCAGGGGAGTGGCCAGCTCTTCCTGTGTGCTGTACTATCATGGAGCTTGGAAGCAGTTTGGGTGGATGTTACCGGCACTATCCTATTATATCATTAGTGCCCCCTTCCACCTCCTACACAGACGTAACATGCTTGCAAGGTCCCCACACGCTTCGCACAATGCCATGAGCCATCCTAGCACCTCTTTACTGAGCATGCTCAGTCAGAGGCAGATCCTACACTGGTCAGACAAGAATAGCTGACCATGCCTCTTATGACACAGGTAGGAGGAGATGGGACGCTCAGCATGAGGTGAAAACAGACAACTTAAGAGCAAAGAAAACTTTTACTTGTAAAGTCAATACAGTGGTCCTTTAACTTCAGCCTTTTTTACCCGTTTGTACAGCAGTATCTTTGCGAGGGGAGACCGATGTGGCAATACTCTGATTTACAGAATAGTTTCTTTCAATAGGATGATCTTCTGGAAGAATATCAGCAGACCTGCTTCCAGCCATACTGAAGTCTTCCTGAATCAAATCACCTGAAAACAAGAGTAATGATATATTTAGAAATTAAAGGACACCACACAATGAAAACAAAATATTTGTTTGAAAACAAAGACTGGCATTGAGCATAATTCAAAGTGGGGGGAGGGGATAATCATACATTTAGTTTTTACTTTGAAAAAAAAAATAATAAAAAAATACATTTTGATGCCACTGCAGGACACTGGAGAGATACATGATACTTTGGTGGCAGTTGTAGAGATTTATTGTTGCAGTGAATGATGCAAGGAGTCTGCTTCTGTGTCAATGAGTGGGAATGGGTGTTGTGTCTATTTAAGTCTTATCCAAGTATCTTTACAATGGCAATCTATTCCCTCTCTTGACGAATAGCGGAATCAAACATCCTCATGATTCAGCTCTGATGGAGTAATGTAATAGACATAAAATGGATTCCTGTACTTCTAAACTTCACAAATTCAGATGTTATGCCCATTGCTTACACAGCTGTCAATATTGGTAATTTGTTACATACTTGACAGACAACTGTCTTTTGTGCTGAACTGCAGTGGTCCTTTACTTTCTAGGTGGGTTACATTATATTTGGACAGACACAGGACTAACAATGCATATGTATAAAAAAAAACATCTAAAATGTAACCTCGCAATCTAGAATTGTTGCACAAAAATTAACTAAAATGCATCGGATTTTAGAAGAACTCTCCCTTCTATGTAAAGACCAAGAGGAGGAGGTGTAATCAATAGTACGATCTTCCTGGGTAATTCTGAATAGGACCAACTAGTATATGCATTATAGGTACATACAAAGGTTAACTGACAACGCCAACCCCCTTTTATGAACAAGGGTATATGTGTGTCATAGGGAGGATTATAAGTGGAGCTGCATTCCATTTCAACATTGTACTAATTCTCCTAGATTATTCAACACAGCACTTACCAAGATATTGCATGTTAAAAATTCCGTAATACAGATTTATCCTTTAAAAAATTATTTTTGAGAAACTGTAGTGGTAAATCAGTCATGCCCCCTAAAAGTATAAAATGCATCAAACATAATTAAAGTCCTATTAACCTAATTATATTTAGTTAAGATTATTGTACACAGGGCTTATTACTATTTGACAGCCTCACTTCCTCATCCTATCAAAGTGCATTAGTACTTGAGTAGGGCAGGCAGTAAGCTGTTAATATCCAATTGCAGCTTCTAGTGCACACACACAATGGCCAGCTGCTTCCTATTAGTCTATTCAGTCACATATTTTCCGGTACTACACGCTGCACCATTCATTTGAGGGCTTTTATTATACTTGATGCAACTTAAACTATTTAAGTTTACCTTTAAGCATGGTATTTCAAATATATTTAATTACATTTTTTTTCTCTATAGGAGTATTAGATTTTTAATATCGGAAGAAACGGATTTGATGTGGTTTTTCATGCAATTTATTTAGATACATATTATTTCTCAAATTACTTACAGCAATACCCCGTTTAGCTCTCTACGTGCGCTTTTGCAAGCAGGAGCGCCATGTGAAAAGAACGATAGACGGGGCATTTTATCGCCATGTGAAAAGAACGATAGACAGGGCATTTTATCGCCATATCGCTCAGACAGCGATATGGTAAAATGGAGATCGTGGAGTGGGATTTAAGGGACATAATAGGGTTTGATGCTCAAAACCCACACTAAGGCCCTAATTCAATTGCGATTTGGCCAATTGAATAGGACTCTAAATAAGCACATAGCATATTTTTTTTAAAGAAGTGTTTAGTTAGTGAAAACCTTGCTTTTGGATAGATGTTTACGAACTAAAAACTTATTTAAAAAAAATATGTTATGTGCTTATTTAGAGCCCTACTCAATTGGCCAAATTGCAATTGAATGAGGGCCTCAGTGGGAATTTACAGGCGAAAAAGAGTGCTACAGCTAATCAGCACTCAAGGTGGTGTATACCTGTATCTAGATACCACCCCTCGCGAGTACCAAATCCTGGAATGTGTCCAATTTATATATTTCCAGAATCAACTCTGGTCTCCATGACCTGGTAAAATATCATTTAAAGTTATATGTAAGTGAGCTGGATTATGAATGCATCCGATAGAGGATAATTAGTAGTGTATGAAAACATTTGTTTGCATGAAAACATCCCAAAATCAACATTAAATTAGCTTACCATGAGGTTAGCAAAATTTCCTATGTTTTTTGGCATTTGCATTTTATCGTGTACACGCCTAGAAATCTCCACCTCAATTAGCATAACATTCAAATTCAGAATCAGGATAATACATTGTATCATTCTTCACATCGGTGGCTTCAGGCATGTGCGCAGTACAAGAACTGCAACAGTTACTTCCTGTGCGCTGTACCATAAAGGTCAAAATTTGTATCTTCCTGTAGGTGCACTGCTGTATTTCCAGTGTGTACCCGGCTTATGTTAGCGTCATGTGGGTGTGAACCACTGGATTTGACTTTTGTGCAAATAACTTTGTAAGTAAACTGAACTTTTCTATATAACACATGTTTCCATACACTACTAATTATCCTCTATCAGATGCATTCACCACCCAGGTCACTTGCATATACCTTTAACAGACAAAAAAAAAAAAAACAGTGTTTAATTTAGCTCAGGTTCACATTCAAAACTGTCAGTTATCTGTAAATGCTAATACTTCTGTTTGTTAAGATTTTCAAGGGTAACATATTTAACAATTGACCATATCATAAGAAAAAGCAGGTCCCTCCCTTATATCCAAAGTAATACCAAATTGGCAACTGGACAAGCAAAGACAAAAATGATGTCAGAAATTAAAATATTATTTACAGTTATTTAAAAACATCCAAAATTAGTGTCAGATTATTGACTTCAACTTTTGTTATTTTTAAGCAGAAAATACTTTTCAAACTTCTAAATTGATGCAATATATATTTTGTATTGCAAACTGCTATATAGGCAAAACAAGTGTGGGGTGAGATCAGTTAGTATGGGAGGGGATACCAAAATATCAGCAGAACTACCAAGTGCCTACTCCGACCTTAAAACCCCTCTCTATGACATCATCAAGCAAAAAACACAAAAAAACTTTTGTAGTATTTTTCTAGTAAAACAATATGTTTTTTTCATATTGGAGAGAAGCTAAATGTAGTTAAATCCAGTCTCCTAGTAGAGCACCCACTAAGCCTTCACTAAAATAGTTTAGCCAGCAGTTCCCAAGGAAATTAAAATGACAAATAGAAGTTTCATATACCCTTGTTCTCTGTTGTACAAATGTGATCAAGTTCTCTTTAAAAAAACATATATAAAATTAACTGTTCTAATACCAGCTAGGTTTCTCTGCAATTTAGAAATGTCATGTCCTTTCTGAGCCAGATCCCGCATTCGTTGTTCTTGTTTTATGCGATGCGCCTCTTCCTGAGCCCTCTGCATAGTTTGGTAAAGTTCATTTGTTTTGAGAGTTAGGACCTCCTAAATAAAAATAAATAAAAATAAAAGCTAAAAACAAATAAATTAACACAACTGTAAAGACGTTTTAAAAACATATACAAAGACCAACACGTGCATTTTAAAATAACCTTTAAGTTGAAATAAAAAGCGAGTAAAAAATACATTAAGTTATTAATTTATACATATATTTTTTATAACTGCTTGGGTGTTTGTATGAGTATACTTAACAAGGACACTCAAATAATCATGAACAAATAAAGTGCAATAAAAAGGGCCACTATGGGAAAAACATAACTTTAGAATCTATGGCTATCTAAGAGAATACCATATTGGAACGTCCACAGCACTGCTTATTGGCTTGGACCTGAAGGGACGATTTATTGTGAGTTGAACTTCCATTGAATTGTAGTGACATTAACAACACCTTTGCTCTTTTTCAGTAGTCAAAACTCAAAAATATCTAAAGAGCAGGTTATGAAATTCAAGTTCTAAAGTGCTTTACACCAATTGACAATGGGCCTCATTTTATTAACGGCCGTAGGAGATGCGGGGCCGCAAGGACCGGCCGCAAGCTATTCGGCTATTCTATTCCCCTCCGGCCGGGGATTCCGGCAGGCTTGCGGCCGGCGCCTTGCTATCCCTTGCGGCCGCACGCGCCGGAGGAAAGCCTTTGATCTAAAATGGCCGCAAGAGTTTCGGCCGCAAGAAAAGCCCGGTTGCTATTCTATTGCTCCGGGAACCCTCTCTGCAAGGCTAAAAGCGAGCCGCAGCTTACTTGCAGGAAAAAGGTCCCGCTAGCACCAATTAAGCACATTATAAAGCAGAAATAAAGGCATCCTGCACTCTGAGGAGACTATAAAGTAATTGTAGGTGTTAGCAAAAATAGCACAACATTCCCCTATACTCAAATTCTTAAACATTTTTTTTTTTATATATGTCAAATATCCATGTAAAAAGTCCAGAGTGCTTGGAGCACCTCAGACCCAGCCACGCTGCGGCCGGAAAATAAACAGTTAATGTAAACTCGGATATGGGCCGATGTGCAAGCTTGAGAGTGGGTTACTATTAATCCTCATGTCCCCCAATATGATCCCTAGCATTTACAGAGCTTTACAGTGCTGTCTTGAATTTATTTTTTACTTTAAAGATTTCTGAGCTTACGGCCGGTTGCAAGATATAAGGCCGGCCGTAAGAGGAGATCCTTGCGGGGCCGTTTAATAGAATTGCGAGGTAACGGAACCCCCGCAAGGAATCGCAGCCTTGCGGCCCTTTTACAACCGATAATAGAATGAGGCCCAATATATTTAGTATGTGGAAACTCAAACCAATAAACAGGGAAGGTGCTCTCACATATAGCTCTCTCACAATATAATGATTATTATATAAAAATACCAACAGACACAATGTAATATCCTTGAGTTAGGAACTGTGGTTATTTTTCAATTCTCTCGATTGCACCCATGCAAAATTTAAAAAGATCTTGAGAGTCACAATCTGACCATAAGACTATACCTCTTGACATTAAGCAATCCAGAGTTGGAAGATCAAGCAATTGACACCAAAACTCCTAACTCAAGTTTTTGAATGTTGGAAACAGTATACTAGAAATAAGCTTAGTTATTGGCCATTTATTATTTTATCTTTTAGATTGCTATTTACCATTTGCATGCTCTTGAAATTGATTTCTGCTCTTTCCTTTATTTATTATTATACATAATACAGGGCAGCTCTATAATTTTATTTAGGTGGCGCTCGGCAGTTAATTGATCTTATAAAATGGGAAGTAGTCATGAAAAGTAAAATTAAAAAGGGAATCTTTAGGCAATTTTGTTTTTTATGTGTTAACTAGGTGAATTAATTGTATCATCTTCATTGTAATGGTCATATAAAATGTGTACTCCACTTGCTTTTAAGAATACACAGAGCAAGAGATTCTGAAGCCTTTCCCACATTCCTGTACATTCTCATATAGGGTGCCATGTTTCACAGCTGTGACTTAAAGACACACCCATGGGGAAAGGACTTCACATTACCATTGTAATGCTGCGGCATGCAGACACATAGCATGACACGATCTGCTGCAGAATGAGACTTGAGCAAAGTCCATCGCTTGTGAGTTTAGCCTTAGATCACAGCTGGCACACTACATGAGAAAGAACAGGAAAACAGTGGGAGGTTCCAGAAGGTGAGAATCTGATCCTCAGGAGGTTTCTTAGAAGTTTATGACAATTACGGCGAGAAGGAAAAAACTACCAAGTTAAAATATTCATATACAACATTTTTTTTTACTGGAAGAGTCCTTGTAAAGTTAAATGAGTATTTTCTTACTCAGTATAACAATGATAACATCAATAATAATTAGCAATGTTGACTTCCAAAGGCTCTCTCCTATTTCACAACATTGATAAATAAACAACTATGGCAAGAGGGACAGGGGAGGATAGACAGTTTTATGTCGCCAGCACTGCACACAAAAGGGTAGTAAATGAAATGCTACTTTTTTTGGAAGGAAAAAAAATACTTTGATGTACTGTGAAGAAGAAATAATGATCAAATGCATATAATTAAAATAAACACCAACCCATTTACTAGTTTTCTGCCCCTTAGTAGCATCATAATTCTGGGTGTGCATGTACTCAAGAAAAACTGTATTTGTGGTTCATTAATAACTGGTTCCACATAGCCATTACAGCACGAATCCTTCACAATCTCACTTCTTTAGCCCTTACTATCAAATTAGAAAATTATTTTACATCAGGTACTATACTGGAATCTGAAATCTGTTTATGGTAAACTGTATACTCTCTCGTACTTCTTTCTTCTTCTGACGAAATGCATCTTCTTCAAACTGCTTGCGCATGTGTTCGCGTTCTTTGGCAAGCCGCTGTTCCTCCTCCTGCTCTTCACACTTCCTCTGCTGTTCTTCTAGCTGTTTTCTCCTGCGTTTTTCTTCAACCTGTGCAGCTATGGCCTTCTAGGAATGTAATGGTGAAAACATTTTATTAGTACAAAGAGGCTAATAAAAAATACACACACATATATATATATATATATATATATATATATATATATATATATATATATATATATATATATATATATATATTGTGCATTTCCTGTTACTTTGAATGATGTTTAAACTGGTTTTGTTTGTTTTTGCATGAAAAAAATATAGAACAAAACAAAAAATCTATTAGTTATACTTAAAAACAAACAATTGTGTTCCATGTCCCTTTATCAAAATACGTAGATCTGAAATGTAAAAGGCATTGCAACATTATTTTATTTTTTTGCAAATGATGCCTATTATTCAAACTCTTCACATACTTACTTTAGGATACAAATAAAAAAAAGGTAGGGAAGTACCTGGTGTTCCATCTGCTTTAGCCTTTTCTTATCTCTTTCTTCAATTTGCACAGGATCTAATAGAGAAGTCATGGTGCGGAGAAATCTAAAGTAAAAAAAAAAAAAACAGTGGTTTAGGTACATTTAAAACGGTGTCTGGATATATTTCTATGTTATACCTATTTGCAAAGGTGTCCAAATCAGGCTCCTATATATTGGTCACGAAACATAATGTATTCCTATGAAAGGCTCCCTCCAGGTTCCTTCAGATATCCCCCCTGACCCGTAAGTATTAGATTTTTTCGACCATCACTGCTCATCTGTCATTGCTATATACTTACATATCTGCTAGCAGACATTTTTAGCTTACCCAGACTTTTGGCCTTGAAAATTATCCTCTTCAGTTGACTTTACCAATTCTGAACCTGCTCTTTGGAGGTAGCTTGGAGTTGAAAATGTTGAAGGTGTCAATGAGTTTGGCATTTCATCAGCAGGCAACAGATCTTCAGACCGTTGCAAATTAACTATTTTATTAGGGATTTGTGTTTGAGTGTTATTTTGCTTCTTAAAGGAATCAAAATGCATAGCCCATCTGTCAGTATCTTCTTCCTAAAAAATATAAAAACCATAGAATGGCATACAAGTAGTTATTGCCTAGTACTAGTTTAGTCACTTTTTATGTATCCAGTTATGCTGGTTCAATTGTTAAATATGCAGGCTAAAAGTCTCAAATTGTACACCTGTGCTCTTCAGTTTCATTCCCAACTGTTTTGTCTCACCTTTTGCATGTTTCTCCACTTTAACAGCCTGATTAATCCCATCATGGTTGCATAGAAGTATATTCCTTCCATTTATCCATTTAAAATCTAAACAATACATCTTCTAAAACCAGAAGTTCAGCAAAATAACTAAACAAATCCACTCTACCTTCAGAAAATAGTCATTGAACCAACTCTGAGAAAAGAATGGAAATTAAAAGGGAGCCAGTGCCTGACTCACTTGCAACAAATAAAAAAAAAAAGAATATAAAACTATACTGTTACCTACAATGAAGCTAATGAAGCTGTAGTTCAATTGGCCATCGCTTTGTTTGTTAAACTAGTTGGGGATATCAAGTGCCGATAAGGTTTCGATTTATTTCTATTTAAATTACTTGCACTAAGAAATGCAAACTTAAAATAGCAAAACTTTATCTACATCCAACATCACTTTCCAGGTGAAAAATCAGGTTAACAAACAAAGCAATGGCTGTTCCTAGCAGTATAGTTGCATACAATAAGTAATGTATGTTTTAAGTTTGAAAAATATTTAACCCACTAACAAGTATAGATCTTTCAAAAAAACATACTAGCATTGATAATAATAATAATAATAATAATAATAATAATAATAATAATATTATTATTAACAGTACACAGCTGTCCTTGCTGCATTATTTTAACAACTACCCGGTTTATTAATAAGAACTGGGTCCTTTAAAAATAGTGAAAGATTAAATAGTTCCATATATATATACGGTATATATATATATATATATATATATATATATATATATATATATATATATATATATATATATATATATATATATATATATATATATATATACACACACATACATACACACAAATGGTGATTAATACTGTAATTTGAAATATCACCTACCTCTAAGAGCTTTTGCTTTTCTTGCAATTTACGAAGCATAACGTCTTCCCTCTGCTTATTAAGTTCATCTAGCCATATTTTTTGCTGTTGACGTTTTATAGCACTGAAGGGATGATCCAATGGAGCAACTTCCTAAAATTTGACAAAATATGTTATCTGTTTTGATTTATCTTCCATATGAAAAAAAGGTTCTTAACATTTTTGATTTACAGCAAATCCCTAAAAGCATAGAATTACCAAGATAATGTAATTCTAATAAAACAAATAAATAAAATGAACGCATGGCTCCTTAAGAAAAAGAAGTATCAATCCGAAGCTAAAATAAGATTGGCAACCCTATAATGTATGGTGAATTCCAACCTTTTGTCTCCCACTTCAAAGGCAAAAGCAGCATGTCAAAATGTTATGTGTTTGAGAAGAAGTTTTAACAAGATGTACTAAAGTAGGAGACTTGGTGAACATCTGAAGTTTATCCTACTGCTCAAGATTATAACCACTTCACCTCAGCCTCTCCCTTAATATAATTATGGTAGATCATTTCGATTTTTGCAGAAAGAAAAAAACCCTCAAACTATACTTTGGGAGCTACTTGAGTAAAATACTGAATATTTCATGCGAATATTATCCTTATTGGGGTACCTAATAAATTATATATTATAATAGTGAGTGCTTTCTCCTTTTCAGCAGTTTATCCCCATATCTATCTATCTATCTATCTATCTATCTATCTATCTATCTATCTATCTATCCTGCCTCCTAAAGCAGTATTTATACAAAGTGTGATCGGAATATATCCCAAGGCAAAATGTAATTTACTCTTAAAAGGTTGTGATTATTTATCTGCTGTTGATACCGATTACATGGATGTAATCGGGTAAATCAAAACATTTCTAGTATAGAAAAAAAAAAAAAAAAAAGCATACAGGCATGCATTTGTTAGCTTACCCCTAAAACAAAAGCAGTACGTATAGCAGCAGGTAGCTCAGGTGAACTGAAACTTGAGGCTCTTTCGCTTGGACCACATGAAATGGTGGGTGAAGACTCGGTTGTCGCTGGGCCTATAGATGTCTTAAGCAAAGGGTCATCCTGAGCTGGAGTGATATAGTCACTGGAATACATCTCCTATAAACATATTTGTAAAATAACAATGCAATTTAAGACTAAGAAGAAGCAAGTTTATAAGAAAAAAACAATACTTGATTTTTTTTTTTTTGTATTTGAAAGATTGTTACAATGTGTTTGTTTGAACTGTAGGATCTGGAGCATAATAAACAGTTCTTAATATATAATTGCCCATGGAGGCTTTAGCGAATGTTAAAGAAAATATGCATGGGAGTCATACTTGGCTGCTAATGAGATCTAGATAAAAGTACTTTACATTCATAATAATACATTTTTTGTTAGTTTCAAAGATGGTTCAACAGGCTACACTAAAAAGGGAATGGGACACAATTTTTTACCCAGCAATTAAAAAAGCATGCTTTAAACATTACCAAAGTTGCATGAAAAAAAAAACAAAAAAAAAAAAACATTAAAGTAAAACCATTCTTGAAACTAACAGGGTATGCACAGAAAGTATGCACGTTGGTAGATTTAATTGGTATTTAAAGTAGGACTGTTAATCTATATTACAGCGGACAGAGGCAAGTCTCCAGATCAGTTGAACATTTGAATCAGTTTTTCATGCTTTCAGAGCATCATTTGAAGAAAGAAAGAAGAAAACAAACAAATAAAAAACCCCAGTGTTAAACCTTAGCAATCTTTAGCCGCCAGGTGACACAATGGAGCCAGGGGCAGACACACAATAATGCACGTCTGGCCGACAGGAGATGCTGAAGCAGGGCAGCTCTCCGATATGGGCGGGTGGAGCAACCAGCCAAAAACAGCCTGGAGAAATGACTGCCAGAAAAAATGTCTCTTAAAAAATGTTTGTAATGTTTAAAACCTGCTCTTTAGATATACAATTAAAAAATTACGTTCCATGCTCCTTTACAATACATAGCTACAAACAATTGCTATCCATATAATTTTAGTCCTTTCAGCATGAGGATAAATTGATCACAGTGTCAGTCGACACCTTTTCAGCTTCCAGAAGAGGGGAATATGAGGACAAGCTATTCACATTCAGGTAGCTTCAGAAGCTGTACAGAGCATAGAGGAAGGTAAGGCTCTTGGTTGTCATTATAATGATAGCTAAAACATTAACACATTATATTAATAATACCTGAACAAAAGTAAAAAAAATAAAAAATTAGACAAATAAAAATGTATACTTTTATAAACATAATATTGGGTGAACTACTAATGTTTCCCCAAACTACTGGCCATTTTAATCTAATTAGTTGCCCTCAAGTACATGTTTCAAAAACAAAATATAAAAATCTCTCCACTTAGCTTGATGATACTTGTGTTATGGCAAAAAAACAAACCTAACATGCAATAATACATTGCGCTTAACTAAAACATTAACTCTGTTTAGTCTGCATTTATCATCCTTTTCTAGTTTTTACCTAAATATACAGGGTTATTCAAAACCTACATGCTAAAACGGTAAGACTAAAATAGCTGTCCTTCATCAGTAACATATTTGCAATTCAGTTGATCCTATTTGACAGGCTCATAAAATTAAAATCAATTTTCAGGAGAAGCAGAGAGTTATATCTTGATAAGTGGACGCAATAAAGAGCAAACAGCTGAGGTTGCTAAGTGATCACTCTGCTCTGCAGGTTTTGGGCCTTATAAAAAAAGAAAAAAGAAAAAAAAAAAAGAGCCGAAATAAAATATTCACCCAAACAAATAAAACCGCTAATCTGGGTTAATTGACACCACAGGGAGTTAATTTTCAAGCCATATGATTAAAGGATTATCCTGAAACATAAAATGAAACAAATTGCAGAGGAAATCCAGGCACCTCCATAAATCAAAATGGCATCTGGAACCATAATCTCTCGAGCAACACTAACATACACATAATTATATACTGCTCATATGTTAAAAGTAAAGGTATACTACCATTTTTAAAAACACACACATCTTCTATAGTAGTTAACCATGGCAATATTAACAACAGCTTTCAGTTAAAAATGTAAATGTGCAGTTGAAAATCAATTTGCATTATCCTGTTTACTTGTGCATCTTTGTGATAGCACAATGGCTCTACATAATATTCCACCGTTAAAAAGTGGCACTAGGCCCCATATTTATAACAAGCTCTTTTAAAGAAAGAAAAAAAAAAAAGATGATTGGCAAACTGGTTTTAAATTAAAAAAATAAATTAGGTTTTTAAATGTATTAACTTTTACATATATCGTTCCTTGGATCTATCCCGTGGTAAATTCGCCAGCACTGACAGCTGCAGTACCAGCAAGTAGCCGCTAGATGTGGAGATTTTGCAGCGATGCCAATATTTTACACAATTTGTAACCTTACAAGGTTGCCCTAAACCTAATCCTCACCATAACCCTGAAAGTTTACCTAACCTGAACGCTATGGTATGGGCACTGAAAATCGCTGCGCCATCTAGTGGTTGATGGGCGGCACTGCTGCTGCCGCCACTGCTGGTGAATTTTTGGCTAATTCGAAGAGGGAAAGGACCCTTTCCTTAAATATGGAAATTATTGGGTCTATCAAAAGGGTGTACATTTTGAATAATTGAGAATCCCAATAGATCTATAAAAAGCATTGGCACATTGAACTGACATTTTTATTGTAGAAGCTGAAAGCTTCCGTTGAATTCTCCCACAAGTAGAAGCAAGTCAGCAGAAAAATATGGACATTCCGGCTGCAGCAGGATCGCATGCATTCTTATTTTTTATTTTTTTATTTATTCTTTAGGCAATAAAATTATATAAAATGTTTTAACCCTGGTAATTTAATTTCATCCTCTTTACTCTAATGTTTCTGAAACCCGCTCTTCTGTATAATCTCGTACAGACAGTCATAATTCATACCTGTCACCTGCAGAACTGATTTTATGATTTAAGTATACTCCCAAAGGGGTGGGCATTTATACTATCAATGTTATGCTGTTGGAAAATATGATTAAAAAGGTAGATCTAAGTTTTCCTGTTTTTAAAATTTCTAATCTAACACATCCTGCTTATATCACATTCCATTGACTCTTTCTATACACATACAGATTTATTTTATTTAAAAGAAAATAGGTTCTCTCGCCCCCAGAGCTGCCTACAGTGCCTTGCAAAAGTATTCACCACCCTTGGCATTTTTCATGTTTTGTTGCCTTACAACCTGGCATTAACATGGATTGTTTGAGGATTTGCATCATTTAATTTACAGAACATGCCCACAACTTTGAAGATGTGTTTTTTTTTTTTTTTTTTTATTGCGAAGCAAATAGCAAATAGGACAAAATAACAGGAAAAGTCAATGTGCATAACTATTCAACCCTCTAAAGTCAATACTTTGTAGAGCCACCTTTTGCGGCAATCACTGATCCAAGTCGCTTTGGAAAAGTCTCTATGAGCTTGCCAAATCTTACCACTGGGATTTTTGCTTGTGAACAGCAATCTTTAAGTCTGACCACAGATTTTCTATTGGATTGAGGTCTGGGCTTTGACTAGGCCATTGCAACACATTTACATGTTTCCCCTTAAACCACTCAAGTGTTGCTTTAGTAGTGTGTTTGGGGTCATTGTCCTGCTGGAAGGTGAACCTCCGTCCTAACCTCAAATCACGCACAGAGTAGTACAGGGTTTGCTCAAAAATATCCCTGTATTTAGCACCATCCATCTTTCCCTCAACTCTGACCAGTTTCCCAATCCCGGCTGCTGAAAACCATCCCCACAGCATGATGCTGCCACCACCATGTTCCACTGTGGGGTTGGTGTTCTTTGGGTGATGTGATGTGTTTGGTTTGCGCCAGACATAGCGTTTTCTTTGATGATCGAAAAGTTCAATTTTAGTCTCATCAGACCAGAGCACCTTCCTCCATATCTCTCACATGCCTTTTTGTAAACTCAAAACGTGCCATTTAGTTTTTTGCTGAAAGTAATGGCTTTCTTCTTGCCACTCTGCCATAAAGTCCAACTCTATGGAGCGTACGGCTTATTGTCGTCCTATGTACAGATACTCCAGTCTCTGCTATGGAACTCTGCAGCTCCTCCAGGGTTACCTTAGGTCTCTGTGCTGCCTCTCTGATTAATGACCTCCTTGCCCGGTCCGTGAGTTATGGTGGGCGGCCGTTTCTTGGCAGGTTTCTGTTGTGCCATGTTCTTTCCATTTGGTTATGATAGATTTGATAGTGCTCCTGGGGATCATCAAAGATTTGGATATTTTTTAATAACCAATCCCTGACTTGTACTTCTCAACAACATTGTCCCTTACTTGTTTGGAGAGTTCCTTGGTCTTCATGGCAGTGTTTGGATAGTGGTGCCTCTTGCTTAGATGTTGCAGCCTCTGGGGCCTTTCAAAAAAGGTGTGTATATGTAATGACAGTTTATGTGACACTTAGATTGCACACAGGTGGACATCGTTTCACTAATTATGTGACTTCTGAAGGTAATTGGTTGCGCCAGAGCTTTTTATGGGCTTTATAAAGGGGCTGAATACATTCGCACATGCCAATTTTGTGTTTTCTATTTCTAAAAAATAGTTTTATGTATATATTTTTCTCATTTCACTTCACCAACTTAGACTATTGTGTTCTGATCCATTACATAGAATTCAGATTAACAAAACATTAAACTTAAGGCTGTAATGTAACAAAATAGGTAACAAGTCAAGGGGGTTGAATACTTATGCAAGGCACTGTATATAGGCACCTTGTACTAACCTATAGAAACACTTAATTCAAGTACGATTTTTAACCCTAAACTAACCTTCAACCCAGCCTTTTTTCCCATTGATTCTTTTGCCATATTTTGGTTATCCTTATTTTCACAAATAAATTATTTTGTTGCCACATTATTGTACAGTACACAAATAAAGTACTTTGGGCCAGTATCAGACCTCCGTCCTCTCGTTTTTGGGGGAGGTTTGAACAATCTTCTCAAATTTAACCTTCAATCCAACAGCAGACATTCAGAGGTGCACTGGTGAGTTGCATCATTCAAGGGAGGAGAGAGAGGTGTGGTTTAGGGAATTAAGCTACAAATTGCATTACACTTTGCTGCAGAGACTGCTGTATCTGCCTCTGATTGGCCAAAACATATTATGCATTTTATGCTAATTTTAGCAGGGATTTTCAGGGTTTTAAAACCCCCAAATCAACTGCTAGCAAACTTGAGATTTAGCAAACTTTAGAATAAGTTTAATAATTTTTATTTTGGTATTTTTCTCAGATGCATTAATCCATGAAACTTAAATATGCTTTAAAAGGGCAATTGTGACCATATTTTCAAAAATGAGATTATGCAATAGAAACTAAAATGGTAGAGTACTTTCTGTTTGTGCTTGATTCATTGAAGCCTATGGCCCTGATTTTTAGCCAGTTTCACAGCCACAGACCAAGAGCTTCTGTCAAGCAAGACAAGGAAATATTCTTTGATCAATCTGGAAGTGCCAACGTTATCAAGGGCTGAAGGGTGAGGACTAACCAGGGGGTTGTAGATCTTGGCTGGTGGGTCATCACAGGATAGGTAAATATAGTTTGCAACGCTACAGTCTTTACTTTTTTTTACTTTCACAAGCATTTAAAATGTAATTATATTTTTCTTTTTACTCTTTTTTTTTTTACAATTTTATTATAATTTTTTTTTATTTGTAAGTAATTTTTTTATTATCTTATATATTTAATAAGGGTGTGTTAGCTACTATGGGATTCCTTGTGGAACCTTATGGTAGTGGTTGAGGTAGTACTAAAGTATACAATGGGGGTCCATATGGACCCTCATGGCAAAGGGGTTAAGGTTAGCAACAATGGGGGTCCGTAGGGACCTCCCTATGATATAGAAGTTACTGTTAGGTAACATGGGGACCCCATAGTAATAGTATAGTATACTATGGGGGTCCAAAAGGGACACCATTTTATAGTGGTTAATGTTAAGTGCCATGGTAGTCCATAAGGTTGATTACATTACAATAGGGGTCTGAAAGGAGCCCCTGCGGTGATAGGTTAATGTTCAGCGACATGAGGGTCCTAAAACTTAAAACAGGCAGACACAAAAGAGTGCTGTAAATAGATCTTTATTACAAATCAGGTGCTTTTATACAGTAAGCATCCTGGTTTTGCATATAAGCAGATGCTGTTGTTGCTATGGAAGCACTGAGAAGAGTTTCTAGTGCACGCAATATAACTACTGTACATATTGTACCTGGAGTCACACACCCACATGATTTGACTAGCTGCCTCCCTCCTATGATGAGGGAGGATCACAGAGGGAAGTAGGACTACCAAACAGCAGCCCATTAGACACAAGCATTTATTTTAAATAGAAAGATTTAAAAATAAATACATAAAAAAATCATATAAAAATAAAAGTTGTATGCACTGCCCAGCTATACAGTATTAAATAATTAAAATACAACATAGAACAGTGCCCCTTTAATAAAACTCTGAAGTCCTCTTTTTTTAATCTAGGTTTTACTTTGATTGCTTACTTTTGAATGGTCAGGAAACGGCAGCCTTGTTGTACCATTATATTCTGTGCTGTGAGTTTCATGTTGTCTAGATTTTGCATAATCCTGTGTAGTTTCTTTCAGTTTCTTCTTTAAAGCAATTTGCTCATCTTTGTGCAAGAAAAAAAAAAAATTGTTAATGCATGACCAAAAAAAACAAACAAACTCCCAAGCAGAATATGGCCCCTATTTAATTCCAAGCCCGTTATTACATGTAACCCGACATTTTGGGTGTGGGTTACTAATTTGTTACATATATAGATTTATTCAATTGACTCAAACCCGCTCACAACCCCAACACACAAACCATGAATCCGTACGTAGCATTTCAGGGCATGATCATGATCAATTAAGCAAGTCCATAAGTTACAATATATACAGAGCCAATGGTAAATGAGACCGTCATCATGACGTCAGTCAAACATGGAGTTTAAACTACAATCAATTAGTGTTTAGAAGTCTGATCTGCAATCGGACTTGCAATCCAGAAATCAATAAAGCAACTGTTCGAGTCCATGCAGGTTCCATGAAATGTATTAACTCCTTGATTCTCAGGATTGATTTAACATGGAAATAAAACATTAAAAAAAAAAATGTATTGCAAATTTGGGAGTTTAATACTGTTGCGCAATTAATTAATGCCTTTCATTGCTTTCCCAGTATTTTTAAGTACAGTATTGTGTGTTTATTTGCTTTTGCAGTGTTAAGAACAGGTGTTTAACCAACTTGTGAGTCCTATATAGTACTCGTATAATTTTGATACAATTGCCATTTACTGATTTAAAGGCAATTGCAGGCTTGTTGAATTGTTGTAATTGAATATGGATTATGTGTCTTTAGCACTGGTAACATTTACAGGTTTGAAACATCAAAAAGGTGGAGATAGGACAGAGTCACGTTTTTGACAACCGCAGTGCTTGTGAGCCTGTAACTCACAATTGGAATGAAAGTAGCTAAAAGTAGCCAATTGAATATCAGTAACATTTACGGGGTCCATTACGAATTCATGTAATTGCGATTTGGACAATTGAATAGGGGCCTATGTAAACATCTTCACTAACTTTTAAACACTTCACATGCACAGAAACAGGAAAATAGAAAAGAAGGGCTTGAAGCCAACAGCTTGCCAATTTGAACGTTTTTTCTGGTTACGGTTTTCAAAATTATAATTTTTAACTAAATTGGTAAATACATGTTTAAAATATAAATATATTTTAAGATTGATTTCCATTCCTGGATCAGATAGTTTAATATATGTAAAAATCTTTGCAGTGAAATAAAATTGTCTCCCACTGAATGAACTTACACTGGGAATATGCTTTCTTCTTCTATATGAGCACAAGTTATAATGCATCTCTGTGCCAACCAAAGTTATGTTAAGCCATTTATATGTAATTTGTCTTTTTATAAATGGTGATTTACTTAAATCTTTAGGTATTAAGTAGAATAAAAATGAATACTCCATCTACTCTCTCCACCTTAGAAAGAAATATTTAAATAGAAAGAAGAAGCATGTCAGTCTAGAATTGAACTAAAAAGATTTTTCTCATATACAGAATGTAAGTGCAAAGAGGAAGCCATGACTACCATCAGTATTTACTTACCGTAAGTAATTTTAATGCAAGGGGGTGGAGTTAGGATGAAGAGAAAGCCGTGCAAAAAAACAAAAACACATACCTAGTTCTCTTCTCCACTGAGCCTTCTTTGCTTCCTGCAGGCTTTTATCAGACTCACGTTCCCCAAGAGTACTAAATAAATGTCCCTGCTGACGTGCATTTTGTCTATAAAAAGAATAATATAAAATAACTTTTTTAAATAATTCACATAGAAAACACATTTAGAAATCAAGATTAAAGGGTGACTGTAATAATTCAGTTTTCATTACTTTTAAAAATATTGTGTTAAGACTTACGAAAAAAAAAAAAAAGTCTGGAGTTTGTCTTTCATTTTTCAAACCGTGACAGGAACTCCAAACATCTCCTCAGACAGTCAATAAACCTGTGTGATAGATAGGAAAGGACGCTGCATGCTTTGCCACACTTAAAAAAAAAATATGGGGACTAGCTCCAGCCCAAAGACTGTTAGAAAACTGAAGGGTAGATTAGAAAACAGATATAAAGTGTACATTTTAGTAACCAAAAATTGTTGTTTGTATACATATTTAATACAGTAGTTAAGCTAACTACCTATCAATGTGTTTTTGTTTTTTTATACACAGAGGAGAATTGATGAACCAGATGAACAACTGCTAATTAGAAGTGACTTAGAACATACAATACAATGCTCTTAAAATATTTTTTGCTCAATTACATCCTAAAAAAAAAACTAAAAAAAAACCAAAACATAAATTTAAGTTTAAATATAAACAGTATGAAAAACATAACATACATGTTTGTCTGCTGAACTGTGTGTAGTTCCTCTTGTTTCTCAGGTGAAGCAGATGTGTGCTCTTCTGTGCCAGATGGTTCAGACTCAGTCTTCAAAAGCTGTTCAACGGTTTCTTCCTCCGATTCCTTTGTAACAGTATCTAGGACTAAATAAAATAAAAAAAATGTTTTAAAAAAAAAGAGTGAATCTGAGAATAAACACATTAATATAATTATTATGAGTCAAGCAGCAGCAGTATATGTATATATATATATAATTATTGTTTATTTATAACGCACCAAAATATTTTGTGGCGCTGTACATAAATTAGGTTTAGACAATGATAAATACAGATTAACATTTAGCAAAGGAAGTAGCTAGGAATCCAATGTCCATGGTGAATTCCCCTAAGTACTTAGGATAGAAACTTGCAGACTTACAATCTAAGGTATAGTGGTAAAAGAGGGAGAGAGAGGTGATAAGTGTGTTAGGGTGGAAGGTGATACGCTTCTTTAAAGAGATGCGTTTTAAGTGAGGTTTTAAATGTTTAGAGGCAAGAGGATAATCTGGTGGAGCGAAGCAAAGAGTTCCCAAGACTAGGGGCAGCACGAGAAAAGTCCTGGAGGCAGGGAGTGAGAGGAGGTGACAAGAGTTGTAGAAAGAAGAAGGTCATTAGCAGAACGAAGAGGGCGGGTGGGGGAGTATTTGGAGATGAGAGCAGAGATGTAAGGGGGAGCATTATTGTTGAGGGCTTTGTAAGTTAGGTTCACAATTTGAATTTTTTTTTGTGGAGACTAAGGGAAGCTATATATATATATATATATATATATATATATATATATATACGGTATATGTATATATAAATATATATATATATATATATATATATATATATATATATATATATACACACACACACACAGACACATATACACACACACACACACTAGCGACTTGCCCGTCAAAAACAGCAGCAGCAAAAAAAAAAAATGGATAAGCATCTGAAAAGTGTGGGCAGTAACAATCATAATAAAAATAAAACATGGCTTTACTATAAATTTAAAGTTGGGATGTGTGAACAGAATGATTGCGTTGGATTGTTTTAACATTCATTTCTCTTTTCCAGGGCATCAGGTACCAAAAACTAGAATGTCCGGAATTGTGAAACACAATCTGTATGTCAGCATAAAATGAGCTTTGACATATGATCTTCGTTGCTCCAAGTAGATTTATGCAGTTTGTATTAAGTGCTGGCTGTAAACGTTTCTCTTTGTTAATAAACCTACCAGTTCTCTAAAGTCAAATTGAGGAGCTGAAATATTAAATTGTATTTGAAGCACCGATACAACAGCTAAAATGGATTGTACATAGAACGCAAAAAGTAATTCGAAAGAAGGTGAAATACATCATTTTGAGCTGAAGATCCATCATCTTTCCGTAGCGAGCATGCAGAAGTGTCGGTATAAATCAATTGTATGAGATTACAGTAAATTCCTAACAGGAACTTGAGGTTTTAAATTAGGCATTAATAGTTAATCAAATTCATATTCAAACAACAACAAAAAAAAATATTCAATATTAAACAAATTTTAAAGCTTCAAACTCCACCATAAAGGTTAATGTATTCAAACAACAACAAAAAAAATATTCAATATTAAACTAATTTTAAAGCTTCAAACTCCACCATAAAGGTTAATGTGGGGAGGAGGCTTTGTCCAATAGGCAGCTGCTACATTTTCAGGCACAGAGTTATATTAAAACAATGGTCTCCATTGGCTGGTGCCTGACTGTGTAAAAGCGCTGCAATTATAATTAACTAGGATTTTTATTAAAATAACCACCTTCGCTCATTAAAATGGCCATTCAAGCAACATTATAAACTTTATACTAAAGATTTCTAGATTAGTCACACATTTTTAAATGTAAATCTAACTAAACGAGAACTTTGATATTTAAAAATGGCATTATACATATCAAAATTTTAAAAAAATAAGAAAAACTGTACCAATACACTTAAGGAATTGTATCAATAGTTGTAAGGTTAAAACATCCTGATCTCTCCTCCAATATACCTTCATTCATTCTTGGCATTTTCAACATAGCCACTGACATTCTCCCCCCCCCCCCCCCCCCCCCAACAACTGCAAAATTACTTGTGCTTACCTCTTCTCTTGGACTCTCACAATGGACAGAGTCAGCAACTCACAGGGGTGGGCACTCCATTGACCTTATTTTCACCAATCTCTGCACCATCTCTAACCTTGACATCTCCTCACTTCTCCTATCTGACCACCTGCTAACTTGCAACCTCACCTCATCTTCCTCTCACCACCCTTCTTCAAATCCTGCCACCAGAACCCACAAGCACTCAACCCACAACAAATTTTCAAATGTACTAAAACCCCTTCTCAGCCCCCTCACCACCCTTGCCTGCCCTGACATCGCCACTTCACAGTACAACACTACTCTAACCTCCACCCTCGACTCTCTTGCTCCCATTATCACAAGCAAACATCCTCTCTCTCATCCACAACCATGGCACACTACACAAACACGCTATCTACAGATATCTACTGCAGAACGACTATGGAGGAAATCTCGCACTTCAGAAGACTTTATCCACTACAAGTTTACCTTGTGATCCTACTTCTCTGCCCTCAATCTTGACAAACAAAACTACTTATCATGAATATCAAACCTGTCCTCCAACCCTAAACGTTTACTGGTTACATTCAATACCCTCCCTTGCCCACCCCCACCTCCTTCACCTTCCTGTCTCACTGCTGAGGACTTTGCCAGCCATTTTAAAAATAAAATTGAAATGAGCTCTCCTCCCAGCTTGGCCCTATCCCACCATCCTCTCTCCAAACCGACATCACCCAGCCCTTGCCCTTCCCCAATCCCTCCTCCACTATGGACTCCTTTGACCCTGTAACTTAGGATGAAGTATCTACATTATTATCAACCTCTCACCTTACAACATGTCCACATGATCCTATTCCATCACAGCTAATCCCTTCCCTATCCACCACACTTATCCCAGCTACACATCTATTCAACCTCTCCCTAAACACTGGCAAGTTTCCATCCTCTTTAAAACACGCCATAATTACACCCATTCTCAAGGAGCCCTCATCTGACCCAGCTACTGCCTCCAACTATCGCCCTATCTCACTACTTCCCCTGGCTTCTAAACTGCTTGAGCGGCTTGTTTACATTCGCCTCACTCAATTTATTTCCTCCAATTCCCTTCTTGACCCCTTCCAATCTGGTTTCCGGGCCCAACACTCTACAGAAACAGCCTTCACAAAAGTCACCAATGACTTGCTAACCGCTAAATCAACAGGTTACTTCTCTATTCTAATTCTCCCGGATCCCTCTGCTGCCTTAGACACAGTTGACCACCCTCTTCTAATCCAAACTTTCCACTCTTTTGGCATCCAGCTCTTTCATGGTTCTCATCCTATCTAAAAGATCGTACATTTAGCGTGTCCTTCTCTGGCACCTCTTCTTAACTACTCCCTCTGTCTGTTGGCGTTCCCCAAAGCTCTGTCCTAGGCCCCCCTCCTCTTCTCCATCTACACCTCCTCCCTTGGCACCCTCATAAAATCCTTTGGATTTCAGTATCATCTCGATGCTGATGATACTCAAATCTACCTCTCTGCACCCGATCTATCCCCCTCTCTTTTAGCTCAAGTTTCCAACTGCCTCTCTAGCATATCCTCCTGGATGTCTACCCATCAACTCAAACTTAACATGTCTAAGACTGAACTCCTAATCTTTCCACCCTCTACTACAGCTTCCACTCCTCAAATATCTCTCACTGTTGACAACACCATCATCACTACCACCTCCCAGGCCCGTTGTCTTGGGGTTCTACTGGATCCTGCCCTCTCTTTTATTCCTCGCATCCAATCAACAGCAAAATCTTGTTAGTTTCACCTAAAAAAACATCTCCAAAATTCGTCAATATTTTACAGAAGACACAGCTAACATTTTAATACATCCTCTCATCATATCTCGACTCAACTACTGCAATTCACTCCTTGCTGGCCTACCCATCTCTCGTCTGTCTCCCCTCCAATCCATAATGAACGCCTCTGCTAGACTCATCTTCAATACCAAACGATCAGTGTCTACAGCTCCTCTCTGTCAATCACTCCACTGGCTTCCCATAGCTTCCAGAATCAAATTTAAAATCATGACCCTAACATATAAAGTGTCAACAACACTGCACCCCCTTATATCTCTGCTCTGGTTTCAAAATACTCTCCCAACCACCCCCTTCGTTCTGCTAACGACCTTCTTCTTTCCTCTCTCATCACCTCCTCTCACTCCCGTCTTCAAGACTTTTCTCGTGCTGCCCCTACTATTTGGAACTCCTTCCCCCGCTCCATTAGATTATCTTCCTGCCTCAAGACCTTTAAAAAATTACAAAAAACACACCTGTTTAAAAAATCTTCAGCCTTAATATGTACAACTGCACACAGCTTAATAACACCTACACCCACAATCTAGAGTACAACACACAGACACCTCCACTTGACTAAACAAATTGCTTTCACGTTGCCATCATGCATTTGTCACCATCTTGTATCGCACCTAAACCCTTGGGGCCTCATTCAATTGCGATTTTGCCAATTGAATAGGGCTCTAAATAAGCACATAGCATATTTTTTTTAAAGAAGTTTTTAGTTAGTTAAAACCTTGCTTTTGGATATATGTTTACTAACTAAAAACTTCTTTAAAAAAATATGTTATGTGATAATTTAGAGCCCTATTCAATTGGCCAAATTGCAATTGAATGAGGGCCTTAGATTGCAAATTTTCAATCTTGTGTCTGTGCCTTGGATTCGAGCACTATGTACATTTGATTCTAAACTTCAAAAACAGGGGCCTCCATTCTTTATAATGTGTTAAGTTTGTCTTTTGCCATATACTAAACCCCTGTACAGCGCAATAGAATATGTTGGCACGATATAAAGATAATAATAATAATAATGTTTTCCAAAAAATAAATATAAATATATATATATATATATATATATATATATATATATATATATATATATATATATATATATATATATATATATATAATCCTGTAAACTTGTGTTTAAATGTTCTGCCTCTGTTTGCAGAACATTCCCACCAAAACAGTAACAAGTTATCTTTATATATTAATATGATTAACAAAAAAACTGATGCTGTGCTTTGTAACAGATAAAAAAAAAAAGTCATACAACATTTGAAATACATTTTTTCCCCTACAAAATAGCAAGTTGGGTAAGATATTTTACCACGCCAATAAACTCCTCTATATACCTGTATTGTCGCAGCTTCCCTCGCTCGCATGTTAGTACCTCTTTAAAATAGCAGACTCATTTTTAATTATATTCTACTTTAAAACAGTTATTGGCCAGGGAATGATGCACTGGTAAACAAAATGGAGATGGCAGCTTCTGTATTCCATTTAGTCTGGAGACATCACTGGAGGCTCTTATCTGAAAGCTGCTGTTTATCAGTATAAGCAAAGCCAGCTGCTGGTTATGAGGAGATAAATAGTACAAAAGTTCCAACAAATTGTTACTGCAGTTGGCCCTGGGAGGTGGAAGATTCAGCAATGTATATTTACTGCTTTATAGCATCTGGGAATCCAAGTGTATCCAGGGAAGGGAGAGAGATAACGTTGTTTGCTCAGTATCAAACAATGGAAGGTCAATCAAAAGTAGCTGTGATTGGATACAGTTAAAACAGCTAACTCACAGCACAACGGAACCACAGAGTGCACTACACAATGCCATTCATAAAAACAGCTTATGTAAATACAAGTCCGTAATACACTACTGATTTACTGCAGCTTAAGGTTTTTAATGGACATTAAAATATAAAATTACAAAAAATAGTAATTTATTTCTGTACAAAAAAAAAAAAAAAAAAGAGAGGATTTTAAGATTTTTTTCCGGATAATTGCATCTTGCGAACCTTCCTTTAGCAGGGCCGTAGCAGTATGCTGCCATTGTCCTGCAATTTTAAAGATACAACATGTTCTGGGTACACGTTTAAGACAAGTACCTTGAATGGGGGTTAGAGGGGCAAAGCTGAGCTTCATACATTTAAAAAATATGAAACTTACCTAAGCTGCAGTCAAAAGAATGTAAAAAAAAATATGACATAATTGGTGTGTTCTATATATGTAGAGTTTAATGTTGACAAAAGTAACAGAGAGCCTTGTTCACTTTGTTTTTTATATTAGAGTGGACGGATAAAGTGAGATACTTAGCAACACTATATTATGCATGTTTCTAAAGCTACGGTAGTTTTGCTCAATATAAAGAGAGTGTTTTTAACATGTTTACAGTATGTGGTTTCAAGCTTTACATATTATAGCGGTTAGACACATTTTTTAGGGAGATTATTTATTACCAAAATGAAAAAAGAGAATCAGGAAAAATTGTAGCAGTTTCACTACAGTAGTGAAAAAAAAAGTCACTTGAACCAATACAGCATTTGAAGATGAATGTGCAAATTCCTAAATAGTCCTAGGATTCATTTGTTTATTTGATAATTGTTCAACAATAAAATAAGCATTTATGAAAAATAATTAATTTTAATTATTTTAAAATATGTCTTAAAACTTCAGCATTGCAGCCTCCAGCAGATACACCTCTTTCCAGCCAGCGGGTGAGAAGGTCTGCTCAAAAGTTTTGGTCCTGGACATACTGACATTATTGCTAATCCAGTCCAGTATTACTAATCTAATACTATATATCAGATTAATGTATAATATGTAGTAGTGCTCTTACAAGAAAAATAATTGCAATAATTGAGCATTTTACTCACCATTTGATTTGCTTCCATGGTTGATGGTCAGCAAAATCTGCTGGAACTGTTCCTGGGTCAGACAAACCAGGCTCTCTCTCAGCTCTTCGGCGGTGATACCATGTTTCTTTTGAGGCCTTTGTTTCGGCACATAAGATACTGTAGTGTTTTTGGCCACAGGCTTTGGTTTCCCATGGAACTGCTTGGTAGGTGGAACACTTTGCTGGATGACTGTTCCATGATTCTTGTTTTCCAACTCCTTCAGTACATTAGATGGTGTTTTTTCAGATGGCACTTTCCCAAGATCCTTCTCAGACCTGGGTTTTGTTACTGGTTGCTCTGTTTTGACAAGGTTGCTCTGCACAGATCTAAGTACCTGTCCTGGTTGTTTTCCTTTTAGTGCTGCTCTTTGAGCTCTTGCTTTGTTACCGGTCTGTTGATTAAAAAAAAAAAATCAATGTATTATATTTGATTGTCATCAGAAATAGCAATAAATGCTAAAGGCATAATGCAGCCCTTTTTGGAGGTGATTTTACAAATAACACAGTGTCACTGATACAATAACATTTTAAATAACTTATGTTATATATAGGCCTTCTGTAAAACTTGAACATGGAGCAGAGCTTAAAAGTATGTCAAAATGTAAAGATATGGGTAAGAATAACATTGAATTGAAGACTAAAAAATGTAGTTTTCCTACAGCAAACTTACAGTGAAGGTTGTAATTTTTAAATTGCTAGCCAGCATTTCTCACCCCCCCACCAATGACAGACTGATCTCTTATTAATGAAAGATGATTACAGTAACTCCCAATTACCCTCTGTTGTTTTGAATGTATTGTCATTAGTGTAAGTTACATAAAAAAGAAAAATACTGCTCATATCCCATGGAGAAACAGCACTGTTTAGATAAATAAATCCCTAACGTCTGAGCATGCCCAGTTTTTTGGGTTTTTTTACATGGCTTTATACTAAAGATAAATTCAGAGCCTTGTGAGATAAACAGTATATGTCCTTTATGGGTAAATCAGAGAGTCTGATTAATAGGATCAAAATCTGCTAACGTCAATGTTAGTTACTATAGGAAAATGCTTCAAGTGACATCAGAGGCAACAGAAATCTAGAAGCTGGGCTTACTATGATTGGCCAGCCTGTGTGCCACAAAATGGTGTAAAATGGGACAATTAATAAAGGTATGGGAGTTGTGTCAGGACTTACATAAACAAGTTGTAAGTGTCATTCTGTGCATTAATCCAATTCTAAGAGATTATATGTATTGCCGATATCCTGGTCCGTGGAAGCAAGCTCCTGGGCGTGGTACTGGTGTTTGGTCTATCTTCTGCTATCAGAGGTGTAAAAGCACCACACAATTCTGCTGGATAGGTTTGAACAAGGTTCTTACCAAGTCCAATTGAAGTAGCAGATTGTGACACATGCCAACTGTAAATACCAAACCAAATTCTTCAAAATAGTGTACTGAAAACATGGGACATTAATGTACTTTTAAGCCACAGTAATACCTCAGCTTATATTTTTTTTAAGGGACTGTCACCACAGCAGTAAGTTTAATTACATTTTAAAGTGCATTACAATTTTACTATACATTGTACTTGCAGTTACCTCTACAGTAAATTATTTCTGTACTTAGAATTTATTTTGTGGCTCCTGTATGCTAATGTGCGGTTTGTGGTGCTTAATAAGGGCAGGAGAGGGTTCTAACTGCCAGAAAAAACTTAGGGTTATTATTTTGGACACTACATAGGCATACTGTAATCCAAATTAGCACATTAAATCAACTAATCGATAACACAATTTACAATTGTTCATGCTTTTTAAGAAGAACCTAAAAAACAACTTGAATTTAGGGTGACAGTGTCCCTTTAAATACTAATGAACGGTATAAACACTTTGCTTAGTTTATTGTGATTAAAAAGCTACTTCATTATGGCACATCCTTAGTGGCATTGTTTGGGGATATGTGCTGCACTTCCTGCTACAGGGAAGAGATCCACCAGCTCACAGAATGTGCAAAGAACATTTTTAGTGGGGGGTTTTTGTGGCTCCTAACTTTTATCCGTTCTGATCAACCCTGGTTGTAGGTCAGATAAGTTCAACTAGCTCCGTTACAAGAGTGTAAATTATCAAGGTAACACCGGTTATTCAAAATGTACATAAAAACTGCAAATATGAGGTTTCCATGTCCCTTTACAAAAGTCAGATTTGTTGAATCAAAATATATGTATTTAAAAGTAAGAGGTCTCACCGGTCGGCTGTCCTTTGCTTGAGCTCCTGAAAAAAAAAACATGATTAGGATTAAAAATAAAATTATTGGAGAAATACAAGTTCTGTGTTTTAAACTCAGACGGAAGATATTCGGTAACAATTAAATATAGTATAGTAACATCATAAAACTAAAACACTATTATCATTTATTTTTTTATTATTATCATTTATTTGTAATGCACCAACATATTCCGTAGCGCTATAAATGGGTTAAAGTCAAGGTAAAACAATAGCAGTATTAACACGTTGCAAAGGATGGAGAGCACAGTATTTGAGCTTAGAATCCAGTGTCCAAAGTGCTTTCTCCAAAGCAACTTGCAAGATTGAATTTTAAATAAAAAATTCGGCCAGTTCTAAACAAGCAAATTCTAAATATAATGTAAACAAAAATATGTAATCATAGTATCTTTATCATACCATAGGGAGCCAAAATGAGTTTAGTTTTTCCATCCAAAATCTGAGTTTCAAGCTTTAAGCCATCTCTAAAGAGGAAAACAACATTAATGGTATTGTTACTTGTAAGATCACTTCGAATAACAACATAATAATATTATGAAACAGTCATGTGTAATAATGCACCAAGTTGCTGTGTGAATTGCTAGAGTTTTCATTTGCCTAGACCAGTGGTGGGCAACAGGTGGCCTGTAAGGCCACATGTGGCTCTCAATATGTCTCATGTGGCCCCAGCCTGTTCTCTCTCTCTCTCAAGAGAAAGTATACCCCTCTTCCACAATACAATAATGTTAAAAAATTGCAATTTTACCATATTACTTTGAGTAAAATAATAGGAATTAAAAGCACTGTGAGGCACTTTAAGAACTCAGTCGATGCTCTTCAAGTGAAATAATTTGCCTGTCGTTTATGTAAACTGCATTGTGGGTAGTAAAATGATCAAATAAAAGGATATTAATGTAATAATAAATAATGAAAGATGTATGGTGGAGGCTTTACAATGGTTTACTCTAAATGTAACATGGCTATCTGACAACACCACATAATTATTAGCATTAGAAAAATTACTTTACATTTCGAAAATATGTCAAAACCTACAAAGTATCCGCTCTATTTTTTCCTTTCTTACATGTGAAAGATGATCATTTGTGCGTTTTCTTCTTCATTTTGATGCCCTCAGCACAAAAGCTAAATTAACTATTTAAGTGCTCTGGAGGGCTTATCCCTGTCAGCCAATGGGCAGTAATATAGATGAAAAAGTCTTATTTTCATGACTACACAGATACACCTATAGTATCATTTGTGCATTCCAGTTAGCTTCCAGATAGAAAAAAAGAATATATGTTTAAAATATTATAAAATAATTTTTATATTAAAACATACTCTTAGTAACGGCTGAACAAAATACAGTGCCTTGCAAAGGTACTCCCCCCCCCCCCCCCATTGACTTTTTGCCTATTTTGTTACATTACAGCCTTAAGTTCAATGTTTTGTTAATCTGAATTTTATGTGATGGATCAGAACACAATAGTCTAAGTTGGTGAAGTGAAATAAGAAAAATATATACATAAAACTATTTTTAAAAAATAGAAAACAGAAAATTGGCAAGTGCGTATGTATTCACCCCCTTTGTTATGAAGCCCATAAAAAGCTCTGGTGCAACCAATTACCTTCACAAGTAACATAATTAGTGAAATGATGTCCACCTGTGTGCAATCTAAGTGTCACATGATCTGTCATTACATATAGACAAGTTTTTTGAAAGGCCCCAGAGGCTGCAACACCTAAGCAAGAGGCACCACTAACCAAACACTGCCATGAAGACCAAGGAACTCTACAAACAAGTAAGGGATAATGTTGTTGAGAAATACAAGTCAGGGTTAGGTTTAAAAAAAAATATCCAAATCTTTGATGATCCCCAGGAGCACCATCAAACCTATCATAACTAAATGGAAAGAACATGGCACAACAGCAAACCTGCCAAGAGACGTCCGCCCACCAAAACTCCCGGACCGGGCAAGGAGGGCATTAATCAGAGACCTAAGGTAACCCAGGAGAGCTGCAGAGTTCCACAGCAGAGACTGGATTATCTGTACATAGGACGACAATAAGCCGTATGCTTCATAGAGTTGGGCTTTATGGCAGAGTGGCCAGAAGAAAGCCATTACTTTCAGCAAAAAACAAAATGGAATGTTTTGAGTTTGCAAAAAGGCATGTGGGAGACTCCCAAAATGTATGGAGAAATGTGCCCTGGTCTGATGAGACTAAAATTTCACTTTTCGTCCATCAAGGAAAACGCTATGTCTGGCGCAAACCCAACACATCACCCAAAGAACACCATCCATTTCAGCAGCCAGGACTGAGGGAAAGATGGATAGTGCTAAATACAGGGATATTCTTGAGCAAAACCTGTACCACTCTGTGCATGATTTGAGGCTAGGACGGAGGTTCACCTTCCAGAAGGACAATGACCCCCAAAACACGGCTAAAGCAAAACTTGAGTGATTTAAGGAGAAACATGTAACTGTGTTGGAATGGCCTAGTCAAGGCCCAGACCTCAATCCAATAGAAAATCTGTGGCCAGACTTAAAGATTGCTGTTCACAAGCGCATACCATCCAACTTGAAGGAGCTGGAGTCTGTTTTGCAAGGAGGAATGGGCATAAATTCCTGTGGTAAAATGTGGCAAGCTCATAGAGACTTATCCAAAGCGACTTGGAGCTGTGATTGCTGCAAAACGTGGCTCTACAAAGTATTGTCTTTAGGGGGGGTCAATAGTTATGCACTTTGACTTTCTGTTATTTTGTCCTATTTGTTGTCTGCTTCACAAAAGAAAACAAAAAAACATCCTCAAAGCTGTGGGCATGTTCTGTAAATGAAATGATGCAAATCCTCAAACAATCCATGTTAATTCCAGGTTGTGAGGCAACAAAACACGAAAAATGCCAAGGGAGTAAAAACTTTTGCAAGGCACTATATGTTCCTTGTACGTTTAAATGGTTACTAACTTAACAATACATTACATTAACAGTCATTATGGCATTTCACTTAAATGACAAAGGAGAGTAAACAAACGTACAAATGTGAATAATTAATATGCTAGCTGTGCAAACAATTAAACAGTGTTATATTATTAGTATCAGTGTTTCTCAACCTTTTTGACCTAGGGACCAGCTTGTTAATTTCCAACGCTTCTGGGAAACCACTTTTGAGGTCCAGATTATATCTAACAGGGGGACACTTATGTGGCCACTTAATTGATTAGACCGCCAAAGGCAGACATACTGTATAATGCATTAATTGTTAATACATTTACTTTTTTCTGACTTTCTAAATTGTTGTTTAGTCATTCAGCCGTGGCCAACTCTCCTTGACCCCATGGACTGCAGCAAGCCAAGATCATCATGTATATGGTTGTGCTCATCCATAAGGTTTCCTTAGCAAATATAATGGAGTGGGTTTCCAGTTCCTTCTCCAGTGGACCACAATTTGTCTCATCTCTCTGCTATTACCGGTCCATCTTCGGTGACCCTACATGGTATAGCTCACAGCTTCACAAGCCCCTTTACCACAACAAGGTAGCAATCCAGAAGGAGACTTTGTAAACACTAGAATATATTTCAATTGTATAAGTCAATATATGTCATGTCTGATATGAGCTGCATTGTACATTTTAAAATCAAATTACATATATCTACATAATTTAGATCAATGTTTTAATTTTGGGCAGAACTACTAAATGGCAAAGAGATGAGGACCACTGTTCCTGAGAGTTCATTCATAGAAATATAGATAAACTGTATATATATATATAAATAATATACCATGTATTTATCACAATAATAGACAGTGACATGCTCTTTGACACAATGAAGAATTCTGGAATACCATATAGATGTCCAGGTGAGATCCTCCCACTGACACCAGGTCATAACAACTCACCCCAGGTTCATGGCACCCACTCCGAGGGTCGCTGACATCTAACACACGGACCCACTAATACACAGTCCTATCCGAGCCTCCAGCCGTCTCTCACCCTCAATCATCCTGCGCACAGCACTTCCCGGACTCCCAGTGTGTACGTTGGTTGCTGGCACCATTCAAACACGCACACAGTGATTGGATAACCGTGTGTGACCACTGACCAATCAAAATGCGTCTTACTATCTGGTTAGCGAAACGTCAGTTGGAAATACAGTTGATGGATTAGCTGGTATATCCACCATCTTTATTGTGGGCAAAAGCATTCTTGCTGCTGAAAGGATGAATGTCAGCATTCGTCCATCAAAATTATCATGGCATATAATTCAAACTCAGCTTAGATAGAGGAATATTTTAGTTTATCCTTAATATTTTAAGTCTTTTATTGTAAAATGTATTGGAAAATTACTGAATTCCAGAAACTAAAAGTACAACTGAAGTATCATATTCATAGTATATATGTATAGTATTTTTGAAGAAGTTGATATAATATTATTATACACAATTCAAATTAAATACATTACATCCTTTAATTATGAGCTATCATATTCAAATGTGGGATCTTTCCCACATTTGTGTTAATGACAGAATTTTTTTTTTATCCTTAAAAGTTTAGAAATTTGGAAGAAATGACGCAGTCATCTAAATATAAGATTTTCTTTTTCTTGAAAACATAGTTTATGTTCCTGTTTTACATACATGTTAATTTTATTTGTTACACATGTCACAAGCATGTGAAGCTTTTACCAAACTACAGTTGTCCCTTAAATGGTTTCTTTGTGACAAATTCCACATAGCATTTACTTTATCGTGTAGGCTCAATGGTTGGGATAAATTATAAAACTATATTTAACCAGAACAAACTAGGCATCCAAGTTATATATCAATATATACATATCCTGAATGCATATAAAATGACGAGCTCCACAAACAAAAATAATCTGTGCTCAAACACAGTTCCTTTCAATTGTGGAGCCATCCACTGATGATCCTTCTGGAACCTGTTACTTTCTCAAGATCTCTGTCTCTTACTTACCCTCTCTTGCCCTTCCTCTGTCTCTTACACCACCTGTTTCTTATCCCACTCTTTCCATCCTCCTTCTCTTCTCTTCTCCCAACATATATCTCTTTCTACTTCTCTCTTTCCCTCTCTTTTCTTGTCCTGTCTTTCTTCCCCCTTGTATCCTCTTTTGTCTCTATTCCCTATCCTCCGTGTCTTTCTACACCCTATTTTACCCATGTACGTTTGAGTTTTTCTTCAACAATTTTGAGAATCAGTGTCCTGGGATGGCAGACAAGGGCATCCACTAGGGAAGTCACTTGAAAATGGGGCACAGCGGATAAGCATAATGTGGGTTGTTTGTTATTGTTGTTGTTTTTTTTTAAATGTAAACATAATTCCTATAGTCACCTGCTCCTTCTTCTTTCACATACTTTGTTTACCCCTCCCATAACCCCTTCCTCTCTCTCATATGTCTGCAGAGTGTAATTACTTTGCATCTATGTTGTGCACTATGGTACATACACAGATCTGCAAGAGAAGGAGTACATAGTCAGTACCTGCTCTCCACACCTCCCTACTCATCTTGTCTTTTTTCTTTCTTGTTTCCTCTCCTGTCTCTTTCTCTCCCTTTCTGCTGTCCTCTTTTCCTTTCCTGTATTTCTCTTCCTCTCCTCTTTATAGCCCCTTTTCCCCCTGCTATGACTTTTGTCTTTCTCACTATCTTCTTCTGCTCTGTTTTTTCTCTCTTCTTCTATTCTATCTCCACATCCCCACTGTGTGCTGTCTCTGTCTGCTTTTTCATTTTGATTTCTATACAGGTTTCTGTATCCAGTTTATGGTCACTCAACTGCTTTGGGTTTGGTCACTGCATTGAGATACTAAAACAGCAACTACCCTAGGTGGAGGGATCTGTAACACTATATCTTGCACACATTTCTCGCCTTAGTGATATTACCTCTCTAAAAGGCTCTGATTTTTCTTTATGCTTGGTTTTATTTATTTTCCTTGCTAGAGACAATGCATCACCTCCTCTGTCCTACCCCCCCCCCCCCCCCCCCCCCCTCTGTCTCTTTCTCTTCCCTCTCTCTTTTCTATATCCTCTGTGATAAAGTGATGCAAAGGCATGATAGCGCCAGAAGGTGTCTATGAGACGCTTAGGCTAAATAAAGCCATATGCCCAATCTGGATCTACAATTATCTGCACTTGTAAATAATTTCTGAGAAGCCCTATGTAGGCTGCACATGTTTCTGAGCAGGGAGGACTGTGAGAGACAGAGGAAAAGATTCTGTTGAATTAAGTTGATTCACAGTTCTCATTTGGGATTGAATTAAAAAAACATAACTGTAAGGGGCTAACGAAAACCTCTTAATTTTAAAAGGGCAGATTTTAAGGGTCTAAGGGCAGTGATTCAACGTATAGACTGGGACAGAGAACTGACCAGGTAAAAATACTGAACATAAATGGACCAACGTTCAAATCCTTACTAAATAAACATACTTATCACCATATACCATGTGGAATAAAGTATGAGTAAATCCACAACCCATGTGGTTAGCAATGAATTAAAGATGAAGATGAGGAGTAAAAAACAAGCATTAAAATTATACAAACAAGATGGGACAGAGACTGCTTTACGCATAGTACAAGGAAATCAACAAGGCTTGCAAAAGGGATATTAGACTGCCTAAAATCGAAAGGAAAAGTTAGTTGCAAAGGAGAGTAAGACTAACCCCGCTAAAATATTTTTTGAAATATATTAATGGAAAGAAGGGCCAGGAAGGTAGCTATAGGAACATTACAATATGACACAGGCCATCTGATAAATAGTGACCAGGAAAAGGCAGATTAGCTAAATAGGTTCTTTTCTTTGGTATACACAAGGGAGGGTACCCAGTGGTTGGGTCACTGCAACATAATGGGGCTACGCTACCTTCACCAAATAACTGGTTGACGCAAGAAGAAATCCAAAAGAGGTTGGAAAAAATAAATCTTAATAAAGCCCCAGGTCCTGATGGAGTACTGAGGGAACTGGGCTCTGTAATAGCAAAAACCATTATATCTAATTTTCAGGATTCACTCAACACACGGTTCTCTACCAGATGACCGGAGAAAGGCCAGAGGGTGATACCTATATTTAAGAAGGGTGCAAGAGCAAATCCAGGGAAATACAGACCAGTGAGTCTCACTTCGGTAGTGGGAAAGCTTTTTAGAAGTGCTACTAAGAGATAATATACAGGAATATGTCCATTCAAACAGGATTATAAGTAGGAGCCAACTAGGATTTATGAAGGATAGGTCATTTCAAATAAACTAATTAGTTTTTATGAGGAGGTTAGTAGGAGCTTGGATCAAGGCAAACTTCAGTGAATGTAGTCTATTTGGATTTTGCAAAGGATTTTGATACAGTGCCACATGGAGACTATTGAGCAAACTAAGGGATTCAGGAATTGACATAAATATTTGCTTATTAATTGAGAGCTGGCTAAAAGGACAGGAAGCAAAGGGTTGTTGTAAATGGAACATACTACTGACTAATTTGGTACGTGGGGTTCTCAGGGCTCAGTATTAGGTCCCCTCCTTTTTAACATATTTATTAATGATTGGAAGTGGGATTGGACTGTGGTGTCTCCACTTTTGCTGATGACACAAAAGTTGTGCAATGGTAATTAAATCAGAAAAAATGTACTTTCCCTCCAAAGGGATTTGCATAAATTAGAGGAAATGGGTATCTAAGTGGCAGATGAGATTTAATACACTATAAATGTAAAGTTATGCATCGGGAGGGAAAAATGTTTGCCATGCAATTTATAGTCTTAATGGAGCGATCTATGGGATATTGGATATTGGAAATGGATTTGGGAAGTATCTGTGGACAACCTAGGTAACAGAGAGCAATGCCCATGCAGCAGCTGCAAAGGCAAGTAAAATATTATGCATGTATTAAGAAGGGTATAGAAGCAAGGGAGGCAAATATACTTCTCCCACTATACAAATCCCTAGTACACCCTCATTTGGAATATGGAGTACAATTTTGGCACCACCTAAACATAAAAAGGACATGTTAGAGCTGTAAAATGTACAGAGAAGGGCAACAAAGCTAATAAAGGGAATGAAGAGGCTAGTTATGAAGAAAGACTAACAAAAATAAACTTATTTTACTCTAGAAAAAAGGTGTCAAAGAGGGGATATGATTACCTTACATAAATATATCCAGGGTTAATACAAGACTTTGTCAAGGGAACTTTTTGTGCCAAGAGGTTTTCAAACTGACAAGGGGACATCGTTTGAGATTAGAAGTAAATTCACCTAAAGAAAAAGGAAAAGAGTTCTTCACAGTAAGGGTGGTTTAATCTGTGGAATTCTCTACCAAAGGAGGTGGTGACAGCGGATACGATAGATAACTTTAAAAAATAATTGGATGGGGGGCGTGTCTAGCCAAGTGAAGAGAGCAGATGTGCTGAGGAGCTGCTCTCCCTCAGGAAAATGCTAATAGGGGTTTTTCTCATCCAAATTTGGCCAAATCATCCCCAAAGTAACTTCACCAGTTACAGGGGAGGAAAAGGAGCATAAAGACATTAATTACGAGCAGATAGAGTCGGGGGCAACAGCGTCACGAAGGTTGAGGCCTGCAACATCTTGCCTTCTCGTTGGCTGCACCTCCCTGTGTTCCCCAGCACAGGTGGAGGGTCCAGATAGGGCCTCGGAAGCAGTAAAAGGAGGGCTTAGAATGGAAGAGACCCGCAAGGGGGGACCTGCTGCGGCGCAGAGAGACACAGAGGTGGAAGTTGAGTAGGAGCCATGGGGGAGTCGGGGGTCAGCCAGGGCATACTCGGCAGCGGGCTATTTATATAAAGGGCACCACTAACACCAGACGTACTCACCTCCGGAGCTGGGTAGGAGGCAGGGGGCACTCAGCCAGAGGTCCGGGATGCTCCGGCTAGGGCGGGGGCCCAGCTCCAGGGCAGCAAGCCGCCATCTTCTTCCACAAGGCGGAGGTACCGCCGGAGGCCCCTTCCCCGCAGCAAGGCCGCATTGAGCTCTGATGCGGCCCCAGGTGAGTGGCCCCCAGGTGGGGTAGAAGAGACAGGGCCCCCTGGGACCCTGGCCGGAGTTCTCTGAAAGAGAGAGGACCCATGCTGTTATTCCCACGTGGGCTTTTCCCGCCAGTGGAGGGGCGGCCATCTTCCCACTAAAGGGAATAGGAGACGAAGGGGGCGGAGCCAGCGTCCTAAAAATGGTGACGCAGCTTAGACAGGCTCCGTGGCCTGGCAGGGCAGCACAACCTCACAGTGCTCTAGGTGCTGCTGTAACGGTCCCTGAATGGGACCGCAGCCACCCATTAGGCCCCAGGCACCCCGAGAGAGCAGGGGCTTGGAGAAGAGGACCTGAGGCTTCTACCATTACATCAAAGGGCCACCAGGTACTCCTCCTCATCCCAACAAACCCACGCAGCCAGCTTGCTCAGCTAATGGGACAGTGTATGTTATATGAAGCCTATTAAAGCTTACTCTATTTTGTGAACATTTTCTCAGTTTTTACACTTCTTAAGCCCTAAAGTCGCTGTATATACTTGAACAGAACACAAGCCGGGAGACAGAAGGCCATCTTAAACTGAGTGAACAACTTTGGGCCTTGGAGCTGCAGGGTCTACGCGGCCTGAAACATCTCCTAGGGCTGGGTAGGATTTAAACTTAGATATCACCCTCACAGATACCATGGGATAGGGAGTTTAGAGATGGGAGGCTCTGGACAGGCACAACTCCACTCATGCTAAAGGCTCGACTTGCATCAACCACCTACTCCTTGCAGTAGTTACTTACTCTTTGCTCCGAATGATTTAATTCAGAGGTGACCCCTCACGAATATGCTACCTCATCTACAAACTAGCTCTGACGAACAAACCGCACACAGCAATTGTCTTCTTCTGTTGAAAATGGGCAAATCAAAAAAAAGTCTACCTTCAAAGAGCATACAGGAACTCTTTAACAAACCGGAGGTACCCCCCTCTCAGTCTCCAAGTCCTCCCTCCGAGCAAATGGAACCGCCAGAGATTGAGGGAGACGACTTCCAGTTTATCACGTGACATGAATCTTACAGCCAAGTCTATTGCTATCATAGGGCAAATGCTACAAGCTCAATCAGCGCAATTGGTGAAAGACATCAGGAAAGACCTCTACGAACTGGGTCAAAGAACTAACCTCCTAGAGAAAACAACTGATACAATTTCTGGAAGCCCAGGAACAGGACAGAGCCAAAATCTCTACTCTGACAGCTAAAGTATCACTCCTAGATGACAAAAATTGACGATCTAGAAAATAGATTGACGGGGACACAACGTCAGAGTATGCGGAGTACCAAAAACAGTCCCGGATCTAATACAATACCTAACAGCTCTGATCTCAAATATCCTACGAGAGGTAGCCGACTGCTCTTGGGAGATCGAGCAAGCTCATAGAGCCCTGGGGGCCTCAAGAAACCAGGAAACTTCCTAAGGACATAATTGTGCGTTTCCTAAGGCAAAGAACCAGAGATTTGATCCTTTAATGCTACAAGGAAAATGCCAGCCATCAACAGACCAGATGGCGCATTGCTTCAAATCTACATGGACCTATCCCCGAGGACATTGGAAAAACGCAGAGCATTGAAGCCGGCCCTAGCCATCCTCATTAAACACAAAATACCATACAGATGGGGCTTTCCTTTTTCCCTCTCGTTCCAATATAAGGGGACTACCTACTCACATGCCCGAAGAATGCACCAAACTTTTACACTGACTCCACTTGGCGACTTCAGATGAGTTATGCCCAGCTGATGAACAGGCGCCCAACCCCAAGACCCTCCAAAGCCTGGTCAACAGCAAGAAACCACATCGTCCAACTTCGAATTTAGACTCTAAGCCGGCCCTACATCAGATCCTTAGGCCAGCCTTCCAAGCAAGCCGGGACAAACTTAAGCTTTGACTGATGGACGTTTGTTGTCATTTCTACTTGTTTAACTCATAATCATAGTCAGAACATTTTACTAATTTTGCCTATAGATAAAGTGTTTAGAGCTAACAGAGCTGCGGCCTAGACCGAGGCAATTAGAAGTTAATATATTTTCACATAAAGCCTAGGATTCACAGCTTCTCTTTATATAAGTTCAATTGCTAATTTACCAGCATCATGGTCTGTTACTAGGCTAGACTAAAATCTCAATCTCTTTTGATTGCAATTATGCGGTAGTTTGAGGTAGCTAAGATAATGCCTGCTGGAGCACCCAATGGGACTCTACACTCAGAACCGTAATGTTAAAATTGTTTAGGATAAAGTTGTTTGTATTTTGTTGCCTATGTATATTTTTCGTCCCAAGAGTTAAAGATATTTACTCCATTGTACTGTACGATTTCTCTCTCTTCACCTTCCTCAGAGGCGCATCCACGGTGTTCCAGTCTGGCTCGTCCGTTTCTCCAGGGAGTGGTGCCAGGGCCTCTGCAGACGCACGGTGGTCGGCCCGTCTCTGAGCCTACTAGGGTAACAGCACATGGCTAATTCACAACACACTTTCATCTCCCATAATGTCAGAGGCTTTAACTCACCTAATAAAAGGAGCTAAAGCTTTTATTACATATAGGAAAGATAACCTTCAGTTCTCTTTCTTCAAGAGACTCACCTTGCACAAGGCAAAATCCCTTCTTTTTTGCACAAAGATTACCGACCTTCCATACCTCTAACCAGAAAACCAAAAGAGCGGGAGCTGCGATATTGATACACAAAAAAAATCCCATTTAAAGTAATCACAAAAAAATGAGGATAATTTTTGTCGAGGTAGGTTGGGGCTTTATTCCTGGCGAAATGTGTCTCCTGTAAGAAGATCACCATGGGGTTAAGGGTCTTATAGTATAGGAAAGCCTTCCTTCGCTTGAAAGGGGAGTTGAAACCTTTCACATTATGGGTAAGTAGTGTCATTGGTGCGGTCATGGATAGACTTGAGGTGTATATTTCTGGTGCATTAATGTAGCCTTACCCTTCCGGAGGAGCGCCGAGGAGGGAGTGAAGAGCGGATTTCCCCCTCTGGGGGATAGGAGTGGTTGAGCCCGGCCAAGAAGAGGTCCAGTATGATTAGCTCTGTGGGGGGAAAAGAGGCATGAGTATAAGTAGTGCAGAGGCGGTCCCAAGAAGTCTAAGGGAGGCAAGATTATACCGGACAAGTCTGGCAGTATCTCAGAACTACTAGAACCCAACTCAATAGGCTGAAATGAGATTCGTTCCAATCTCTGAGGCCAGGCAACTTGACAGGCCGCTGCCTCAAGTCCAGCTATGTAGAGCAAACCCTGATTTTGTTCAAAATCCCCTAAACAGCCATAGAGAAAGAGAAAACAAGAACTAGGAGGCACTAAGTGGTAAGTTTCGTTTAGGCAGTAGGGGGGGAGTACAGGGGCAAGAGAGCCCATGCTGATAGGTGACAAGGAGAAGAGCAGCAATGAAGAAAACACAGAGGGAAGAGAGAACAGTTGCTGCCAAAAAGGTCTGACTGTCCCAAGACCACCCGTCTTGTCTTAAACATTCTACCCTCTTGGAACCCTAGAGCCTCTGTTCCAATTCCCGCCGGCAAGGCCAAGCAAAAGTAACCTAGAAAAGTATTAAGAAAACAGAATAAGACAGAACCTATGAATAAGCTTATTTAAACGTTAACAACATAATTTTTTATCTTGACTAAAGCAGAGTAAACCTTTAGACCCGGTCCAGTAAAGAAAGATTCCTGATGGACTGGCTATACTATCTGCATGTGTATTAAAACTTATAGCTTTATCAGTCAGCTAACACCTGCTGAAGAGGGGAGGAAAAGCAAAACATGGATTAGTAACATTCCAAAAGTCTTTGGTAAACATGGCCCCGCTAAGGGCCCCAGGCTCCTTTGAGGACCTAAGTAAAAAAAGTAAGAAAAATAACACGTCCTGGGAAAAGGCCAGGTCAGTTCCAGGTGGCTTCCATGTTAGTCTACTACCCAGGGAATTTTGATATGGTGTTTTTAAGCCCTTGTAAATCCTTAGGATGCGAAATAGTCTTTGCTAGCCAGTTGATCTTTTCAAGCGGACCAGCCTGTTTGAAAGTCACTGGAGTTTGCAGCAGCATCTGAATTATTGCATTTACGAGTCCACTGATCTGGGAGGGTCGTCTATGAGTGGTCTTTGAGGCTTGGTCAGAGGGCCTCTTGTGCCTGGTCACTTCAGACCATTGCCTTTTCGGGAGAAGGTAAAGCTGTTGATGCAGGTGATGTCGAGGTCGGGTCCCCCCCAGAGAGATCCAGACTCTTCAGAAGTTCTTGGCAGTCTTCTAGAGAACGTGTTGTATACTGGGTGCTCCCTACTGAAAAAATAAGGGCAATGGGGATCCCAACGGTACCTGATGCCGTAGGTGGAGAAGAACTTCCAGGGCTGGCCTCATCAGCCTCCGTTTTTGAAGTGTGAAGGGGAGTGATCCGCAAAAATTGAAGTTTGGCCCCGTCTGGACCTGTGATCACAGCCTTCTTGCGGGTAGTTGCCAGGATTAGATCCCTTGATTGTTGCGTAGTAGCCTTACAATGATGTCCTTTGGGAAGGTCTAGGTTACGACTTCCCCCAAGGGCTCTATGGGCACGCTCCACTTCCCATTCATGGTCTGGATGACCTGAGAGGATCTCGTCGATCGTGGCTTCTAAGGTAGCGAGGAAGGTCGACTATTGCCGTAGGCACGCCTCTGATCCTCAGGTTGAATCGCCTGGATCTATTCTCCAAATCCTCCAGTTTATCTTCTATGCCACAAATACGGGAGGTGTTATCCACAATGGTGGCCCTGTCTCTCTCCTGGGCCTCTACCACTTGGTCAATGGTCTCTTCAAGTTGATGGGTCCTTTGGCCAATCTCATGTATGTCTTTCTGCAAAGATATGACCGCGCCTGTCTATGTGAAGAGGCCAGGAGAGCCTCAATTCTTGCCATTGAATCGCTGTTGATGGAGACTTCAGGCTGTGGGGCCCCCTCCAGGGGATCCAGGTCAGAGGGTGTCAGATTGCTCCGAGACCGGGTCCTTCATCAGTGCCAACTGTGTTTCTGAAGCCTTGAAATGTTCGTCAATTTTTTTGGATGTTAATGACTTTTCGTTTTTCACCATTTTTATGGAGATGCTTCTACCCGGGGGTAGCCATTGAGTGTCCAGACAACGGATGGATTCCACTGGGGGGGTCACTCGGTATTAGCTTTTACCTCTCAAGTATTTAGGTCTGTTGTAGTCTGTCTTGTCTGTTCATATTCTGTACTGAGATCTTGGCATCTCTCAGGCCCTGCCGGCGGGAACTGTGCTCGGCTCCTTCAGCTACATCTCACTTAGGCTGATATGCCCCGCAGTTCAGTGCCCCCAGCAGATCTGGGTTGTGTACTTATCAGAGTCCCACCAAGTGTGATCTGTGCAAACTTTTCAGTGCAGGACTTGAAATGAGTTTTTTAGGATAATATTTTTTTAATAACAGGTATTACACAGACAAGTCACAATATTATTATAACCAACAGATAATATTGCAAATAACCTCTGTGTGCAGCACGGACAGCAGCTAGACGGCATGGTAGTGAGTCAGTAAATGCTGGAAGGTTGGCAAGGGTATCTGGAGCCATGCAGACTGCAGTGCATACGACAGCTGCTGAAGATGTGCGTGGATGGAGAATCCATATAGTAAACATGGTGATCAAGGTGGTCCCAAAGGTGCTCAATGGGGTTTAAGTTTGGAGAATTTGGAGGTCAGGAAAGTACTTTGAAGTCTTCATCATGTTCCTCTTCCCACTTCTGGATAATTCTGGCAATATGACATGTTGCATTTCTGCTGGAATATGCAATCTGCTCCAGGTAAGGACTAATCATCATATATTGGGTGTACTCTGATCAGCAAGGATGAATAGATAACCTAATGGGTCTAAGAGTGCCCTTCCTTAGGTTATGAGTGGACCAAGACAATGCCAAGAACACATTCCCTAGACCATAACACTGCCTCCACCAGCTTGTGTTCTTCCAACAGTGGATTGCAGAATATTTGTTCTCTGAGGTTTTGCGCTGACACGCCGACATCCTTCCAGTCAATGGAGACTCATCAGAGAAGGCAACCCTTTGCAAGGAGAAGCAGTCCAATGTTGGTACTGTTGTGCAAATTGAAGCCATTTCTGCAGACTGAACCCCTCGTCAGCATGGGTGCAGTGACCAGCCGTTTGCTTTGGAGCCCCATATGTAACAGGATTCACTGTGCTGTCATTTTAGACACACATCTGGTAGCACCCTGGTTCGTTTAGATGGTGAGTTGTCAACTGTAGCATTTCAGTTGGCCCTCACACACACCTTCAAAGCCGCTGTTCGCTCTGACATCAATGGCATGTGGTGCTCCCAGTTTCCAATGACGTTTATTCGCAGTGGTGCTGTTTGTTTAGTCATGGTATAATTTAACCACAGCAGCACGCAAACAGTTCACAAACCTGCACTGTTTCAGAAATACATGCCCACCCTTGGCCGAAAGCCAGTGATCATCCCCTTTTCAAAACAGAGAAATTGCATTTTTCTACCCCACTACAGCAATGGTTGATATGTTTGCAGAATGCGTACATGTCACCTTATGTACCCACCAAACCAGCTCACGACACGTGCTGTATTTCATTGGCTACACACTGCTGAGGTCAAAAGTAGCCAGTCGGTCTTAATAATTTGACGTGACCCGGTATTTGCTTTATGTCGGATGCTGATCATTATTTTGAAAGTTTATTGCATATATTTTGATTTTATGTTGTAATCACCTGAACCTTTAACTATAATAACTATACATCTAAGATGCATGACTACAGGAGAAGAAATGGGGGCAGACGGAAATGACACACTAGCCGCTCAAAGCAGCCTTTGGCGGTGTGAGTGGTGGCGGTTGTTTGGAGCTCCATGTAACACCAAAACTCTTGTTGGTGCCCTGGAAAAAACGTTGCTAGATCGGAGGGTCTAAACCCTGAGAGATAACGCGTCTGGGAACAACCTATACCGCCCCTACCATAGTAGATTTATTGAGCGAAGAGGGAGCTTCAATAGCATCGGAAACTGAATGCTAAGCAGAGACGGCGTCCTCAGGATTGCGTGCAGCTGCATTGAAAAAAGGGGTGCTGGAGGTTGGTAACAAGTGAAGGTCTACGGTGGATGGGGTGAAGGGGTCCATAACAGCTGTGGAAGGGAGGGGAGACTCCCCTCTTAGAGACAACACACCATAATGCGGCTTCGGAATCCTATTTCCACAAACTAAAGCTGCTAAGCTGGCCAAGAAAAAGTACTTTTTTGTTTCATTTTGCAGAATATGCAATATATTATAATGCACTCACTTCTTAGAAAAAAAGTATTCAGGAACAACTAAAAATACTAATTTTTTTTTTTCAAACATCTTTTTATTAAATGGAGTTTGCGTCAGAACAGAAGTGGATTAATACATTTCAACCATTGGTGAGCAAATATAGCAATGTTCATAGTAGCCATACTTATACATCATCTGCCTAGCAATCCGTGGGCTTTATTGCTCCAAATAAATTTAAATATTATATTCTGCAATCTGTTAGATCTTTGAGATCTAGCGGTAGGGGAAGGGTCCTGAAAAGGTACAATATTTTGGGCAGAATATTCATCTTGGTGGACGGTGATGCGGCCAGTCCATGATTATGTTTAGCTTTGACCAGCTTTGTATATTCTTTGTTAATTTTCTGAAGCAATGGGGGGTAGATTTGCTTAGTATATTCCCGCTACCCTCCTTGTAATATGAAACCCCTAGATATTTGATTGATGTTTTGGCCAGGAAAAGTTATAAGTCCTTTGCAAATTCTGTAAGATCTGTCAATGGTATTCCTACATCTAAGGCCTTGGTTTTCTCCAGGTCTAATTTTTAGCCCCCGATATCTCCCAAAAGTCAGTAATACCGTCAGCAAGGACGGGATCGAGCTCTTGGTGTATGTCAGGAGTGCATAGGAGGTCATCCGCAAAACAGGGAGCATTTGAGGTCTTGGAGGCCGATTCTCAGGCCCCTTATGTTTGCGGTGCATCTGATTTTTTGGGCCAAGGTTCCATGGCCAGCGCAAAAGAGTAATGGAGAAGGGGCACCCCCTGTCTTGTTCCTCTCCGTACTGTCTATAGTCTCCCTGTTTGGCCTCCTGGTAGTTTTAGAGCCCGCCTGGGGCAGATGGTAATAAGAGCGTAGCAGATTTATGAAGCGTCCTTTGAAGCCAAATTTGGCCAGTGTCGCGGTGTAAGTAGGGCCACTCTACCGTGTCAAAGGCCTTTTCAATGTCAAGGGCCAGACACAAAGCGGGATACCATCCCTTTGCGCCAGATGTAGTACATTTAAAGTTCGTCTAAGATTGTCTGCTGCTTGTCTGAATGGGATAAAGCCCGTTCTGGTCTTTATGTAATAGTTCCGGTAGGAAACTTGGAGATCCTGTCCGCCCATTATCTTTGCTAGCATCTTACATCGCGTTTAGGAGGGATATTGGGCGGTAGTTTTTGGCCCTCCAGGGGGTTCCCTGCCCTCCCTTAGGAACACCACCAAGTCAGCCCTATTGAGTTAGGTGGCATGGCTTCTCCATTCAGAATGGAGTTGAAAAGCTCTGCATAGATAGGGGGCTAGAAGCCCAGCATATGTTTTATAGTAGGAGTTTGGGAACCCATCTGGGCCCGGGGTTTACCTAATTTGAGATTTTCAATAGGCTCTGAGTACCTCCTCTATTGATATGTCAGAGTTAAGCATGCTTATGTCTGATCCGTGGCCTTGGGTAGATCTAAAGATGTCAGATAGGATTGGGTCGCATCTGGGCCTATGTAGGATAGTTGCAGCATAGATTTTTTTGATAGAAGCCGCCAAAGGTCTGTTTAATTTCTGTTTGCTTACTGAGGGATATCCATTTGCGGTGTCTAAGCTTTTAAAAATACTAATTTACTGTTACTGCAGTACGGTTGAAAGATGTTGATCAGGCATTGAACATTATTACATGCTTTGTATATAAAAAGATAGTCTCTGAAAATTCTCAATGGATGCTACTCAATCGTATATATTTGCATAATAAGAGGAATCTACAAATTTTTTTCTGCATAGCAGATTTATAAAACTTAAACTTTCTGCCAGCTTTCTGCATGAGGGAGGACTTGTTAAACCACTACAACTTTATATAGCTTTATAGCTCTTCTGCACAGCAGTTTGAAGATGAAGTTACCCCTTACTAATATAGGGACAGGCAAACTTAATAAACTATATGTGAAGCTAATGGCAAAATTGGAATATTTGAATGAAGTATAATACTCAGACTCTACAAGTCATTTTTGACAAGCAAAGGGGATACTTAAATGATGTCCAACAGGAGACGCTAAACTGGCAATAAATAAAAGTTGTTTTTTTTTAAAGAGAAACAATACATTAAGAGAACAAACTGCATACTGAAAAACAACATCTTAAAGCACCAAAATTCTTGTTACTGCCAGTATGATTCATGGAATTCGACTAGGTTTACAATATAACTGTTTGATTTGCATATAAAAAGAGGCCATTGGAAGATCCACAAGAAACAAAAAAAAAACAGAAAATCAACAACAAAAACTTTATACTCTTTTTTTCCAGAAAAATTAATGGAAAGAACTTAAATGATTCACAAATTGAACCCTTTACAAAACCCTCACACATTGAATCAAAGTGAAATTAATTCCTCTGTTTATTCTTCAGGCAGTGAATCAGAAATGCAAGATGATGATGTGTTAACCACTGCTAAAATGAAAGATATCTTACATTCATTTCAAGTGAATTTCTTTCAGAGATCAAGAATCAAATTATGGAAAATGCCAAAGCAATCAAAGATATCAAATATCAGAACTGTTGAGATGGAAACAAAGTTGGACAAGTTTAATAATTGATCATAAATGCTATTATTCTCACTCTACAAAAATGGATAACTAAAATTGTTGATTTAAATAATGAAATTGCCGGATTGGAAGATATATAAGGCGGTAATAACTTTTGTATAAAAGGAGTTCCAGAAAATGTTAAAAAAGAAGAACTAACAGACTTTTTAATTGGCATATTTTCCATTTTAACTCCTGCATTTCTGCAAGATGGTCAAAATTTGATCTAATGCACCAGATCCCACTTCCTTCATATTTAAAGAGCAAAACTCTTTAGGGACGTGATTGTTAAGATGCACTTTTTTTAAACTAAAGAAGCAATAATGAAGGCCAAACAACATAAATAACTTATACTGAAGCCCCTTATGATAACATAAACATTTTTCCGGATTTTTCACAAGTTACCAATCAATAAAAGAAAAATCATTTGGTTCCATAAACCAACGTCTAAGGAAGGAAAATATTGTGTACAAATGGACCTTCCTGTGGATCTTCTGATTTTGAAGGATACAGAAATGCATAAAATGAATACTATCAAAGATAGAGGAATCTCTTTTTGTGAAATGGAACTTTGAGTCCCGATATTTTCAGAAAAAATTCCACAAACTCTCCCAATTATCAGATCCAGAATGGCAACAAACTTGAACCAACTAAGATCCACATCCTTTCTTTATTTAGTTATTAACAAATTACGTTTGTAAAATCCTCATTTATCCTGAAATTTACTATCTGCAGTTTTATTGTAATTATGTTGGGTATAGGTAAATCCTTAAGTTCCAAAGAAACAAATCTACACAAAATGTTAAGAAACAATTTGAGAGGGAAAAAGCAAAGGGAAAGGAAAGAAGGAGAAAAAATAGAAAGACGAGAAATAATATTATAATTTTTTTTGTACCCCAATAATTAATTGAAGAGAGTAAAACGAAGGAGGAATGGAAGTATTACACTTCTACAATTAATAATTTAATAAATAGCATGTTATTAGTTTAAAATAAAACCCACAAAAGTGATGTTAAATAAATATTTTATATATATATATATAATATATATTTATATATATTATATAAATTTAAAATAAATTTATACAACAAACTAGGAGTTAAGCACTATAATTAATAGTAAAGAACGGTGTGAAAATATACTTTATGCACATAATGGAAAGCTTGATGCATTTTACTGAAGCAGTTAACATATAGTTACCGTTATTTATCGGCGTATAACTTTTTCTCCCTGAAAATAGGGAGGCAAATGATAGGTGCGTGTATACGCCGATATTCTCCCGCCCCCCTCCTCAACCTAAACCCCCTAAATACCTCCCCTCTCACTTACCTGCTTATGCTCGGGCCTCTGCTCCCGCTCCTTGACCCGGCGAGCATAGTGATGTCGCATGTGCGCCACGTCATTAGATGTACGGGTGCACCGGGTCACATGCGTGCGCACCGGGTTTAAGGAGCGGAGGCCAGGGCAGAAAGCAGGGTAAGTGAGGGGGAGGTATTTAGGGGTGTTTAGGTTGAGAGGAGAGGGGGGTTTAGAATGAGGAGGTGGGTCTTAGAATGAAGAGGGAGGTTGAGGAGGGGGGTTGAGGGATGGGTGGGTTGAGGAAGGAGGATGAGGATGGGGGGTTGAGGGGGATTGAGGATGGGGGGTTGAGGGAGGGTTTGAGGATGGGGGTTGAGGCGGGGGACTTAGGATGGGGGGGGTTAAGGAGGGGGTTGAGGAGGGGGTCTTGAGGGAGGGAGGTTGGGGAGGGGGTTGAGGATAGGGGGGTTGAGGAAAGGAGGATGAGGGGGTTTGAGAGGGTTTGAGGAGGGGGTATGAGGATGGGGGGTTTGAGGATGGGGGTTTGAGCAATGGGGGGTTGAGGAGGTAGCTCTAGAGGAGGGGGGGTTGAGGATGGGGGGGAGGAGGAGGGAGGATGAGGAGGCGAGGATGAGGAGGGAGGTTGAGGTTGAGGATGGATGGTTGAGGATGATGAGGGGGTTGAGGATGAGGAGGGGGTTTGAGGATGAGGAGGGGGGTTGAGGATGGGGGTTGATTGTTGAGGAGGGGGGTTGAGGATGGGGGTTGAGGTTGAGGAGAGGGGTTGAGGAAGGAGGATGAGGATGGGGGGTGAGAGGAGGGGGTTTGAGGAATGAGGATGAGGGGGTTGAGGAGGTTTGAGGATGGTGGGGTTGAGGAGGGGGTTTGAGGAGGGGGTTGAGGATGGGAAGGTAGAGGAGGGAGGATGAGGAGGGAGGTTGAGGAGGGGGTTGAGGATGAGGAGGGAGGTTGAGGATGAGGAGGGAGGATGAGGATGAGGAGGGAGATTGAGGATGAGGAGGGGGGTGGGGGTTGAGGTTGAGGAGGGGGGTTGAGGATAGGGGGTTGAGGATGGGGTGGTGGAGGAGGGGGTTGAGGATGAGGGGTTGAGGAGGGGGTTGAGGAGGGAGGATGAGGAGGGAGGTTGAGGTTGAGGTTTTTTGCTTCAAAGTTCTTTATTTGAGTTTTATTGTTTTTTCCTGAAATCTCCTTTCTTAAAATGAGCGTGCGTGTTATACGCCGGTGCGTGTTATATGCGGATAAATACGGTACTTAAAGGTATAATGTTTTAAAAAAAAAAGGGAAAAAGAAAGGAAAAGAGAAGCAAAGGAAACAAAAAAAGTAGTATAAATTATAATTAGAATTAAATGCACTTTCCTTTTTTCACTAATTATTCAGAAATACTAAACACTAAATTGATATCTATTAATAATACAAAGAAAATTAATTTAATTGAGCACAGAAAAACTTTAAATGCTTCCCAGAACTAGAATTACAATTTAGATTAAAGTAAGGGGACAATTGAAATTAAGATAACCAACAACAGTAAAAAAAGGGAGAGAAAAGGAAAGAAAAAAAGAAAAAAAAAGAGAGGATAAGTGGTATAAATAATGTAATAAATTAATTAATTTGCAAACTAAACCAAAAAGAAAGGATATGATAATTAGAATGGTAGATAATTGAGAATGAAATTATGATAAGGAACTGAGGAATAGAGCTAATAAATTAAGTTAATGAAGGTAAAATTTGGTGACTAAAAAGATAGGAAAAGCCAATCATAAGTAACAAAAAGAGATTAAAAATTAGCAGGAGATAAAAGAAATAATACGTGAGGACATAAAATCAAAACAACATGGAATTATTTAAGAAATGCAATTATGGGTCAGGAAAGCTGCCACCTTCACAAAATGTACCTATCATTTCCAACATCAGCTTAAGCCCTGTGGAAAAAGATTGCTAAAATATATGTACAACAGTCCCAAATGGTTCAAAAGTATGAATGAGAGTATGAACGATTGTAAGAATTATGTAAGTACCATAGGTGTTACGATATTAAGGAGATGTTAATGCAAGGTCCAAAAATTTAAATGCTGTGTAGAATAGTCATAGAGGGTATTTTTTTTGTTTTACAATGACAATTAAGATAATTAGTTACAATGTAAAGGGTCTGAATTCCCCTAACAAAAGGAAAACTGCTTTAAGGACATTAAAACAAGAAAAAAAGTAGATATTGTTCTCCTGCAAGAGACCCATTGGGAAAAAGAGAAAATTCCAAACTTTGGAGAATTTTTTTTTAAATCTATGTACCATTCTACTTTAAAAAAAAAGTCGAGAGGTGTGTCTATTGTATTTGCTAAAACATTAAATATCAAAGAGGAATTTACTGAAACTGTTCCAAATGGGCGCTATATCTTATGGGTGAGACTTATTTAATAATTGTAGAATAACTCTTATTAACCTTTATGCACCTAATGAAAAACATGAAGTTTATGAAGCAAAATTAGTAAACTTATTAAATAGTTTTCCCAAGGATACCTAATAATAGCAGGGGACTTTAATATGATACCTACTATTGAAATAGAAGATAGGAAAGCACAACTTTATATGTAAAGAATCCTAATAAATTGAGGAAAATGACTCAATAATTTTCCACAATTGGATTAATAAAAAGGATTTATATGATGTATGGAGTGTGTTTCACCCTTGCCAGAAAGATTTCACATTTTATTCAAATGTTCATAAAGTTTAATACAAGAATTGATTTGTTCTTAGTAGACACTTGTATTATAGAGAAATAACAGAATCAGAAAGAGGAACTATTTTATTTTCAGATCATGCATGTATTAAAATGAATATTACTTTAGATAAAAACACAAGAGTAAGACCAAATTGGAAATTAAATAATTTCATAATAGAAAATGAAGCTAATAAAAAACTATCTCAGTGGGGAATTATCCATTTTTTTTAAATCAAATGACAAATCAGTATTTTCAAAATGTATACTGTGGAACGCTCAAAAGGCCTTTGACTAGAGGCATTTAGTATTAAATTGAAATCTCAATTAATGAAGCAGAGAGGTGAGAGCTGCTACAAAAATTGTATATTAAGTTAAATGAACTTGAAGTCAATCCAAAAGACGAGACTCTAATTGAAAATTAAAAAATTATGCAACCAAAATCAATAAAATTAATCAAAATGTTCGGATAAATCATTGTGGCGAATGCAACAATTATGTTACCATCAAAAATAACAAAATATAAGTAATCTTTTAGTAAACAGTATAAAAAAAAATGTAAAAAATAGAATAGAGTTTCTACCATGTAATGGAAGTAAGATAACGTCCCAAAATGGTTATTGCCCAGATGTGTGCCAAATATTATCAAAAACTTTACAATTTATCCAAAGATTCTTCCTTTCAAAAGCCCTCTAAAGAACAAATTCAAGTAATTTTTGGACAGGTTATATTTACCAGCAATTTCAGCCACTGAATTAGAGGAGATAAATAGGCCAATCACAGAGCAAGAAAATAAAAACGTTATAAAGCAATTGAAACCTTAACCAATCCAGGCCCTGATGGATACACTAATTCCTTTTTATAAAGTATTTTCATCAGTGTTGAGTATTCATTTAAAAATTGTGTACAATGAAGTTAAATTGAAAGGTTCAATTCCGGACAAAATGATTAAAAGCAACCATATTCATGATATCTAAAACCAAACTAAGATTATTTTGTTCCAATTATAGACCTATATCTTTACTGAACACCACTGATGTAAAATATATTCAAAAAATTCTTGCTCTTAGAATTAAAACAGTATCTGATAAGTTATTTGCTATGGATTAACTGGGCTTTATTGCCGGTAGGCAAGGAAATTGAAACTTAAGAAAACGTATAAACTTAATTGCATACACTAAAGGGTCGGGTACTCCTCACCTTACTTCTTGTCATTAGACGCTGAGAAAGCGTTCAACAGACGTGAAATTGAGTACATGAATTTTAGTACATGAATTTGACGTTAGCAAAAATATTTTTAAAAACATTACGTATAAACTCGAGTATAAGCCGACCCGAGTATGAACCGAGGCACTATTTTTACCACAAAAATACTGTGGTAAATGAGTGACTCGCGTATAAGCCGAGGGTGGGAAATGTGCTGCCCCCTGTGTCCCTCTTGTGCCCTCTGTGTCCCCCCTCTCTCTCCCGTGTCTCTTCTCCCCTCTCCCCTTCCCTGTGTCTCTTCCCCCCTCCCTTATCACCCTCCTCAACCCCACTCCTCATTCTCAACTCCCTTTTTTTCCTCCCTCACCCCCACTCCCTCATCCTCAACCTCCCTCCTCATCCTCAACCTCCCTCCTCAACCCCACCACATCCACAACCCCCCTCCTCAACCCCCCCCATCTCAACCCCCTCCTCAACTCCCTCCTCAACCTCAACCCCCCTCCACTAACCTCAACCTCCCCTCCTCATCCTCAAACCTCTCTCCTCATCCTCAACCCCCTCCTCAACCTCCCTCTCAATCTCCCTCCTCCTCCCTGAACCCCCTCCTCAACCTCCCTCCTCCATCCTCCCCTCCTCAACCCCCCTCCTCAACCCCCCTCAACCTCAGACTCTCAACCCCCTATCTCATCCTCCCCCCTCAACCCCCCAATCCTCATCCTCAACCCCCCCATCCTCATCCCTCACCCCCCTATCTCTCAACCCCCCCATCCCTCATCCTCACCCCTCAACCCCCATCCTCAACCCGCCATCCTCATTCCTCACCCCCCCATCCTTAAACCCCTCCTCACCCTCAACCCCCCTTCTCAACCTCATCCTCCATCCTCCTCACACCCCTCCTCAACCTCAACCCCCCCTCCTCAACCTCAAACCCCCCTCCCTAACCTCAACCTCCCTCCCTCCTCAACCTCCCATCTCAACCCCCCCATCTCTCAACCCCCCTCCTCATTCTAAACCCCCCCTAAATACATCCCCCATCTACCTTTCCCCCTCACTTACCTGCTTCTTCTCCGGCCTCTGCTCCCTTCTGTGTTGACCCCGGCGCGCATGTGACGTCATATGCGCGCCGAGTCATTAGCATATACCGGGTATATGCTAATGAAGTGACGACACATGCGCGCCGCTTCATTAGCCGGGTATATGCTAATGACGTGGCGTGCATGTGACGTCACAGGCGCGCCAGGGTCAAGACGGAAGGAGCGGAGGCCAGAGAAAAAGCAGGTAAGTGAGGGTGAGGTATTTAGAGGGGAGAAAGTGAGGAGGGGGGTTGAGGATGAGAAGGGGGGGTTGAGGATGAGGAGGGGGGAGGGAAAGAGACACGGGGGGTTAGAGAGACACAGTGGGGGTTAGAGAGACACAAGGGGTGGTAGAGAGACACGGGGGGGGGGATTAGAAAGACAAGGGTGGTGGTTAGAGAGGACACGGTGGGGGGCAGGGATGTGACGCGAGTATAAGCCGAGGGGGCCCTTTTTAGCTCTTAAAAAAAGGGCTGAAAAAAACTGGCTTATACTCGAGTATATACGGTATATCCTTTTCAATGGAATTTAAAATTATTTAGGCATTTGGGAGTAATTTTTGTGAAACAACTAGATAATATCGGTAGTTATAAACTCTACACTTTACATTCAAAAATGTTAAATATTATAAAAGAATGTAAAAAGTTTAAAATCATCATTTACAGGTAGGATTGCCATTACAAAAATGTCTCTCCGGCCAAGACGTAATTACATAATGAGTAGTATTCCGGTTTTGCATGCCTAATTATAGGACTAAGACATTTCACACACAAGAGATACATTTATACATGCAGCAAAATGCTATAAGACTTAAGAAAACAATTCTGTTAAGGAATTTTATTAAGGGTGGCATAACGTATCCTTTTTTACAAACATATCATGAAGCAAATATAATGGCTCATGTAATAAAATGGTTGGAACCACTGCAGAAATATGCTTGGTACCAAATCGACAAAACATTGGTCTCAGGCTATGATTTAAAAGCCATAATATTTTTAAAGAATATTCCTTACAAGGAATTTAGTTAAGGATCTGGCATAATAAAGAACATTTCAAAAGCCTGGAAATGAATTAATTAAAAGTATAATCTAATTCCCATCCTACGTCCGTTAACCCCTTTGAATGCACTATTAAGTTAAAATAAAACACCAATATATTCCTGAATGGTACAGTAAAGGTATTCAAATGGTATGGAACTTATATATTGATGGCAAATTGGCCTCCTTTAATCAGTTAAAGAAATAATTTAAATTAAACAGATAATAGTTAGTTCCACTTATATACAGTACACAACCACCTGTATCCTCTTATAACATCATAAAAACTTAAAGAGTTCTATCAACTTTAACGGAAAAAACTTATATTGACACAAGACAAACGACATATTATCTACAAGTGTTTTACTATCATTAGGGGTTATATTGAAGAGGACAAAACTAACTAAAATTAACTAGGGATTTCATTTAATAAAGAAGTCTGGCACTCTACGTTCAAAATGACAAATAGATTTATTAAGCAATCTTCACATAGAGAAGTTAACATTAAGACTCATATATAATAAATGGTATATGACACCAAAAAAAATATTTCAAATATCCCACAACATTACAGATACACTATGTTGCAGAGAATTCGGGCTAATAGGATATCTTAGTCATATTATGTGGGATTGCTCATACATTTAAACCTCTTTAATAGATTGCTATAGATTTATTTTGTTGACAGCTGAAGTAGAAATCCCATTCACAAAACAGTGCAGTTTGTTACATATACTTCCAAAAGATATTGCGATGGATAAAAAAGCTTTGGCCATCCAAATTTTCTCAGTGATTAAATGGGCAATTACCTATAACTGGATGACTAAAAAGATCCCCTCCTGTAAGGAGATTGTACAAAGAATAGATCAATACCGAGAACTGGAAAAAATTATGTGCATTCTGGATTAGTGAGCAAAGACCCGTTAAAATGGAAAACTTGGGACTCCATGCATTAATTCCCTTTATTGGATCCATTACATAATTTAAGATTGGTAACTATTTTAGATTAGATCATAAAATACAAAAAGTGAATGAATGTGGTGTGTATGTTTATTTTAATATTGTATTGTACAATTGTTTGTTTTGTATTTGTACATGGACACATTTTTACACAATTCGATGAAGTACTGTACAAACTATGATCTTTGTATAAAATTAATAAATAAAAAATAAAAAATAAAAAAGATGCATGACTACATTATGACAGATATGAGGTATAATCCCAAAAGAGATATATTAAGAGGTAGATGCAGTACTTTTTATACATTTCTAAAAAAGATAATTAAAGGTTATATTGAAAGAGAAAGTTTGCATGGTACAAATATTGATCCATATGTATAAAATGACATCCCCTTTGTTTAAACTAAATAAGTAATATACAGTATAACATTCCCAATTTGTAATTAGCTTTTCTTACCCAAAATGTATTAGGGAAGAATATTATTGTTAAGCAAAAATCCTTTATAATATGATTCATGCTGAAAAATCTTATGAGTGAAACAAAGTGAATTTTATTTTTGTCACACTTTGCCTGTGCCCAGAAGGTGGAGACTACCATGTCATGGTGTCCTGCTAAAAGAAAGATAAAGACATAAAAGCAAAGCCTTGGTCACAAGCCTGCCTTGATGTATGATGAGATAAAGTATTTATCCTGATGACAAAAGATAAAGAGAGATGAAAGATCTTTTAAAGTGATTGTTGAATAAAAGACAAAGCCCGGGCTGAAGTCTTGCTGTGATTCTGCACCGAAGAAAAGACAGGTCTAGCTCTTGTTGATTGATCTGAAAATGTGAACATGCATGTATCTGCTGGTAAGAAAAAAGATGCAAGTTCTGTGGGGTAAGTAACATAGTCCATACTCTGTGCCTGGAAATCTACAACTGCTGGACTGTTACCTTGACTAGATATTCTCGTATATGATATATTTTTTTCCAAGCACATAACCTCAGAGGGGCCTAGCTTTTTGTGATGTGTGCGACTGAGTTTGTCCGGATAATGTATGAACTTCTGTATACAGTGGTATCTTGTCATCAACCATGATCCATTCCAAACGGCAGGTTGAGTACCAAAAAGGTTGAGTACCAAACAAGAATATCCCATAGAGATCAATGTAAATTGAAATAATCTGTTCTGAAACCCTGAAATTTCACATGTTAGCTTGAACTGATGGTGTTGTTTCTGGATACAAATCTTTAAAACTGAACAGACATAAATAAAAAAAAAAATAATTAGATCAAGTAAAATATTTAACTTCACTTTAACTGTACTGAGAGGACTTGAGGACCCAATGGATGGTGTTGATCTAGATTAGTAGAAGGAGGAGAGATGTTATTGCTTGGAACTTTGGTTCTTATAGGCACAGGCTGCACTTCGATTCTAATAGGCATAGACTGCACTTTGATTTTTGTAGGCACAGGCTGCTATTGGACTCTTGTAGGCATGCTACACTATGCCACCGTACTTGTTTAACTTCCTGGTGAGACAGCATTCAAGGTGGCGCGAACACGACGAGTACCTAGGAAGAGTAAGATTCCAAAACCAATTTTTGTATCACTCAGAAGCGTTGAGTACCAAGGTTGACAAGTTCTGAGGTAGTCGAGTACCAAGGGTCCACTGTATATTTATCACTGTTCACTTTTTTTAGCCCTGTCTTCTTTTTGTCCTATCCTTTAGCCTCTAACATTTCATGCACATTGTTCTGTCAACTTGCTAGGACAATCTACTAACTTCTGGAAGTGTAACTAGGGAGAGAGGACAATGTCTTGCATAAACTCTAGGTTTTCATAATATTGGTGCATAACTGCACTGCAAGAAGTGTTGTGCAGTATTTGGTTTATAATTTTGCAGCTGAAGTTGAAGATCATGGTAATCTTATATTAGGTATTAATAACCTTCTACATCTCAATGCCCATTATCAACAAGAAACAGGTATAGGGGATACTGACTTCATGGTTAACTGATGTCTGTTGTTTTATCCCTATCATTGTTGCCATTTATTCCTGTTCTGTTTGACCTCTGTTAGGGAAAGACTGTTGTACTTATATTAATGAACATCATTCTGTCATTAAAACTATCTTCTATGAATCCCAGCCAATGTGCGTTTGGAGGAGAACACCAGGTAAACACTAGCCGTTTCCCTTCCCTGATTTTTTTTTTCTTTTCTTTAACATAGTTGATGTTTATATTCTCCAGTCTATATGTTCTTGTCTCTTGACAAGAAACAGACAATAATAAAAAAAAAAATGCCATGTTTGAAGACATAGAGGGATAGACAGGGCATAATATAATAATGTTACAATATTTCAGTCAGAAAACTAGGAAAAATACAGACAGTATCTTGGTTAAGATGTTGGGAATCGTGTAACTGTATGATATAACTGTCTTGTTGTTCTGTTCTTTATCCTTTTACTAAATGCAATGTGATATTGTTACTGTGTTTTCAACAATAAAAAATAATAAAAAAAAAAAAAACTATCTTGATATAATCCGTGAAATCAAAACCTGAGAGACACCAAAAAGAGTGTTGCAGAGAGGGAGCTGATAGCCAGCAGCTGAGCAAAATAAAGTATTTTTGGAGTAAAAGAAAGACCCAGTGAGAGAGACTAAAGTGATGAAGCTGTCTAGCAAAAACCATAGTCTGGAAATCCTGGAATCCAGAGGATACATTAGATAAAGTATATTGGGCTGTGTACTTCTGTTTTGCTGCATTCAGAGTAGCTGAAGGCAAGCTGGGATAGTGTGGCAAACTATCTTACAATTAGTGGTAGTGCTCAGAAAGAGCTAGGCCTATTTATTTAATTGTTTCTTGTTTATTTTCTCATGCTTTATGTCACTGGCGAAGAATCATAATGTTTTGAAATTGATTAAAGGCCTCCTGTGTTCCCCCATCACAGGGCATTGACCCAAAAGGGAGACAGTTGCCTTGCCACAATATGAGCAGAGACCTTGAATACAGAGATGTCTCCAACTGTTGCAATGGAAATGTAAAAATAAGGCCCAGTGCATTCAGTGTAACTCTTCTCAATGCAAGATACCGTCCACTACCAATTAAGACAAATGAAATTTTCCAGCAGGTGGCAGTAGAGCTCTCAGTTGCTGCAATATCTTTCTTTTAGCTAATGTAAAACATTCAGTTTAATGTCTTGTTATTAAGAACTTCATTGATAATATGTAGTTGGATTTAAGTAAATTGTCAATGATTCTATGAAAACAGATACAAATAATTTCTTGCAAATTCAAAGATGAAAGTATGTATTAGTATTGAACGTCAAATTGCATCTGTTTATCAATTGCATGATGTAGTGAGATAAACCTATAGAAATTGGGTATTTGAGGCTAATTTATGTATTGATAAGGAATTGTCTATCGTAAAACAACAAAACAACACTGTATGATGAAAAAATATTTATGTTTTAGAAAAACTACGAGTATGACTAAGAGAATAAATAGGCAGGAATATACTATAAAACATTTTTTTCTTCACTTTCAAGTTGTATTAGAAGAAAATAAGTATTATGGCTTACAATGTATTTTGTAATTACAAGAAGTATACAAAAGTAGATATTGACAAATTAAAGATAAAAGCAGAAAAATCTTTCCATAACAAAATATTTAAGTGAAGAATATTTTTACGTTTATAATATGTAATTTGTCTCTTCTATTTTTTTTCCCTATTAAAGTGTGTTGTGTGATCGTGCACAAATTAACTTCAACCAATGTCAATAGTAGTTTGATACTTATTGTCCCAGGGGCCATAACCAGCGGCGGGGTCATAGGATCTCCTTATTCATCCAAGAGGATTAATTAGTTAAGTCAGGGAAAAATAAATTCTTCTTCTCAAAGCTTCCATTTACCTTCTTGTTTTACTAGATTTTTGTAAGCTATCTTTCGCTTTATGGGAGATTAGGACAGTAGGTTATGGCTAGCCACTGTTCCCAGACCTTATAAAAAGTTGCCATTGAGTCTTCTAGGATATATGTAATTTGGTCATTGATAAGTATATAGTTTAGTTTATTTTTATCTGCTGGTATGTTTAGAGTCTCAGAATTGCATTCTTTTGCTATATGGCTCTTGCGGACATTAGTACGGCCTGGCACTGATGTATCTAAAATACATATTCCTATTTCTGGAGTAAGATCTAAATCCAAGGTCTCACTGATCAATTGTATCACTAATCTCCAAAGTTTATGAACCCTTAAACAAGAACACCCAATACTAATAAATGTTCTTGTTTCCGGGCATCCCCTGAAACAAAGTGGACTTATAGAAGTGTTCCAGGAATGTAGTCTAGCTGGGGTAATTTATACTTCGTGAAGCACCTAAAGCAGGATTTTTAAAATTATATAATTGAGTGTGTTCTTAGATAAAGAGTTCAAAGACTCTATCCAGGTATCTTGATCCCAGGATTGATTTTTTTCCCATGAGGTCATATATTTATTTATGTGGCCCTCAGGCTGTGTGTTAAAGGAGTCATAAAACATCCCCAAGATACTGCATCTCATGTCAGGTGGTTTCCCTGGCAAGTATATGAAAAAATGGTTTACCTGGCAGAAGCCACAGTGTTTTCATAAGTTAATGATCCTTCATCTGAAATCCATGTCTGTATTTTGGTAAGTTTATTTGTTTTCCACCAAGTAAAGCCCCAGTCCAGTAGTTCTGGGGGTATTGTGGGTGGGGTATGATGGGGTTTAAAGGGGAGAGAGTACCCAGTGCCATTGTCTAATTGTACATTTAGTCAGTGAGCTAGTGTAGGGGACAAAGAAGCAGCAGAGTTGGGGAGCCAAATATGCGTGTGCCAAGTATAAGGGCACTAAGGAAATTTTCCATTGATAACCGGTTGATAATTTATTGAGGGAGCCTGTGGAATGAAGGCCAGTTGTGCACCTTAATAATAATTTTAAAATTGGGGCAAGATAGTCCTCCTTTGGATTTATGTTGATGCATTATAGATTCTAGGTGGCTTGTCATAAAACTAAGGAGAAAAAATCTTGATGTCTAAACAAATCCATCGATGCATACATGATATTTTGTATGTTTTCATTGGATCTCTTAATAAAACAAGATTGAGTTTTAGCCTCATATATTCACTTTTTAACTCAATTAATAAATGTACCCATTCTCATGAAGCCCCTAGCCTACAGTAGATGGTGTGGTAGTCACGGCTACATTTCTCATTAGGCCAACTATTCAGCCACCTTTGGGTGCTTTCCTGGCAAATGCTTCAAATTTTTTATTTAAAAATGTACCTTGGCATAAAAATAATAAAATATTGCAGTTCACAGACTCACTGCTAGGAGTAAACACTGGAACTAGAGAGTTACAATAGGGACGAAGCAGCTTTAAGGGTGTCAATGGTGAGTACTAGAGAAAATATATATATATTATGAGCCATGTGAACAACATTTATCTATTTATGTGATTGTATATATTAATTTAGTGGTTTGTGTATTTAAAATTGTACGCCAAAGATATGGACGGGGAAGCGAGCACGCGAGAAATAGCATCTGTGTGCGCACGGCCTCGTCATGACACCTGCGTGATGTCATGACGTCATTACGCATGTGGTGTGATGACGTCATGACGTATACAGCGTGATGGTGTCACGATGCGCAGAGACTCAAAGGCGTGCAAACCTCGATCTGAGGAATATAAAAGTATAAAAGGACGTATGTACCAAAGATGAGGTAACTGTTATATATATTGAAACATAGTGCCCCCCAGAGGTGAGAGCAAGACACATAATGAAGAGTTTTCTCCAGGAAAGAGATAGTTAACTTACTTGAGCAGTGCTAAGCGACTAATTGAACCTGCAGGTGTTGTAAGCCTGTTAAAGGCACACACACAGAGATGGGTGGGGTCCCCTGCAATTAGCCTCTGTTTGGCCTAGCAGAGTGATGCAAGGGCCTCACTACAAGCTAAGAAGGATGCTTGTATGCATCTGCCAGTGAGAGTGAAGGCAGTGTTTTTGTCTGCTAAAAGCAGACATTGAGACCTGAAAGTTCACAGAGGAGACTGTTTGCTGCAGAGGAAAACGGGATTTGTAGAGGTGCTGCTGCAAGGATTTTGCCACAGCAGTATTTACCGAGGAGACTGATTGGTGCTATCCCAGCGATCGAAGCAGAGGATCCATTACAGCTTAGAGAGAGACTGGATGTCAAGGTACAATTACAGAGTCTGATAACCCCAGGGAGAAGTCTGTGAAGTTAACAGATTTGTAGCCTTCACCAAAAGAGGGTGTTAAGGGTCCCTGGAGGTTGGGGTATCTGGAGAGTAGGGCGGGCCAGAACCCCACCCTATGGTATAAAATTTATAGGCGACTGTCTGTAGAGAAAGGACGCTTTAAACTATTGAATATGGACTGTTCAAAGACTCTATGTTTTTATCTGAAGGCCGAGAAGCGGCTTCAGGGCTAGCGATGGTGTTCCTGATGTTAAGCCAGTGTGTTTTAGCAGATGTTTATTTCATGCTGAAAATAAGCTATTTTTGTTTGTTTGAGAAACGTTTATTATTAAAAGAGATAAAAAGTACTTTGGGACTCGATTTGTTTATATGAAGTCGGAGAAGAAACCAGTAGGCCACATTACCACAATATATATATATATATATATATATATATTTATATAATATATATATATATATATATATATATATATATATAATAAATAGTAGATTTGTGTTAATAATGCCTAAAATAAGTTAACTGTATTTCTCAGAATTCTGAGCAGGAAGTAAGTTTATTACACTGCATGCTCATAACCTGGGCAGGGACATGCAAATGAGTCCACAAAGGTTTCACTCTTTAATCTAATATAACTTTAAACATGGCTCCCTTTAAACATATGCCTGCTGTATTCAACAGCTTCAAAGCATAGCATTGGATGAATTGTGCTGGAGTTAGGAGACCTACCCACAGACAGCTGTTCAATCTTAAATGGATCTCATCAGTGTGGGACTGGTCCCTAATTCCTTATTATTAACCACATCATCATTTAGCATATGGTTGGCAAAATAGCAATAGAAGTCCCCCATCATACGGAGTACAGTAAATAAATAATATATTTGTGTTCACATTTGAACATCAAAAAAAAGTTAAACTTATTTCCTGTTCAGAATTCCAAGAAATAAAGTTATTGCACTACACTCTTGGAACCTGCTGTATTACGCATGCTTGCTGTATTACACAGCTTTAAAGCATAGCATAGGAATGAATATATATTTGTTGTCGGCCCTCTCCCACTTGTGTAGCTAACGCATTTAGGCCTGCTTAGAGGGCCAATAGCTGTGAAGAGGCAAATGTGAAGGGAGGGGGGTGGGTGACTTGTGAGAGGCTATGAGCAATTGAGGTAAGGAGGAGAAGAGGTTTATATTGGTTGGGGAGGGGTGTGAATATTTGTGTAGGTAGATGTGTGTTCGGGAAGCTACGTCCATTGACACCTTCTTAGAGGCCCCAAACTGACAGCTTAGTGATTACGTTTCTTAAAGGCCTCGCAAATTTCAGTTTTGGGGTCAGAAATGTAGTGGGTATAACAGTGTATTTTCTATCTGCATTGATGATACAGACAGGGTCTTCAGGTCTTCTGTGAAATGGTGAATTCAATTGGACATAGGAAGATGTAGAAAGCTAAGGTTGCTGCTGCTAGGATAGTTAGAGAGGACTTAGGTCTGAATTGGATGTTAGATTCAGAGGAAACAATCTGTTGGAAAAGATCACCAGTGATGGGGAGTCACGTCAGTGGAAGAGGTGTGGACCATATAGCGAGGCCTTTAAGGAACAGCTTGGTAGATGGTGTAGTGAGAAAAGGTTCTCCTATGAGTTGTGAAAGAGACAAGTGTAACTAAACTTCAGTCAGTTATGTTTTTATTGTCGAGTTGTAAAGGTGGTATCTTCAGTGGCAGTGGGTCTTGAAGGTCAAGTAAATGAAAGATAGATAGGAGTAGAGAGGTTTAATCACTATCAACCACTTGAATAATAAAAGCTTTCTCCGCATATACAAAGTTAATTTGAAATATATGAAATAAAGCCATTTCAGGAGTTGGTTTAATGGTTTAAAAAAAAAAATCTTAGAAGTATATTCAAAACTTGGGAGTTATAATCTCTTCACTAGCTTACAGTCCCACCAAACATGTTTGTAGAATCCTTTTTAATCACAAAGTCTCCAACATTTTTCAAGGCTGGTCTTTCATTATTTGTGCCATTTTGGAAGGAACTAAATACCATCTTTGAGTAGTTTTAAAGTAAACTTCTCTAAATGCTTGATATTTAGTAACCGTTTGAGTGAGCTCAAAGGCTTGAAACCAATTCTCTAGAGGCAAAGTTACATTAAAGTCACTTTCCCAATTTTTTCTACAACACTTTCTTTTTTTAACACATTATGACATTTAGAGATTAAGAGCCTCGCTCAATTGAGCAATTGTAAGTTACAGTAGCCCGTAACGGAGGCCGTAAGTTATATTGCTATACATTTGGCGTTTTTTTGCGAGCCGCAAACAGGCTACGTGTTACGGGCTTGAAATCCGTAGCTTACACCCCACCTAAGCCTATGATCTTTCACTCCGCAAGCGTTACTCAACTGCTATTCAATTGTTACAATTCCTGAAGCCCGCAAAAGTTTTCACACACGTAAATGACAAATGTGGAAGAAAATCCTATGAGTACTACAGAAGACCCGTAAAAGGGGTTTATCACCTGATCCTAGCACTGCAAATGCAAATAAAAAATCAATACTGCATTTTAAAAGACGGGGAAAGCGATAAAAGACATTAGAATTAATTGCACAAGCTCGCAAATCTGCAATAAAAAATGATTTTATTTTATGTTTCATTTTGGGGTTATATCAATCTTGGGAATCAATGAGTTAATACATATCAGGCCACCCACATGTACTAGAACAGTATCGGAAGTCATTTTTATTATTTTCTGTTTTGCGTGTCCGATCGCATATCGGACCTCCAAACCCTAATTGATTGACATGTAACCTCCATGTTTTACAGACCTAATGATGGTGGTTTCATTTTCTATTGGCTGTTTCTAAATGGGTAGTTACGTCTTTGTTTAATTGATCTCATGCTCCCGCCTTGAAATGTTACATACTATTGTATGGTTTACAGTTTTGGCTTTTGGCTCGTAACTTGCGGGCTTGTTCCATTGAATAGCACCAGATTTATAGCAGACAGGGAGGCCACAGTAGGCCCGCAGACATACAGCCTGTATATCGCGAGATGCTGCCTTCAAATTGAATGAGGCTCGCAGTGTTTAGCATTGTTCCTTAAAGCTAACATTTCAAATTTGGAAAGATCTCTAATTGTTCGTATTCTGTATTATAAAGCATTATCTTTAACATTTCGTATTCCAGTCATTTACTATTCCGCAGGTTGAATTCTAGACATAAATCGGGGAAAGTTTTAAACCCTTCTAATATCATATAAATCTCCTAACGAACAAATATTCCATCTTCTCCAGTGACCTGTATGGGTTAAACCAAGCTTCCTACTCAGCCATGCTAAAGGGATGCCAGGAGAAAAACAAAGCCAAATTAAATTTCATATTCCATTTAAACCAAACTTTGAATCCAGTTTCAATTATATATAGCGGTGTGAGGAATTGACTCTGCTGGGTTTTGAACCCTGGTCCCCAGGCTGCTGAACCTCTTCCCTACCACTGCGCCAGCCTGCCTTTGTGAATTTCCTTGAGATCTGATAAACCTTGACTGTGCTAGCAATAGTATCAGTGACTAGTCTCTTAAGCTGTGTCTGGTCAGGTGTCTGGTCCTTGGCCTATATAAGGCACTTCCTGTCTATGTACCTTGCCAGAATATTGTGGTTCCTGTTCCCTTCAATAAAGCTTGTTCCTGTTTCACCTAAAACTTGCTGAATTGGATTATTGCTGACCTAGGCTGCTGGTCTCCAAAACCTTGTCATTCCTATATCATTACAAGCGAGTTTTTACCCACTTCAAGAGTTATCTTATCCTGCTACAGCCAATGTCTGGTGATTTCACTAGGTGTCTCATTTATCTGAGAAGAACATTTAATAAAGTGAGATAACATCACTGCTACATAGTAATCTTTGATACAAGGAGATGCAATACCACCTCCAGAGAAGTTTATTTTTACTATGGGTAATTTAAGTCTTGGTTTCTTTCCTCTATATATACATTTATCAATTAATGATTGAAATTTCTTTATAATAGAGTTAGGAACTTCTAACGGTAGACATCTAAATAAGTAATTTTATAATCTTCGACAAGATAGACATCTTGATAGCGCTACTCTACCTAGCCACGATAAGGCTGCAGATTTCCAACATCCTAATAATGTTTCCATTTTATCATATAATTTAAAGAAATTTAACCTAGACAAATCCCCCAAGTTATGTGTGAATACAATTCCCAGAAAAGTAATATGTTTGGAATTCCAATTTGCCTTGCATATATTCTGTAACGTTAAATTATTTCATGACAGTCTCCTGAAATACAAGTTATATGACGTCTGGAGGTTATTACATGAGAATGAAAAAGATGACACCTCTCAAAGACATGAGGCATATTCTAAACTTGATTACTTCCTAGCAGATTTGGAAAATCTGAGAGAACTTCAATCAGTTGATATAGGCAGAATCAATTGGTCAGATCATGCAAGAACTTTATCAAATCTGAGAGAACATATTCGTAGTAAACAGCACCATAAAAGAAAAATCCCTCTTTACTTAATAACCCTGAGAAACAACTCAAACTCCAAGAAGAAATAGATAGATGTTTTTACATCAGAGGACTGCTATCGTCCTAGTCTGAATCTCGGAAAAAACAAAGAGGCTTACTTCTCTGTGAATTATATATGACATTAGCAAAATTAGAAAGAGAGAATAAGCTTGATCCTGTACTAGATAAATCTAGAGAGATTATGAAGGTCCAAATTTAAAAAATTCTACAGACCCATGTTGACAATTACTTACTGAAGATTCAATATAGACAATATCATTTAAACAACAAAGTGAGTAAGACTTTAGCTTGCAAATTGAAAAGGAAAAATTGAGGAAATAATAACTGAGGATAAAAAAATCTATACAAATCCTGAAGATATTGAAAAGGTCTTCTAAAAATTCTACAAGGATCTATATAATTTAGAAGATAGATCACAATTTAAAAACCTAGTAAAGAGGAAAATAAACAGATTCTTAGAGAAAATGAACATTCCCAAGATAAATATCAAATAATTAGAGAACTTAAATGAAGAGATCAATATTAATGAAATATAAAAGGTAATCATCAGTCTAAAGGTAAACTCAGCCACAGCACCCAACGGCTTTGTTAATTACTATTACAAGACCTTTAAATCAACTTTATCTAAACAGTTAGCTAAGGTTTTCAACTAAATTAAAACAGAAGGAAGAGTCCCGTTAGAAAAGCTAGAAGCTGTTATAATATACTGAATATACCTAAAAAAGATAAGGATACAAAATATTGTAAAAACTATAGACCCATCTCGGTGCTTAACTCAGATATAAAACTATATTTTAACATTTTGGCAGTGAGGCTAAATCTACCCAGTTTAATTGGCTTAGACCAAACTGGCTTTATTCATGTCCATCAAGGTTCAAACAATACGAGAAAACTGATTGGGATTATAGACAAATTCCTTGAGCAGTCTTAATTTAAGATGCAGAAAAGGATGGCGGAAAATATTGAGGGTATAAGGATCGTTAGAGAATCTTATAAAACTACGCTCTTCGCAAATAATGTTATCCTAACTGTCAAATCCTATAGCGTCTCTTAAATGTGTCCAGAATTTGACTGAGAGTTTTGGAAAAATGTCATATTAGAAAGTTAATGTGGTCAAAACTAAAGCATAGACTATAAATATTAGCAGTGAAGATTAGAGATGTCGCGAACATAACATTTTTGGTTCGCGAACCACGGACGCAAATTTCATCAAATGTTCGCGAACGGCGAACCGGGCGAACCGCCATAGACTTCAATGGGCAGGCAAATTTAAAAACCCACAGGGATTCTTTCTGGCCACAATAGTGATGGGAAAGTTGTTTCAAGGGGACTGTGGCATGCCGGAGGGGGATCCATGGCAAAACTCCCACGGAAAATTACATAGTTGATGCAGAGTCATGGTTTTAAGTCATAAAGGGCATAAATCACCTAACATTCCTAAATTGTTTGGAATAACATGCTTTAAAACATCAGGTATGATGTTGTATCGATCAGGTAGTGTAAGGGTTACACCCGCTTCACAGTAACAGACCAATCTCCCCGTTTAATGCACCGCAAAAAAACGCAAACAGTCCCTTTGCACAACCGCAAACTCCCCATTTGCACAAGGTTGGATACCAAGCTAGCCATGTCCCGTTCATTGTCCTCATTGATGTCATTGAAGGTCTCTTCCTCCACCCAGCCACCAAGGGTCCCCGAAAGGTGACAACAAGCCCCCTGGGACGCCTGCTGTGTTTGGTCTTCCACCTCCTCAAAGCCACCTTCCTCCTCTGACTCCTCTTCTTCAGACTCCTCTCTCTGTGTTGCCTCTGTCTGCGTTATTATAAGGTGTGTACTGTTAAGTAGTACTATTCCTATCAGTTTAATCCCTGTTACGTTCACTATTAGGGGACGTGTATATGGCATTGATTTTTGGAAGCGGGAGATGGAAAAAGATGCTTGGTCGGTCCTCCCACTTCAAATTTGGGGCACTGCGCGTGCAATCTAAGGTGCCACCAGATAGGAGTGGTGTGTTCAGTTGTACTATTTATTCCTATCGGATTCAATAAAGCCAATAAACCTGGCCCGTTACTAGCCAGGAAACTACAAACCAAAACAACACAAAATAGGATACTTCAAATTAAGACCTCAAAGGGAGAAAAAACAACGAACCCAAATACCCTTTATACGGCAACAAAACACATAGATCTACACAAAATGAGGGGATTTCTTAATTCCTGTGATCTCCCCTTAATAGAAGAAAATGAATTAGAGACTTTAAATGCCAAAGTGACCCTAGAGGAAGTGAGAAAAGCAGTCCAGAACCTCAAACCTGGTAAGTCACCAGGCCCAGACGGGTACACCAATTTATATTATAAAAAATGTATAGACATATTAGGCCCGTACTTGGTCACTCTAACAGAGTTCTAGAAGGCAAGCAAACACCTGCAGAGCTGAACAGGGCAGATATCGCTCTATTCCCTAAGGAGGGTCGAGATGCCCTAGAACCAAAAAACTACAGGCCAATATCATTACTAAACTGTGATACAACGATCCTGTCAAAAATAATAGCGGATAGAATGTCATCCTTCTTGCCTAAGTTAATACATAATGACCAAGTAGGCTTTGTCTCCCACAGGCAAGCGGGAGACAACATTAGAAAAGTCATGAACCTACTGTACCACACCAAAGCCTCTAAATTCAAGCCTGTCTTATGGCCTTTGACATTAAAAAAGGCGTTTGATTCCCGGGAGTGGACTTACCTATACGCCACGCTTGAAAAATTTGGTATTAAAGGCCATTTCATAAATCTCATACACTCATTATACAAATCATCCAGGGCAAGGTTACAGATTCCGGGAGATGAGAGATCATTAATTAAAATAGAAAGAGGAACAAGACAGGGGTGCCCCCTTTCTCCCTTTCTATTTGCAATAGCAATAGAACCCCTGGCTCAGACAATTAGGGCCAACGCTGGGATCACAGGCATAAAAATAGGCCATCACCATTTCAAAACGTGTCTATTTACAGACGACCTGCTGTGTATGCTCTCAAACCCTACCCAATCGGTCCCAGAGTTGATTCGAACTATGGAGGAGTTTGGTCAGTTTTCTGGCCTTAAACTGAACATAGAGAAGACAGAAGCACTAGCGATTGACTTAACAGCAGTAGAGAAGCAGGGTCTCCAAGAGAAGTTTAATATTAAGTGGGATAAGAACCACATAAACTACCTGGGACTCCGACTAAGCCCTAAGCTAGAGGACTTGTACAAAGCCAACCACTCCAAACTTTATAAAACAATAATTAATGACCTGAGTAAATGGACAAAGTATAGGTTATCATGACTAGGGAGAATAAATACGATAAAAATGAATGTCCTTCCTAGGTTGCTCTACATATTTCGAACACTCCTGATCCCGATTAAATAAAAAGAATTAGAAATATTCAAAGGAAAATATTTCAGTTTATCTGGAACCACTCTCCCTCACGCATCACAAAGAAAATGATGTACCTTTATAAGTCAGAGGGAAGACGATTGTGTCCAAACTTAAAATATTACCACAAGGCAGCTCAGTTATCTTTCCTCCCAATAGCACATTATATAGGGCATCAAACGCCTGGGTGTATTTAGAGAACCACACTTTAAGGCCCTTAACCTGGGACAAGGTAGCTTGGCTATCAGAATTGCCTCAGTGTCTTAAAAACTCGCCAAACCCTTTAATCAGACACTATGATACTGGAAATGGGCCAAGAAACACACGGGTTTGTTCCCTGGATCCACCCATATGACCCCAATTCTTGACCACCCTCAGGCCTCGAAACACATGAGCACAACATCACAACACTGGTGGAGGTCAAGGAAACTAGATAGACTGGGAGACTGGTTAGTAAAGGGCCAGATGCTCACCTATGAGGAACTGAGGGACAAGCATGAGCTACCGCTGTCAGAACATTACAATTACTGTAGGCTGAGGCATTTCACACACTCCCTGACCCAGAAACAGGGTACACCGGTCTTAAATTGGTTCTCCAAAATTTGTAAAGATAAACCTCTATCAAGGGGGATCATTGGGTCGCTTTACAAATATAAAACATTTGTTACTGGTTGAAGCGACACTGGGGGAAGGACCGGAGTGGGGGAGCCCTGGAGACCTTTCAGAAGCAACCGGCGGCAAAATCATCACATGAAAGGAGAGGTCGCTTACTGAAGCCTGCCCTAGGGTAACCCAAGGGTGATTGCCCAGGTTTGATATTGTAAATAATAAGCTAATACTGCTGGAGGGATGATAGCTAATAGGACTTTGGTGTTATACTCTTTACTATTGTCTGTTTTACCATGTTTTAGGTATCTCTTAAATTGCAATCACAGTAAAAAATAATTATTAACCTAAAAAGTAAAAATAAGAAAGACTAGCCAGCTAACTTTCACAAAATGTCTTTATTGTAAATATGTATTTTTGCACAACTGTTATGCAAGACTGTTCAAAAATGCTTTATTTTTCATTACATGCTGTACGCCTTCTGACAATAAAAGAATTGAAATGCAAAAATTAGGTATTGTTGCAGCGACCAGAAAAATTGATGTTAGTTTGCCAGGCAGAAAGTGCCCTAAAACATTGCGTCTTGAACCCTAGTTGGTGGCGGATAAGTCACGCAAGTCATTCGGCATTCAGGGATAAAATACAGCAGCATGTGGACCATTATTAGCTCAAGGCAGCTCATCTATCTATCGCCCACTGTCAGTCCCTTTGGGATCCATCCCTCATTCATCTAAATAAAGGTGAGGTAATCTAGACTTTTTTGACCTAGGCGACTTCTCTTCTCAGTGACAAAACCTCCTGCTGCACTGAAGGTCCTTTCTGACAGGACACTTGAAGCGGGGCAGGACAGAAGTTCTATGGCAAATTGGGATAGCTCAGGCCAAAGGTCAAGCGTGCACACCCATTAGTCAAGGGTTTCATCGCTCCTCATAGTGTAGATATCTGCAGTTAAGGCGAGGTAGTCTGTTACCTGACGGTCGAGTTGTTCTCTGAGGGTGGACCCCGAAGGGCTGTGGCGATGCATAGGACTTAAAAAGCTCTGCATATCCTCCATCAACAACACATCTGTAAAGCGTCCTCTCCTTGCCGACGTGGGCGTGGGAGGAGGAGGATTATGTTCACCTCTTCCGCTGTCAGATTGCCGTTGTGCTGTGACATTACCCTTAAACGCTGTGTAAAGCATACTTTTTAATTTATTTTGGAAGTGCTGCATCCTTTCCGACTTGTGGTAATTCGGTAACATTTCAGGCACTTTCTGCTTATACCGGGGGTCTAGTAGCGTGGACACACAGTACAGGACGTTCTCCTTCATCCTTTTTATACGAGGGTCCCTCAACAGGCACGACAGCATGAAAGACCCCATTTGCACAAGGTTGGATGCCGAGCTAGTCATGTCCCGTTCCTCGTCCTCAGTGATCTCACTGAAGGTATGTTCTTCCCCCCAGCCACGTGCAACACCACGGGTACCAGATAGGTGACAACGAGCACCCTGGGATGCCTGTTGTGGTTGGTCTTCCTCCTCCTCCTCAAAGCCACATTCCTCCTCTGACTCTGCTTCCTCACAATCCTCTTCCAGTGTTGCCGCAGGTCCAGCAAGCGATGCTGATAAGGCTGTTTCTGGTGGTGATGGTGACCACAACTCTTCCTCTTCACGCTCATCTAAGGCCTGATCCAGCACTCTTCGCAGGGCACGCTCCAGGAAGAAAACAAATGGTATGATGTCGCTGATGGTGCCCTCGGTGTGACTGACCAGGTTTGTCACCTCCTCAAAAGGATGCATAAGCCTACAGGCATTGCGCATGAGCATCCAGTAACGTGGCAAAAAAAATCCTCAGCTCCGCTGAGGCTGTCCTAGCACCCCGGTCATACAAACACTCGTTAACGGCCTTTTCTTGTTGGAGCAGGCGGTCGAACATTAGGAGTGTTGAATTCCAACATGTCGGGCTGTTGAAAATCAAGCGCCTCACTGGCATGTTGTTTCGCCGCTGGATATCTGTAAAGTGCGTCATGGCCGCGTAGGAACGCCTGAAATGGCCACACACCTTCCTGGCCTGCTTCAGGACGTCCTGTAAGCCTGGGTGCTTATGCACAAAGCGTTGTACAATCAGATTACACACATGTGCCATGCACGGCACATGTGTCAACTTGCCCAAATTCAATGCCGGCAACAAATTTCTTCCGTTGTCACAAACAACTTTGCCGATCTCCAGTTGGTGTGGAGTCAGCCACTGATCCACCTGTGCGTTCAGGGCGGACAGGAGTGCTGGTCCGGTGTGACTCTCTGCTTTTGGGAAAGTCAACCCCAAGACGGCGTGACACTGCTGTATCCGTGATGTGGAACAGTACCTGTGGAGCTGGGGGGGTGCCGTTGATGTGGAGGAAGACATAGCAGCAGCAGAAGAGGACTCAGCCGAGGAGGTTATGGAAGAGGATGGAGTAGGAGGAGTAGAGGAGGTGGCAGCAGGCCTGCCTGCAAGTCGTGGCGTTGTCACCAACTCCTCTGCAGAGCCACGTATTCCATGCTTGGCAGCTGTCACCAGGTTTACCCAATGCGCAGTGTAGGTGATATACCTGCCCTGACCATGCTTTGCAGATCAGGTATCCGTGGTCAGATGGACCCTTGCCCCAACACTGTGTGCCAGAGATGCCATTACTTCCTTTTGCACAATCGAGAACAGGTTGGGGATTGCCTTTTGTGCAAAGAAATTTCGGACGGGTACCTTCCACTGCGGTGTCCCAATAGCTATACATTTTTTGAACGCCTCAGACTCCAGCAGCTTGTATGGTAAAAGCTGGCGGGCTAAGAGTTCAGACAAGCCAGCTGTCAGTTGCCGGGCAAGGGGGTGACTTTGTGACATTGGCTTTTTACGCTCAAACATGTCCTTGACAGACACCTGACTGTGGGCAGATGAGCAGGGACTGCTCAGGGCGAGACACGGAGTGGCGGATGGTTGAGAGGGGGCAAGCAGGGCTGAAGATGCTGGACCAGGAGGAGGATGGCGGCTTTGACTTTGTGTGCTGCTTGTACTCATGTGTTGATCCCATAGGCGTTTGTGATGTGACATCATGTGCCTTCACAAAGAAGTTGTACCTAGGTGGGTGTTGGACTTCCCACGACTCGGCTGTTGTCACAGGCAGACACACAAAAAATTGCCACACTGCTGAGCTCTGCAATGACGGCATTCTGGTGGTGGCAACAGCATGCGTTGACTGGAGTGCTGTCTGGCTGACCCCAGGTGCCGATGCATGCTGTCTGACTGTGCCACTAGCTACTTGCGATGACCTCCCCCTGCTTCCAACTCGTCTCCTCCTCCTCTCTATCTCCCCATCTGAATTTTCCTCCTGTTCTTCTTCTCTTATAGCGGGCACCCACGTGACATCCACGGACGCATCGTCATCATCAACCGCTTCACTTGTATCTGACAACTCAACAAAGGAAGCAGCACCGGGTACAACGTCATCATCATCAGACCGTACGTCCATGTGTGTAATGCTGCCTGACTGGGACATATCCCTGTTATCTACATCCTCTGGCACTAATGTTTGAGCATCACTCATTTCTTCCAACGGATGTGTAAATAACTCTGCTGACGGATCAAGTGAAGCGGCTGTGGTGCTAGTGTTGGTGGTGGCGGCAGGCGGGTGAGTGGTAACTGGAGAGGTGCCTGAAGCTAAGCTGGAGGAGGATGGTGCGTCTAGGTTCCGAGCGGAAGCTGTAGAAGATTGGGTGTCCTGTGTTAGCCAGTCAACCATGTCCTCAGAACTTTTCAAGTTCAGGGTACGTGGCCTCTGAAAACTGGGCATTATTCTAGGGCCAAAGGGAATAACAGCACCACGACCATGACGGCCCCTGGCCTGCCTCTGCCTGTCATTTTTTTTTCCCGATTAGTGGTACTATGCGTGCAAGCTACTGTGACACCAGATATGAGTGGCACTGTGCACTGTCAAAAGTTGGCACAGTAGACGCAATAGGCCTCACACACACGCCTGTAGGCAGGCAACTGATATTCAGTTGATTACAGTCAAAAAAGTGTTGTTTTATTTCACTGAGCACAATATAAGCTGTGAGCCTGACACAGGCAGGCAACTGAAATTAGATTAAAGGAAAAATGATTATTTTTTTTTCAATGTATGGTACACCAACTATGACTGGTGAAACAGAGCAGAATATTAGCTGTGAGCCTGACACAGGCAGGCAACTGAAATTAGATTAAAGTAAAAAAGGGTTGATTTTTTCAATGCATGGTACACCAACTATGACCGGTGAAACAGAGCAGAATATTAGCTGTGAGCCACCAGGTATGAGTAGTGAAAATAAGCACAATATAAGCTGTTAGGTGTTAGCCTGTCACACACACACGCTGGCAGGCAGGCATATGCAATTAGATTACACAGAAAAAAATAATAAAATAGTTCTAGCCCTAAAAAGGGCTTTTTGGGGTTGCTGTCCTTGCAGCAGATATCAGATGAGTCCTTCAGGTCTGTAGTGGAAGCTAAATACACAGCCTGGCTATTTATTTCCCTATTAAATCTCCAGCAGCTACACTATCTGTCCTCTCACAACGAATGCAGCTTCAGAATGATTCTAAAAGGCATGCTGTCCTTCAGATGGAAGGCTCTGGAAGGGAGTGTATGCTGCTGATTGGCTGGAATGTGTTTGCTTACTGGGAGGTGCAGGGTCAAAGTTTCCTCAATGATAAAGAATAGGGGGCGGACCGAAAAGCGCATTTGTCCGCCGTCCGATGCGAGCGAGAAAGAGCCAAAATCGCCTCTAATAGTCCGCGGGCAAACTGTCCGGGACATCTCTAGTGATGATTTAGCAACGTTATTTTATTTTAGTCACCTTTTCTCTTACGCAACGGGTAGTGGAGTGCCTGGTAAGATGCCAGGGGAACAAGAGCCAGTTAAGTGTAGTCAATACTACTTGTTGGCTTGGAGACAGAGGGTGTTCATTATGCTAATTTGTATCTATTAACGAGTAGTAGGGGGATTTGTTGTTTTATTGGATGGTTCATATAAACTACCAGCATTTCACAGCTCACCCACACATTTTTAGAATCAGGCAGTTGCAACCAAGTTTCCAAATTCTATATTTGCTTTGTAATGCTTTAAAGCATGTGAGTGCAGAATAATATGTAAGATTTATAGCATGTATATCCTAGCTATTTATGCATTGAGAAAACTTGAACATTCAAAGACCCTGTTAGATTCTTCTGATAAACACAACTTTGATCCTATTAAAAAATCTTCTTCATCTTAAAATTTAGTGTTAAGCACTAGGAAATTGTTTAGGTCACATGATCATATTTCCCCTTAAACCACTCAAGTGTTGCTTTAGCAGTGTATTTGGGGTCATTGTCCTGCTGGATAGTGAACCTCCGTCCTGGCCTCAAATCACGCACAGAGTGGTACAGGTTTTGCTCAAGAATAGCCCTGTATTTAGCACCATCCATCTTTCCCTCAACTCTGACCAGTTTCCCAGTCCCGGCTGCTAAAAAACATCCCCACAGCATGATGCTGCCATCACCATGTTTCACTGTGGGGATGTTGTTCTTTGGGTGATGTGATGTGTTGGGTTTGCCCCAGACATAGCGTTTTCTTTGATGGCCAAAAAGTTCAATTTTAGTCTCATCAGACCAGAGCACCTTGCTCCATACATTTTGGGAGTCTCCCACATGCCTTTTCGCAAACTCAAAACTTGCCATTTTCTTTTTTGCTGAAAGTAATTGCTTTCTTCTGGCCACTCTGCCATAAAGCACAACGCTATGGAGCGTACGGTTTATTGTTGTCCTATGTACAGATACTCCAGCCTATGCTGTGGAACTCTGCAGCTCCTCCAGGTTACCTTAGGTCTCTGTGCTGCCTCTCTGATTAATGCCCTCCTTGCCCGGTCCGTGAGTTTTGGTGGGCAGCTGTCTCTTGGCAAGTTTGCTGTTGTGCCATGTTCTTTACATTTGGTTATGATAGATTTGATGGTGCTCCTGGGAATCATCAAAGATTTATATATCTTTTTATAACCTAACCCTTACTTGTACTTCTCAACAACATTGTCCCTTACTTGTTTAGAGTGTTTCTTGGTCTTCGTGGCAGTGTTTGGTTAGTGGTGCCTCTTGCTTAGGTGTTGCAGCCTCTGGAGCCTTTCAAAAAAGGTGTGTATATGTAATGACAGATCATGTGACACTTAGATTGCACACAGGGGGACATCATTTCACTAATTATGTGACTTCTGAAGGTAATTGGTTGCACCAGAGCATTTTATGGGCTTCATAACAAAGGGGGTGAATACATACGCACATGCCAATTTTCTGTTTTCTATTTCTAAAAAATAGTTTTATGTATATATTTTTCTCATTTCACTTCACCAATTTAGACTATTGTGTTCTGATCCATCACACAAAATTCAGATTAACAAAACATTGAACTTAAAGCTGTAATGTAACAAAATAGGTAAAAAGTCAAAGGGGTGAATACTTTTGCAAGGCACTGTAGATAAGTTAGAGCCAGTGGATCTGTCCATTATTACATATAGAAACAACCCAGAAGTAAAAAAGCTCACTCTGGGGTCTCAAAGCTTGTGATCCAGTGTTGCCCAAGATGCACAAAGATTCATAACAATAATAAACATTTAAACACAACTATAAAGCAGGTAGACTTCCAAATCCCTTGTTTGAGGGACTAAACATTGCGGGCTAGGATAAAATCATAGGTCATATATAACCCAATACATATCATGAATCTTTCACAATCACAGTCCCGTAGGTGGTACATAGCTAATATCTAATTAACAGGACAAGTATGACTAGTGCGGTCGACGTGTATTGAATGCTAGTTAACATAAAGGGTTCTGCAAATCACACATTTGAATTATATACACAAATACTCCTAAAGGGCAAAATTGGACCTTGAAGGTAATAAGGAGCATGGGAATGGGAATATATATTGTATAGCCACATCCCTGTATAGGAATTAGCAAACTAACAGCAACAAATATCTCTAAAGCAGTAAACTATTGTCTAGGTAAAATAGAATTATTTATTTTGTATTAGATGGTAGGGGACCAACTAAGAAAAGAGGACAATGGAAGTTTTTTTCCAAAGTCTAACTAGACCTTTCCATGTAGTTCTCAAAGTGGATACATTTATAACATCTTGATTGTTCATGCCAGATACACTGCAACATCAATGTCTCTATTTAAAACCAACAGCTTTAGGATTCACAGTTTGTAGATCCACTGTTTCTCTTTGTCTAAGTTCAAAGATACTGTTGCCTCTATGTTTAATCCTCTTGATGTGGTCAATAACTTGTTACGTAATTCCAGTTGTGTCCTTGTTGCCTTATAGGGTCACATGTGTGGAAAATCCATTGGGGAGTGTACCCTTGTTAACATTATACATCAGAGAATCTTGTCTTGGGATGTCCAGGGTACTGCTTGCCACATTTACATGTGATGATATAGACAACAAAATCAGATCTGCCTATCTTGAAGTCTCCCTTTTTACTCGTCAACAAGGTCAAAACTATTTTTGCAGGTGCTGCAATTGGCTGTATTGCATTTCAAAAACCCAGGAACCATTTTCAACAAGTTTTTATTCTTTTTGTGATCAGGCAACTTTCTCAATTTGCTTGGAGCTAAAATATTCCTAATTCTGGTTCTTTTTTAAAGTGATAGTGGGTTTGTCTGATATAATGTTTATCAAGATCTCATCTTCTTTAAAAATGTGCCAATGATTCTTAATAGCTTGTACAATCCATCCTGCTGCCTGATTATATTTCTTTTATTTCTTGCAGATAGGAGGTATCCTTTTCCTTATTCCCCCAAACTAGGGTATGTCTGTTTGTCTCCATGACCCGGTTGAATGATTTTCTGTGATGTTTGTACTGTAACATCTAATTGTATGTAATTAGCTGTATGGAATGTTCTTGATTCAATTTCTATGGTACCCGCTCCTAGCATGCAGGTAACAATTGGTATCTGTTGGTTCCGAGCCATGAAACTGTTTTGTCCTCTCCAGATAGGACCACATCAAGAAAAGGGATGGATATATCATCGGTATTCATAATAAATTGCGAATTCATCGTATTGGAGTTGACATATTTAAGGAAATCCTCTTTCCAGGTGATGTAATTTGATAAACATATAATAATAATAACAACGTGATGCCAGAAGATGATATTGTTCTTGAAAGGGTTGTCATCCCAAAAATACATATCTTCTCATAGACCCATGAAAAAGTTGGCAAACCTTGGAGCAAACTTAGTGCACATGGCCATTCTCATAAACACTGGTATATTATTGCCTTGTGATTTATGGATAAAGCGTGGATTTATGGATGAATGGTGGATCACAGTTTCAGATGAGTGTGTTTCATAGACAAGTTTTCTGTTTCTTTCAAAAGGTCCTGCAGGTTCCTTGCCATAATTTCTTCCAAGAGTCAATCATCCAAAAGACCATTAGTCTCATATTTCTTTCATACTTAATATTAAAACTGTTTTTTTGTGATTCAAGTGCATTGTTGACCTGATTTACTACTAAAATAAATGTATAATAAATAATTTAATAATATCTAATTAGAGAAGTAATAAAGCAAGCGTGGGATATTATTTACAGCTATGGCTATAAGGCTATGGAAATTGTTCTAAACTTTCCCAAAATGCAGATTTAAGGGATCGGATATATCTATATCTATATCATGCCCAGGGCCTTACTGGACTGTTTTGGACCATGGCTTGGGTCTGGACTAGGAATAGGTTATCCTGTTTATGGTTAAAGTTATGTATTTTGTATTGCTTATTGTCAAGATATGATTTCACTGTTATACTGTATGTATGTTGGTTTATGTATTATTTTTCATGGTATAGGAATTGTTGTAAAGAAACATATTAGCTAGTCTGCAGGCTATTGCACCAGCCTATTATGTTACAATATTGTTATCTGGTGATAACTCGCTCAGCCCAACTAAACATAATTAATAGGATGAGATTGAGATTAATAGATTAACTTCTATCCAAAAGCAAGGCCTTCACCAATTTAAAACTTCAGAAAAAGCTATATGCTATGTGTTTATATAGAGCCCTATTCAAGTGACCAAATTGCATTTGAATGAGGCCCTCGGATAGAGATGAGATACACTGCATACAATGGGCCTCGTTCAAATGCAATTTGGCCAATTGAATACGGCTCCATATAAGCACATAGCATATTTTTTTACAGAAGTTTTTAGTTAGTGAAGACCTTGCGTTTGGATAGAAGTTCACTAACTAAAAACTTCTGAAAAAAAAAATATGGTATATGCTTAGATAGAGCCCTATTCAATTGGCCAAATCGCATTTGAATGAGGCCCCATATTGCTAGGAGTGGCATCTGCAATGTGATTTTTGGCTTATATAAAACCCACACAATGTGAGATGTTATATAATTAATCTGATAGTATTACATTTTAAGTGGCCCCCTAACTCTAATCCAAATCCTAAGCATAAACATTAACTCCTAACCCCAAAAACACAAAACAAATTGTATTACAACATATAAAAAAATTACATACAAAAACACCAATAGAAAAATACCTTTCATTAAAACATACAAAAAATTATAGAAAACACCACAATACAGTAACACAATAAAATTACATTATACCAAATAGCACATTCCAAACAAGCATTATCACATTTTATACCATAGATGGCGCATGTTCCCTGCGCTGCATACTAACAAATTTCTATCATTAGATGGCACTAGATATATAGCGTGCGCGTGCGCGCCCAGTTTTGAATAAAGAGTAATAATAACATACACATATTTATATCCCATATAATTAAAGTGTGTGAAATTAATGAATATATCTCTTAAACTATTAATCTTAATAAATGAGAAACCCAGCATAGTTGACATTTGGATGACTTAATCAGATTTTTTTTAATTTAACTCAAGCATTATGGGCCTTATTCAAATGCGATTTGGCCAATTGAATAGGGCTCTATATAAGCACAGAGCATATTTATTTACAGAAGTTTTTAATTAGTGAACTTCTATCCAAAAGCGAGGTCTTCACTAACTAAAAACTTCTGTAAAAAAATATGCTCTGTGCTTATATAGATCCCTATTCAACTGGCCATTTTGTAATTGAATGAGGCCCATAGCATTTTATTTACGAATGTTTTTAGTTAGTGAAGACCTTGCTTTTGGATAGAAGTTCACTAACTAAAAACTTCTGTAAAAGCAATATGCTCTGTGCTTATATAGAGCCCTATTCAATTGGCCAAATTGCAATTGAATGAGGCCCTGTCAATCCAATATTTTTTGACATCGAATAGCTTGATTAAATTGAAAAGGTGTAACTGAATAGCCTGAGTAAATTTCCACCCCATAAAGGAGGTGCAGCTGTGTGAACAAACTCTACATAGACCTCAATAACTAGACTAGTGCAACCAGCAAGTAAAATAAGCACAAATTAACAGCCTTATTAAATTGCAATTCGACCAATTAAATAGGGCTCTATTTAAGCACAGAGCATATTTTTTGACAGATGTTTTTAGTTAGTGAACTTCTATCCAAAAGCAAGGTCTTCACTAACTAAAAAACTTCTGTAAAAAAATATGCTCTGTGATTATATATAGCCCTATTCAATTGGGCAAATTACAATTTAATAAGGCTGTAAAATGGCGGGAGGGAGATTTTTGACATGTGTTAAAATATATATTTTTTGATGCTGCTTATTTTGCTATGCAACAAAATCAAACTATTTGTAATGTTTAAAACTCCCACAGTAGAGACCCAATTGCAATATTTTCAACTATGGCATACAATGGCATGAATTAGGCAGATGAGCACACATTTATAATGTGAAGGATTTGGCTTCATTCTCAAGCTGAAAGCCAAGAAATTTTGAAATGTTGTTATTTAAAGTGTCTGCTCTTTTCCTTGTTTCCAGCTTGGTTTGATGCTGATTTAGGGAACATTATGTGATTACAATGTTCCAGAATCAGATTTTCATTACTATAAATAACATGCTTTTTGCATTTACCCTTTTCAGTTCTGTTCTACATGTACATAAGTAATTTTTCAGAATATTTCACAAGTACTGTCATTATTGCTTTTTGAATCTGAACTCTAAAGACAGAGATGCAATCATATTTTAAGGGACGTGGGCCTCATTCAATTGCGATTTGGCCAATTGAATAGGGCTCAAACCTGGGCCGTAGGAGCTGCGTTGCCACAAGGGATGGCTGCAAGCTACTTAGCTATTCTAATCCCTTGCTGCGGACAGCTCCAACCAGTTTACGGCCGGCGCCCTGAGTTCCATTGCGGCCAACCCAGCCGCAGCGCACTGCAGGCAAAGCCTTTGATCCAGTGGCGGCTGGTGAACTTTCAAGTTGGAGGGGTGCCAGGGCAAAAGTAGCCCCTCCCCCTTTTTCAAACCACACCCATTTTTATAACCCCCCCGACGTCATAATGACCTTTATAAGCCCCACCCAATGACCTTATACTTGCAACGCCCATTGAAATACATGATCAGCAATGCAGCAATGTCAAGAAGTAAAGTAACAATGTGTTAAATTCATTGGTATACAATTTAGATTGAAAAAACTCACGTGACAAGACTACAGCAATATCATAATTGCACCTATACGCATTAACAGAAAAATTAAAGCAGTGACACTTACCATTAGTCGGCTCTTCTTCTCAGGGTATTCACGTTCAGTAAGTTGACCAACGAGTACAAACAGAGGCTTTGCACCTGGGGTTGAAAGAAAACAAGCAAATCAATCAGACCATTCAAGAACAAAACCATACTTTAAAAACCTTAAAAGACCAAGTGGAACCATATAGGCCCCAAACATACCTTAAAAGACCAGGTGTGACCATATAGGCCACAACCGCAACTTAAAAACCTTAAAAGACCAAGTGTGACCATATAGTCCCCAACCGCACCTTAAAAACCTTAAATAACCAATCAAAACCATATAGGCCAAAACTGTACATAAAAAAAAAAAAAAAAAATATATATATATATATATATATATATATATATATATATATATCAATATATATATATATATATATAAATATCTCAATATATATATATATATATCTCAATATATATATATATATATATATATATATCAATAAATATATCTATCAATCAATCAATATATAAATCAATCAATATATAAATCAATCAATATATATATCAATCAATATATAAATCAATCAATATCTAAATCAATATATATATATATATATATATATATATATACATATATACACACACATAAAGCAATATACATAAAACAAAAAAATATATTAATTGATATTTATTAATTGATTAATTGATGTACTTTATTAATTATTTGATTATTGCTCATGTATTTTTATTAGACATGATTTATTATACATATTACAGTGCTATTTATTTGCTATACATGTTACAGGATATTATCCTGTAACATGTATATCACATAAATAGCCCTGTAATATATATAATACATACAGGGTCACACAAGTTCACACTAACCTTTTTTGCCCTTACAGGCTTCCATACCTGCTTTGCTAATTTTTTAAAGACTCTGACTTGGTTGAAATCAATGTCAATCAAAATTTCAGCCAATTAGAGTCGTTCAAAAAATATAATAAAAGGAGGATCGTGGAAAAAAATCAATTAGTCGCCGGGGGAGCTCCTTGTAGGAGGAGCTTCATTAGATTGTTGTTGTTTTTTTTTAGAGCGTCAGGTTTTTTAGGTGGAGGCCTCTTGCAATGGGCCAGAATGGATGGACAATGGCTTCAATCAAGATGAGGACAAGGGCTTCTATCAAGATTGAAGGACATGGGCATCAATCAAAATTGATTGGAATGCCGGTCTATCCAGGGCAGAAGGCCACCGCAGGAGGGGTCATTTTGACAGGTAAGTATGTGCTGTTGTTTACTTTATTATTGTTTTTTTTTTCCCCTTCCCTTATTTTTTTTTTATCTTTAAAAGTGACAGGCAATGTATTCTTTTTATTTTAACTGCAATGTTAAAGATACATTGCCTGTTACTTTTAAAAATGGAATAAAAATATGGGGGGGGGGGGGCTGTATTGTTGTTGTGTTTTTTGTTGTGTTTTTTTTTTTACTGTAAGGTAGGTGGGTTGCTAGTTGGGCCAGGGTGGGGTGTGGGTCACTGGGTCAGGGTTGTAGGTAGGTGGCTTGGCTTGGTACTACCAAGCCACCTACCTATCACCCTGACACAGTGACCACACACCACACCCTGGCCCAACTACCAAGTTGGTAGTTAGGTCAGGTGGGGGTCATTAGGTCAGGCAGGCTGTTAGGTGGACTGCTAGTTGGGCTAGGGTGTGGTGTGTTGTCACTGGGTCAGGGTTGTTGGTTGGTGGCTTGGCTTGGTACTACCAAGCCACCTACCTATCACCCTGACACAGTGACCACACACCACACCCTGGCCCAACTACCAAGCTGGTAGTTAGGTCAGGGTGGGGGTCATTAGGTCAGGCTGGTAGTTGGGTTGCTAGTTGGGCCATGGTGGGGTGGGGTCACTGGGTCAGGGTTGTAGGTAGGTGGCTTGGCTTGGTACTACCAAGCCACCTTCCTACCCCCAAGTGACCTCAGCTGGTAGTAGCTGGGTGAGACTTAGGTCAGGGTGGTTAGTGGGGTCACATCAGGGTTGGCACAGGGCCCCATGGGCCTCCTGTCCTTAAGGGGAGTGATGACCGGGTCTGGTGGGGTAGGAGTGACCGGGTCCGTCAGGCTTATGCTGGGTGGGTGACCACATGGTCCGTCGGCGACTGAGGTGGCCAGATGGGCCTCTGGGGGGGGTTGACCGGGGTGATGGGGTCATCACCGGGCTTGGCACGAGGC